>CM062814.1:350120904-350636093 GCA_031772625.1 Pinus tabuliformis | reverse complement strand
AAGATTTAGATCAGTTTTCTTTGATTTGAATTTACACAAAAATAAAATAAAAATGGTTTGGAATTTGATTTTGCATTAGTTTTTTCTAATAAAATTAGTGCATTAGAGAATTTGTTATATTTTCTCTTAGTGATCAATTTTTTTTGCATTGTTGGAAGTGAATGGAAACTCTCTCCTTACTTTAATTAGGATTCATCGAATTGAAAAGATCACATTATCATATTCGATTGCATTCAGTTGAGTCGGGTCATAACACCATTGGTTTCATATCCATTTACCCCTTTGAGTAATAACAGCCTTAATAACACAGCGCTTAATTAAAATTCATCTAGTAATTTTTACATTTCTAGGGCTCTGATACACCAACATAGCTTAGGCTAGTGTCTTGGAGTAGGAGAGTAATTAACTCTCCAAGACAGCAAAACCAAACAAGTAGCTCATCTTGTGGTAGGATAAATCCAACTGTTTCATTTGTACTCTAGGAAAGCCCCTCTTAAAGGAGAAGCACGAGATCGTGTCCGAACCAGTGAGGCGATCAATCCTCCTTCATTGGGAACGACGCCAGATTTGCACGTACTACAAACAGTAAACCTCGGATTGACCATTGTCGAGGAGCCTGGGGTCACTTGTCGGTAAACCTTGGATTATTATCAAGGAGCCGGCAAGGGGATTGAGCTTGTTACTCTGCCCTTGCGTGCTATCGGATCGTAGACTGTTCCCCTAGGTATATTTGTTGTTGTTGGTAACCTTAGTGACCATTATCTTTAGGGTTCTACCTAAGGTGACGGTGGAGGGAAGATCCCACTGTACCTGGAGCAGACTTCGGCTAGACTCACTTGGATTTTCTGGGGGGTTCACTTCACTCGAGACGGTTAAAGTGGAGGAACTTGGTCCAGTCTATTCATTAAGCAGGTTGCCGGGGTAACTGTTCCACCTGCCACTTCTGTACTGAATTCTGCGATGTTGGATTTCATCCCCAACTAGTGTTTTCGGTCCGGAAGGTTATTGTTTGTGTATGGTTTGACTCCTAGATTTGATAGCGCGTGTTAATTTGTTTGTTTTTACTTTTAGAGACCATAGGTGTGAATTGTGAATTGTTAATTTTAATTAAAAATTGTTAATAAAATTCACTGAAGTTGAATATAATGGCAAATGTTCCGGAATTTACCAACCTAGGAACCCCTCCTAACGAGAATCCTAGTACTTTTCCTTACTTTGGAAATGTTGGTCCTCCTTATATGGCTACTTTGTCATTACCTGGATTTACAATAGGTTTACCGATATGGTTATTTTCAACTTCGTTGGCCCCAAATACTCCAATTGTTCCATCTCAACTGGATGCTTCACCTCAACAGAGTTTACCATCTCAACATCACCAACCTTCTGTTGACCCTTTACCTTCTTCGCCTAATTTTTCTTCCTCCATGTCTTCCTCTTCGCCTGGTAAAAGCCTTGATGCTAGTAACCAGGAGGCTAAGAAGAAGAAGAAAGGGAAGAAGAAGAAGAAGAAGAAGAAGCAAGATAAGAAAGAAGTCAACCAACCAACCACGACTGTAAGTGTTAGTTGTGTTGAGGAAACCTCCAACATGCATCGTAAACCCAAATACCCTTGCAAGCTTTGTAAGGGTGACCACTTCCTTGTCAATTGTCCTGGTATTCCAAAGGTCTTGGAAGTCTGGTCAGAAAAATCACATCAACTTTCTATTGATCCATCAACCAGTGACAGTCAGGTTCCTGGGAAAAAGGGTAAAGTTAGGTTTCCTTGTAAGTTATGCAAAGGGAGTCATCAAACTCACATTTTCCCTCACATGGATGAAGCCTCAAAATTGTTGGAAAACCTTACTGTTCCACAGCAAGAATTTCCAACTGGTTACCGTAAACTTTCTCCCAACCGGTCGTCAACTGACGGAGTGATTGATCTAATTTCAAGTACAGTCAATCACACTCTTCCATTGGAGAGTGAAACTCATGTCACTCAGGTTGATGATCCATTAGTTGATCAAGTGGTCGATTCAATTTCACATTCGGTCGATCCCACTTTCCCTTTAGAGAGTGAACTTCATACCGCTCAGGTTCTTCTTGTTACATCAGACTCTTCTATGCCGGGGGGCATTTCACCTGTTTCTACAGAACCCCCTCCAAGTACCGGGGTCTTTTCCTTTGATTGGAATAGACAGATAGAACCTCGTCTTCCTTCCTCCATCCCTTTCCAAATCATTGTCAAGGCTGGTGGTAGGGACATACATCGTACAAAGGTAGATGAAGGTGCTTCTGTTAGTATTTTATCCTCAACTGTTTGGAAAGCTTTGGGTTCCCCTCAGCTTGCGCCTATTACGCAGAATCTGAAAGCTTTTAACAGAACCATTAGTGAACCTTTAGGGATCCTTCCTAATTTTTCTATTAATTTGGAAGGTAAAACTGTATGTATTGATCTTATGGTAGTTCGAGGTCCCTTGGATTTCAATTTACTCCTTGGGCGAGACTATGTTTATGCAATGAAAGTTGTCGTATCGACACTCTTTCGCGTGATGTCTTTACCTCACAATGGCAGTATTGTGACTGTAGACCAGCTTTCGTTCCCTAGTCTTGTTTCAACTACCAATAATATGACACCCCTAAATGTTCCTGATTCTAAAGTGGTATCTACCCTGCCAAGGGTTAATTATGTGGCAACTGATCCCATGTTTTCAGTTACCAATGTAAGTGAACCTCTCACTGTTTGCTCATCTTCCTTTGATTTAGATCTGGTAATTGACATGGAAAACTCTATGGGATTACTTGAACGCGATGTTCTTATCCCTTTTGAGTCTCTTGACATGTGTTCCTTCCAGAGAACTATTCTTCCTTCTGATGAAGACCTCTTGGAAGCCATGATCAAGGTGTGTCCATTGACATGTCTTTCTTCTAGTTGGAAGCCATGATCAATGTGCGAGGATAGTTTGTTCCGATCTCAACCTCATTAAAAAATGAAATTGGATGTTACGAGGAAAGTTCCTTTTCCTGTGTCAACCTCGTTAAAAAATGAAACAGGGTGTACGAGGATAGTTTTTTCCTGTATCAACCTCGTTAAAAAATGAAACAGGCTAGCATGAGGATAGTTCTTTTACTGAGTCAACCTCATTAAAAAATGAATCAGGTAGATTTTAGGATATGTAGGTAGATTGTAGAAAGTAGGATTTCGAGGATCGTTCCTATTACTGAGTCAACCTCGTTAAAAAATGAATCAGGTATGAGGATAGTTCTTTTCTTGTGTCAACCTCCTTAAAAAATGAAACAACCCCCTTTTCGAGTTGAGTCTTGAAAGTAAACCTTCATTCCATCCACCTGGTTGGATGCAATGAAGCTTGGGGGGCATGTACCTCGCTTTGCATCGTTATGCTGGGGGCATGCGAACTTCTGGAGCATAGTTCCTTGTCTTGTGTCAAGCTCGTTAAAAAATGAAACAAGGATTTTAGAGCATAGTTCCCTGTCTTGTGTCAAGCTCGTTAAAAAATGAAACAAGGGTAGGTTAAGTAGGTAGATTGTAGAGAGTAGTCATGAGCATAGTTCCTTGTCTTGTGTCAAGCTCATTAAAAAATGAATCAAGGATTTTAGAGCATAGTTCCTTGTCTTGTGTCAAGCTCATTAAAAAATGAATCAAGGTTTTTAGAGTAAAGTTTTTTGTTAGGTAGATTGTAGAGAGTAGTTATGAGCATAGTTCCTTATCTTGTGTCAAGCTCGTTTAAAAAATGAAACAAGGGTTTTGAGGATAGTTCTTTTCCTGTGTCAACCTCACTAAAAAATGAATCAACTCCCACAAGTCTTTCCAAGATCTTGAAAGTAAAGCTTCATTCCATCCACCTCATTGAATGCAATGAAGCTTGGGGGGCATGTACCTCGTTTTGCGTCATTATGCTGGGGGCATGTGAACTTATAAAAAGCATAGTTTTTCGTTTCAAGCTTGCATAAACATGAAACCGAATCCGAGCATAGTTCTTTTCCTGTGTCAAGCTCGTTAAAAAATGAAATAAATCCTCCTCTACTTGAGTCGAGAGTTTGACTAGATCTCATAGATGTTAAGTTGTATGTTTAGGTTAGTTATTTCAGTGTTTTGCATAATTTTCTTACAGTTTTAGGTCGAGTCTTTCAAATGATCTCATACATGAACCTTCATTCCATCCAGCTTGTACTTAGTTGAATGAAATGAAGCTGGGGGGCATGCACTCTAGCAGTTACGCTTAGGGCACATCAAGCACAGTTTTCTCTCTGTTTCAAGCTTGTGTAAAAATGAAACTACTTTAAAGCATAGTTTTTCTCTGTTTCAAGCTTTTGTAAAAATGAAACCTATCTCGATTCAATTTCAGTTATTTTCAAGACTCGTTAAACTCATGAAAATCTCGAGATTATTTTGCTATCTTTCATTCTCGTAAAACAAATGAAAATGCCGAGTTCTTTCCGTCTTTTCCTGCTCGTAAATTAAATTGAAAGTCGGCCACATGAGTACATTTTTATCATTTTTTCGAACTCATTAAAACTTACGAAAAAATGAAAACCATGAGTACATTTTTATCATTTTTTCGAACTCGTTAAAACTTACGAAAAAGTGAAACCTCAGAGTCATCTTTTAAGCCCTTTTCTGACTCCTAAAACATGAAAAGATTGCCGAGCATTTCTTTTACACTCGTTAAAACGGAATTAAAAGACGGTCCCCTTATAGCCCTTTTCTGACCGTAAAAACAGGAAAAGATTGTTAGATTTTTGTCGTTTCAAATTCAATATTGGAAATAAAACGACGTGTCCTTGATCGCTTTTTACTTTTCAGGTCAAAGACACTAATCATGAAAGTACTCCTTGGTTGCAAGATCAAGCCGTTCTCTCAAGTATTATTTTATACTTTTTCGGGCTTGGGAGACACAACTTTACGAAAAAGTTCAGCCTGGAGTCTTCTTAAGTTTTTTCAGACTCTCTAAAAATGAAAAACGTCGAGTTTCTCCTATACTGGACTCGTTAAAATTTCACAGTAAAGGACCTGTTCGATTACAAACAGGAACGGACCACTCCTTCTTAGGGTTCGAATCAAAACTAAGTTGGACTCATCCGAAGGATGAGCTTATAATCAGGCATATGTTATCCTCCTCAAGCTTGTAAAAAATAAAGAGGTACTTGCCAGAAATGGTGGGGGAAAAGAGAGAAAAATGAGCCTATTTGTTATCCTTTGTCTCAGAAGAAGCCTTATTACCACTCTTGAACACGACACTTTTCATTCACTTGGGTTGGGAAATCCTTTGCCTCACAGTTGATCAAACCACATTGAAAGTCTTCAGCCAGGTATTAACTTTGGGTCAAATGTCACCAAGCCATCTGTTGTGTCGTTATGTGTTCAAGAGGTCTCCGCATATAAACCATTCATCTACAAAATACCCGTCATCCATCTTGACCATCCCTGAGTCAGTCCTTACAGTTACATTTCTTCAACTTGATCTATGATTTCGTGTTGTGGGCTTGCCTACAACGAGTCGCTTTCTATCGACATCAGCACATTATCTAGAAAGATGACCTAGAAATCGTCAGTACCTTGAAGTCTGCATGCATCAATGGCAGGTTTCTCGCCTTTGACGACAGTTTACATCATTGACTTTCGATCGAAGGATTCCATGAAATGTTCGACATCAACTCATTCATTCACATCTCATGGATTGTACTAGGTACTTTGAGAACCATTTACATCACTGGTGGTCTCTCTCACGCTTGTTAACAGTTTACATCATTGACTGGTAATCAAGTGGTTTCTACCATGTTCGACATCAACTCATTTATTCGCATGGATAGAATCGTACCTGTTCGGGAAGTAGAAATGAAGACCCTGGATCTAGTTTCCACCATCCAGGCTACGAGGAGTTTTGTATTCATTATATATTAGACCAACTATAAACAGATGGCTGCGTCCATACTGTGTCTACAAAAAGTCTATGATTATGATGTACTACAAAATCATTCCTGTATCAGAGCAGTAGATAGTTTGTTAGTTAAAGTTTTCAATCTGAGTATGGGAATGCCTACCTCAGTGATGATATGATCTTACATATGTATTTTGTGTTGAATACTTGCAGGTTCCGACTGGGCTCTCCACAAGATATTCCTTGAAATGATAAAGTACTTCACCCTTCCTATATGATATGAAACCCTTATCTACTACAGGCTTCGCACTTTAGGGGGCAATCTGTTACACTAAAATTTGTCACCATGACTATTTGCAGTTAGTATGGCTACATCAACTGTCATACTCTCCTCCTTGGCAAGTCTCATACCTCTGCTCTTCATGTCAAACTCCAAGAAAAAGAGAAAGTCATTAAAAATCTATATATCTCTGGGTACGCAGTTTCTCTTAGCCTTACCTGCGTGTACGCACCCCAAGTTCACAATACCTGCGTACTTGTACGCTCTGTCTGTAAAGCAATGGGTGCGTACTCTTGTAAAAGTCAAAAGGCGCAAGTTTCACTCCAAAAAAGTTACTTGTGGTCATTTCTAGAGCATTCTAGAAGCTCGTTTGACGTGTATGAAGCGCCTCCAGATGGTTCATGTATCCCTACCAAAGGGGAACTTATCCCATCAAGAGGGGAGCTATCCCATCCAAAGAGGGGCTTATCCCATTGATGGTGGACCTGAATAACTTCCTCTAGAGCACTATAAATACAGGCATTGGACCAAAGGGAGGGGAGGTTGAAAGCTGAACATTCCTAAGGGTAGATGCTGCTGGAATTAGGACTCCCTTGTAAAGCTTGAGAGGAGAGATTCCCATCCTTTCCTAGCCTTATTTGAGAGTGGGTGAGCTGATCAAAGTAAAGGAAAACTCTTGCTGGACCCTAGGAGGGACCTGCACAACACCAAGGCTCAGGTTGTAATGGTTTCTTTTGTTTCCACTTAACACAAATAAACTCATTTTTCTCAACAGATTGTTATTCATGATTTGTTTCATATACTCCTTGGTCTGTATGATGGATATGTATTGTTTTATTAGTTTATCAGGTGCTATTTAATCTTTTGGCTTGTTAGTGAATGTAGGTTTCGAAGAGAAGGAGGAGCTCATCCGAATCGGCGAGGCTGGACTACTACAAAGTGTTTGACTAAAGGTATGACAAAATCCCTTGATCACTTGTATTCTCGATGCATGTTTAGAGAAAGGTAGTGTTTATTTGTCTTGTTTGTCACTAGAAAGCCTTTGCTTCTAGGGAGGTCGGTTTTGTCCCCAGTGGAGTCGCCATTTTGTCATGCGGAAAGAGTCGATAATGCGGACAAAACCGACCTCCCTAGAAGCAAAGGCTTTCTAGTGACAAACAAGACAAATAAACACTACCTTTCTCTAAACATGCATCGAGAATACAAGTGATCAGGGGATTTTGTCATACCTTTAGTCCAACGCTTTGTAGTAGTCCAACCTCGCCAATCCGGATGAGCTCCTCCTTCTCTTCGAAACCTGCATTCACTAACAAGCCAAAAGATTAAATAGCACCTGATAAACTCATAAAACAATACATATCCATCATACAGACCAAGGAGTATATGAAACAAATCATGATTAACAATCTCTTGAGAAAAATGAGTTTATTTGTATTAAGTGGAAACAAAAGAAACCATTACAACCTGAGCCTTGGTGTTGTGCAAGTCCCTCCTAGGGTCCAGCAAGAGTTTCCCTTTACTTTGATCAGCTCACCCACTCTCAAATAAGGCTAGGAAAGGATGGGAATCTCTCCTCTCAAGCTTTACAAGGGAGTCCTAATTCCAGCAGCATCTACCCTTAGGAATGTTCAGCTTTCAACCTCCCCTCCCTTTGGCCCAATGCCTGTATTTATAGTGCTCTAGAGGAAGTTATTCAGGTCCACCATCAATGGGATAAGCCCCTCTTTGGATGGGATAGCTCCCCTCTTGATGGGATAAGTTCCTCTTTGGTAGGGATACATGAACCATCTGGAGGCGCTTCATACACGTCAAACAAGCTTCTAGAATGCTCTAGAAATGACCACAAGTAACTTTTTTGGAGTGAAACTTGTGCCTTTTGACCTTTACAGGAGTACGCACCCATTGCTTTACAGACAGAGCGTACAAGTATGCAGGTATTGTGAATTTGGGGTGCGTACACGCAGGTAAGGCTAAGAGAAACTGCGTACCCAGAGATATATAGATTTTTAATGACTTTCTCTTTTTCTTGTAGTTTGACATGAAGAGAAGAGGTATGAGACTTGCCAAGGAGGATAGTATGACAGTTGATGGAGCCATACTAACTGCAAATAGTCATGGTGACAAATTTTAGTGTAACAGGAGTGCCAGGGAAACACAAGGGAGGACTAGTTTCAATTCCATGGAAATGAATGAATACGAGTGTGTGGTAGGGAAAATTAGCAAGTTATGGGTGTGATAAGGAGGGAGTGACAAGGTATGATAGGTAGTGACAAGGCATGATAGAGTGCTAAGAAATCATTTCAAGATGTGCCAAGTGGAAAGGTATGCCAATGTGTTCCAAGGAGTGTTAAAGAGTGATAGGGAAACACAAGGGAGCACTAGGTCATAATGCATGGAAATTAATGAATAAGAGAGTGTGATGGGGAGTGTCAATGAGTTCCAAGTGTGCTAAGGAGGAGTGACAAGGCATTATTGGAAGTGCTAAGGAATGTTAGAGTGCTAGGGTGCCATGGAACCAATATGTGCCAACTGGTGCAAGGAAGTGTTAGCTGGGAGTACTAGGGAAACATAAGGGAACACTATGTAAAAATGCACGGAAATGAACAAATAAGAGTTTTTTATTGGAAGTGTCAGTGAGTTCGAGGTGTGTTAAGGAGGGAGTGACAAGGAATGGTAGGCAGTGTTAAGGCATGCTAGAGGCGAGGGCTGCATTCCAAGATGTCCTAGGTGCTAGGGTGTACGAACACATGCCAGGGAGTGTTAAGGAGTTCTAGGGAAACATAAGGTAGCACTAGGTCAAAATGCATGGAAATGAATGAATAAACGTTTGTGACTAGGAGTGTCAACAATCTCTAAGTGTGCTAAGGAGAGAGTGACAAGGTATGCTAGGTAGTGCTAAGGAATGTTAGAGTGCTAGGACAACGTTCCAAGATGTGACAGGTGCCAGGGTGCGCCAATGTGTGCTAGGGAGTGTAAGGGAAACACAAGGAAACACTAGGTAAAAATTCATGGAAATGAATGAATAAGAGTGTGTGATAGGGAGTGTCAATGATTTCTAGGTGTGTTAAGGAGGGAGTGACAAGGTTATATACTAGGTAGTTCCAAGGTATGATAAACTACCAAGGCATGTCAGGAAGAGGTAGGGTGTGATAGGGAGTTTCAAAGCATGCCAAGGAATGTAGGGGATGCTAACACATGCCACATAGTTCTAAGGCATTCTAAGACATGTCATGTGCTATGGAATATCAAGATGTAAACTATGTTACTTAGTTGTTTTATGGCCATGGTTGGATGTGATGAGCCTTGTCTTGGTAACTTGTTAAGTGGGATGAGTTGAGATTGGACATGAGTAGCCTAAGATGAGTTATAGGTAGCTCTTAGGTGAACAAGGCATATGTTGAATTTCCATAGCACGTGAGAATCTGGGTTTGCTTTTATAATCTTTGATGCAAACACACTCAAGTGCCACAACACATTACTTTGCACAAAAAGACCTACACATATCGGGGAATCAACTAGTGCACATGACAATTTTTAACTTTTTCAAACTCTTCTTCGTTACATTATAGGCTATAATAGAACAGGCTAGATCTCTCGTACCAGGAATCATGGCCCTTTACAATCACACTGACACAAGGAATACAACTAAGGCTTTATGTTAGGCATTACACAACCAATCGACCTTAAACAAGACAACACTTGACCTACTTGTTGATGGTGGCCACACACAACCCTTTCAATCCACGTGTCCTAAACACATCTGGCAAGTCCTCTTTCCTCCCATTCTGCAACTCCTCAATTTGCCTCTATCAATGAACTCAACTCTGTTAGGTTACTGAACTTGACTGAACAAAAAATTTCCTCCAGCTAACTCATTTTTCCTTCAAGGTTTGCAACACTTAGGGTCTTTGATCAGCTATTCACAACTCCATTTATGAATAACTCTTTGGTTTTGCCATTTTTTCCATACTATTTCTCCAACATGACAACTCTAGCGCTATGGAGGTCAACCTTCTTCTCATTGACTCAATCCTCTACAATACATTGAACTACGGCTAGTTGGCTAGCCCACATGACTACTACTTTAGTCCTTAAAAGTATGCCCGTCCTTAGGCCCAATACACCTAGCCTTCTACCAGTCTTGTTGTCCTTCACAAGTATAGTACTTAGGGATCTTCTTTGACAACCACCTAACAAACCTCCAATTGTACTAGGACTGCCATCATATTTTCCAAACATAGTCAATCCGTTTACCGATCTAGGGCCCACAACACTACCCTGATCTAGGGCTCTTCAAATATGTCACCTAATAGCGATTTGAGTCCTCTAAAAATCACTATCATGGTGTACCAATTTCTTTATTATCCAATCTATGAACAAATATGAACTACTCCACTTATCATCCTTCTAAAAATTTGGAGATGGTAAAAATAGGGTAGCAAATCATCCACTAACAGTCCATTAACTAATTGTTTATAGTTTTTTTCAGATCTTTGTCCAAAACTATATGGAAAGTCCACCAAAATCAACTCCTCTTCATGTCAATCCATTCCTCATATGGTACATTTCTTTTGTTCAATCTTCTACTCAGGTTCCACCCTCCTATGGATCCGCTATCTCCACAAATCATATCCAGATCTGTGGTCTATATTGCAAAGATAAAACTCTCTTTAAGGGTCACGACCCCTCTTCTTCTACGCAAATTTGTCACAGTCTTAAGGGAATACCTTATGGACTGAACATGTTAGGAAACCACCCTAATTATGGAATTACACTTATATTCTAATTTCTTTATAACAAAGCTTATCCACCCATAGAAAAAACAACAACTCTTGCCTCCATAAGGAACTCAACCTAGCTCATATGGATCCTTAGATTATGGGAATTTAGTTTATTTAATCTTGACCTGAACTTTAGATCTCTATGACCCTAAAACTAATATTACCTCAGTCAATATTACGCCTGCAGCTACTTCTTCTCTAGCCCTAAATTCCAATGCACACCCTCCTCCATTTGTGTTGGTCTTTATCACAGAAATTGTAACCTACTAACCACCACAGGGCAGGGTATCAAACCTCTTTGATATTTCATAATTTGATGCGGCCTTCACACAATAACACAACTAAAATCACATGCCTAAATTCTCATGAGCTGCCTCTCTTGAGCTCAATCTACTAGAAGAGAACCAAAAATATGCCATCCGACTTCCTAGATCGACCCCATTAAGGTATGTGACATTCTTGTGAACCCTCACATGATGATATTTCTCTTGGTTGATGATCATGGCCTCCCTTTAGCAACAATTACTCAACGCTCTAACTTGGCCTACTTTACGACTACATCTCTCCTGGTCTTCTTGATCAAATGAGCTCCTTCTCACTTTATGTTCTAACCTTCATACTAATTCCTCATTAAATAGTGTTTCCTAGCTAGGCATCTTAGGAATCCTCTATAAATTATGAGTTTTATCCACTTAGACCTTAGGAAATATTAATTTTCCTTTTTATTTTTCTTTTAGATTTTAAGCCCCATAATGGGTCGAAAACGCCTTCGCTTGGGTTATTTTCCCACAAATCATTTTGTGATCAAACTCACAAAACTCATCCCACTAGGCTTGTGGAGTACCTCCCAAGCTACACAATTCAAAAACATTGTCTAGTTGTAGTAATCATAACTTGTTCAAGCTCTTGTATTCAAGTGAGGACTTGGTTGGTTTCTCAAGTTGCAAATTAAGTAAGGGTAGTTGTGTAGAAATAATAGCTAGGCAGGATCAAGGCATGATAAGGAATGAAAAGGTGTTCTAAGACATGTGAGACAATATCAATGCATTTTGAGGAGTGTTAAGGAGTGCCAAGGCATCACAAGGAAGAACTAGGTCAAAATGCATGGAAATGAGCAAGTAAGAGTGTGTGCCAAGGAGTGTCAATGAATTCAAGTGTGTTAAGGAAAAAGTGTGTTACAATAATTTCATAATAGAATTTACAAGAGGAAAGGCTACGATTGTGATAAGGGTCTTGACAGAATAATTTTAGACAAGGGGAGACTTTGTGTTATGCACAACACTGATTTTCCTTTAGATATTATTTTTTATATGACATGTGGCACCATTTTTCCAAATGCTCATGTTTTAAACTATTTTAGACAATTGCATATTGTACATTGTTGTGTATAAGTTTTGGGGCACTCGACTTGTGCCAACTTATATCATGTGTGCCTGGTGCATCTTATGGTTCTTGCAAACTCTTAGTTAATGCTCTATTGTTTATATGAATTAGACATACATGTGAAATATTGTCTGTGTAAGCTATGTTGCTTAGCTTTTTTTATGGCCATGGCTATATGTGATCCTTTTCTTCTTAAGTTCTTAAGTGGAACAATTTGAGCTTGGACATGAGTGGCCTAAGATGAGTTATAGAAAATTCTTAGGTGAACAAGGCACAATCTACTTGTAATAGGTGCAATTGGTCAAGTTATTGAGGCTGAAGTAGGCTAATGTCACATGAACTACAGTAGCTAAGGACTTGATTGGGTTCCCAAGTCGTTAAAAAATGTAAGGCTAGTTGTGAGAGTGTGAGTGCCAAGGCATGCTATGGAGTTCTAACATGTGCTAAATAGTGCGAAGGTATGTCAAATATGCTAAGATGTGCCAAGTATTGAGGCGTGACAAGATGTGCAAGGGTGTCACAATACATGTCAAGGACTGTCAAGGCAACAAAAAGGAGAAACAAGTTAAACTACATGGAAATGAACACATAGATGGTTAATAAGTCATAAATTTACCTTTTCCAAGAGGGTCATGTTAGGAACACCAACACTAGGTGCCAATAGGTACCAAGTTCCAAATTTTAGTTCATTCTAAGTGCCAAATATTCCTTTGTTACTTCTCATCTACTTTCGAATAGTTGATCTCAAAAACATTTTAATATTAAACCATGCCAAAGAAAACCAAGGCATGTCAATGAATGCTATACATGCTAAGAATTGTCAAGTGCCAATGTGTATTAGGGAGTGATACACATGTTATGAAATGGCAAGGCATGTCAAAGAGTATTGAGGTGTGCTAGAGAGTGCTAATGCATGCTAAGGAGTGTTAGGGAGTACTATGGAAACATAAGGGAGCACTAGGTCAAAATGCATGGAAGTGAATGAATATGATGGTGTGTTAGGGAGTTTCAATGAGTGTCTTAAATGCCAAGGAGGGAGTGATAAGGTATGCTAAGCACTGGTAAGGCATGTTAGGGAATATCAAGGCATGTCAAGAAGTTCCAGAGTGTGCTACGGAGTTCCATTGTGTGTTAACACGTGCCAAATAGTGCCAAGGCATGCCACGAAATGACAGATGCTAAGGCATGCTAGGATATGAAGGGTGTCAGGGCATGCCAATATGTGTCAAGGAGTGTCAAGGAAATATAAGGAAGAACCAAGTCAAAATTCAAGGAAATGAACACATAAGAGGATTAATAAGTCAAGACTTTATATTTTTCAAAAGGGCCATGCTATGCACACTAATAATAGGTTCCCATACATGTCAAGTGCCAATGTGTGCCAAGTGCTAATGTATGTTAATGCATGCTAAAGTGTTTCAGGGCATGCTAGGGACTACATGGCATGCCAACACATGCTAGGAGAGTGCTATGCTATGATAGGGCCTGCCAACATGTGCTTGGGTGTCCTAGTCATGGTAATATGTTCTAGGTACAAATATGTTCCAAGACATGCGAGGTGCCAAGGAATGTTAGTGTGTGCCAAAACATGTTAAGATGTGCCAAGAGTGTTGAGGAGTGATAGGTATCTCTCATTAATAGAATTGATAGAGCCTGATTATGTATTAAATAATATAGTTCCTACACACACTAGTGGAACTTTATCTAAAGGGAATTTATTAGATAATAAACCTAATAGAGATGAATCATGCGTTGACTCATAAGAAAATTATATTCTCAATACTTGAGGGAAATGATACACACTAATTACTTCTTAACAAATTGACTGACTCTAACCATTATGGCCTTAAACACATAATGAAAAAGACTCCACTACAATGGTCTTAGATCATTATATTTTGAAAAAAAACATAGTAGCATGCACATCATGTCATCAAAAACTCATTGGAATGATCAATGATGACGCACATTTTTTTACCGTCACCAAAAGTAACAAAAAGGAGAAATGGTGAGCGTCAATAAGATATCGTCACTAGAAGTGTCACCAAAGAGAGAATTGGTGATGGGCCTTTAACAACCCTCACCAAAAGTGTCACTAAAAATGGCTTTGGTGACAAAACTTGAAGGACCATCACTATATGCACTTAAAACAATGCTTTTTTATGGACCATCAACATATGATACATTGGTGACGGACCTTAAAGTCCGTCATAGGCATGACCCTCACTAATGACCTTTTCTTGTTGTAGTGTCACCTATACAATTCAGATGATTATACAACTGATAGTACACTATCTCTAAACTCAAATCTCAACTGGGCCTTTCTCTAACCTAACATGCATGAGTTAATTATGAGTGAATATTTAGTTTACTAGTTGATCAGTGCTAGTTACACCCCACTACTAGATCTCCCACTAATTCCTCCATCAGTGGGAACTAGTTTAATTAAATTTAACTCAGTTAGACTGAATTAAATAATTATAACTCAAAAGAAACTCAACCAGGGATCCTAAAAAGTAGAAGACACTCTACATGACTCTAGTTAGACTCCCAACTCAAATTTACTTAGCCAACTAAGTCAAATTAACTTAGTTAACTATTACAAGTTGGTATGAGAATTGGAATTACAATTTAATTCCTAATTTAATTCCAGGACAAATTAAGTTAGGATTTTCTTGTTGTAATTTCAACACTCCCTCTCAATAAGAAAGGGATTATCTACTACCCCAATCCTACCTCTGTGGAACTCGAATTTGATTCTTGACAATGCCTTTGTCAAAATATCTACATCCTACTCCTCTATAGGAATGTACTCCAGCAACATGATTCTCCTTTGCACACAATCTCATAGTTGGTGATACCGGATGTCAATATGCTTGGAATGATCATGAAAAACTAGATTCTCAAAGAGTTTAATACAACTTTGATTGTCACAAAAAATCACAGTAGGATCCATCTACTGACCAAATAACCCAACAAGGATCTTCCTCATCCAGATAGCCTCATAAGTTGCTTGACTAGTAGCCATTTACTTTGCTTCTATTGAACTAAGTACAATTGATCTCTACTTCCTGCTGTACCAAGAAAATATTTTTGACCCAATACAAAAGATTCCCCCCAATGTGCTCTTCTCGTCGGATGTAATCAATATACACCTCTTCCTTAATCATACCATTGAGGAATGTTTTATTCACATCCACTTGATGTATCTTCCATCTCATTTGTGCTGACTATGCTATAATAGATCTAATTGAAGAGTACCTTGTTACTAGAGAAAATGTCTCATTGTAAGCAATTCCCTCCACCTGAGAGAATCCTTTGGCCACAAATATGACCTTATGTTTCTCCATACTCCAATTTTCTACTTGATTTACCTTGTAAAACCATTTGGAACTCACCACTAACTTGTCTTCTGGTCTCGAGACCACTTCCCAAACACTGTTTCTAATAATGGAGTAATAATCCTCAACCATGGAATCAACCCATATTAGTTTTGCACTACTTCCTCAAAGGAGGATGGATCAACCTATACACCCTCGCTCATCGAAGCCATGTAGCCAGTGTACCGATCTGCTGACCTTATGATGTGATGTGGGTGTTCCCACATTCTCTCTAGAATCATGCATCAAATTGTCAACCTCTCTGGTGCACTTCCTTCCATCTCTAGAAGTCTCTGCATGAGCGGGTCCTTCCACTCTCTGCTCCTATGCATGTTGCTGCTTCACATCATCATGAGGTCTCTCCTTTGGAGCTAAAAGGTCCTCATCTACATGTAACTGAAGCTCCCTCTCAAGGGATCATCTCATGGCCTTCTCTTCATCAAACTTCACATCTCTACAAACACTATCATCCTATTGGATGGTGTTATCACTCAGGTTGTTCCCTTTGACTCCGAAGGGAATACGGCCGAGGTAACCACTAAGCAATCTTTGGGTCACAGGTTCTAGCCTTCCTATGACCAGAGAGGGCTCTCTCTCTGTGTTTTAGCTTTGTTTGTGTAGTATTTTAGGCTAGCTATGATGCTCAAGGTTTTTTTTTTGGAATTTGTTGGATGATGATTTCAGTCAAGATATATATGTGCTCGCTAGAGTGTTCTAGGCGATTGGGCATGGAGTCAGAGGTCCTTTAGTTGTTTGGTGTGCTGTGTTGATACAGTAGTGATGCTGCAGAGCTAGATAAGTGTCTGAGAAACAACGCTTTGAAATTTTGATTAAATGTGATGTATCCAGTTTATGAAAGGCAATTAAGAATCTTCCAATAAACTGATATGCAGAAAAAGTGAGAATATTATTTAGAAGCAATGAAGAATTTCTAGATAACATTCATATTTATAGAATTAATGAAAACATGAGCAATTAAGAATTCATGTCCATAATTAATTCTGAAGAAAACATTTACAGCAATAAAAGATTGAGCACAAGGTGTAACCAAACATATCCTGCACTATCCCTTTTCTCTATTACTAGATCAGTGAAACATGAGCATGATTTAATAACATAAGAAGACAAAACAGAGATTGAGAAAAACTTATTATTCCATCAGACAACACAAGAATTCTGTAACAGCACGCATGGTATCAGCAAGACATCAAACATTCAGGGAATCACTGAGCTGGTCCAGCCCTTTGCATTAGATAATCTGAAAGTATTCAATACATTTGCCTCAGAGTGAAAATCATCAACCCCTTATACGTTGCTAAGGGAGGTATATATACATAATTTACATAAGAAAATATCTAGCTGAAGAGTAAATGCTTCATTAATGTCATGCCAACTCCTGGAGTGTTGTAGCTGAGGGAGTAAATGCTGTAGTAACTCTTTAGTGCCTTAGATGTCCAAAATGGTCAGAAGATATTTGACTTTGTGGCCTGTTGGAGTCGGTTGAGGATACGATGTCCAAAAAGCGCGTATATCTTATTCTTTGCTTGCTGCCGCTGTCTTGTGTTGAGTCATCTTTCAGCTGCCTTTAATGATGTTTGACTTTTGCTGAGCTGTAGCTGACTGGGATGGAACATTTGAAGTTAATGTGGCAAAATTTGAAGCATTGCTTGCCACCAATCCTCCTTGGGCATTTGGTGTCTTCGGATCTTCACCAAAGTCTCATCTGCTTCAGTATATCTATAAAAATTAGGAGGAGACTCAAAAAGGTGGTGGATTTCATTTTCAATGAAAAATATATTCTCGAGTTTCTGTAGAAGACTCTGCCCTGTTGGAGGCCTTGCCTCCTCCGAAGTACTGCCTGATGCAGTAATTTGATTTTCCACAAAGGTGGTCATCCTGTTTGCATATTGCTCATGGGGGAGCAGTCTTCCTATGCTGTTTAGTAGGCTAGGCAGTCCTTTGGCTTGTAGTGCTCCAATTTTGGCCTTGTACTCATCCACCTCAGCCTGGATTTCATAGCACTTCCTCTCCACAGTTTGTACATAATTTCTGAGAGTGAGTACCTTTTTAACTGTAAGGACAGCCTCTGTTCTGTTGACAATATTGATGGCTGCCAGTTCTTCCTTTGTTTGCATGTTCAAAAAATCTATCAATCTATTGGCCAGCTCTAGCCTGTTTCCCAGCACTATTCTGGCCCTTTGAATCTCTGTCTGTGCTTGGCCAATCAAATCCATCTGCTCATGCACAGTCTTAATTGATTTCCATTTCTTGGTGATGGATTGGTCAATGCGGGCCCACAAAATTCTTTTGATTTCTGCCATAGCAGTCTCTAGCTTGAGCTCCTTCTCCAAAGTCTTTATTTTTTCTTTCAAGGCCTTTATTTCTCTGCCTTGTTCTGCCACAGTTATTTTTTATTTATCATATTTGGCATCTAGTTCTGCCAAGTTTTCCTTGGCCTGCTTTATCTCATTTTCCTGGAGCTCCATTTCTTTAATAGCCTTGGTCAGTTCTTCCATGCTTGTGCTGGAGTCTGGAGCTGTTGTTTTTGCTCCTTCTGTTGTTGGTGTTGTTGTTACAGGGGCTACTACTGCCTCTGTAGTTGTTGCAGTGGTTGAAGTGGTTGGAGGAACTTGGAATGTAGACTCTCCCTGCCTATCTTGTAATGCCCCTTCAAGTTCTTTCTCCAAATCGAGGACCTTCTCATTGAGCTGCATTATGAGGTCCAGTTTCTCATCAACCTGCTTTTCTTTTTGTAACTCTGTTGTTTAAGGGTGCTCTGTGGGCAGCAGTTTTAACCTCTTTTTCAGTGCATTGAGGTCATCTTCTTTTTTCTTTAGGAGGGCCCTTACGCCCTTTGGATCCTTAGGATCATGTCCCAAGTCTATGATGATGTCCTCTAGTGATTTTATTCTGTTGTC
Organism: Pinus tabuliformis; assembly: GCA_031772625.1. Lineage (NCBI taxonomy): Eukaryota > Viridiplantae > Streptophyta > Pinopsida > Pinales > Pinaceae > Pinus > Pinus tabuliformis. The sequence continues at coordinate 350,617,475 of CM062814.1, read as the reverse complement.
CTTGGCTATGGAGGACATTCTCTCAAAATCCAACTGAATGTTGGTATTTTTCAGTGATTCTTTTAATTCATGGGCCATGGATGCCCTATCCACCAAGGTGGCATTGACCATTTCTCCAGTCTGCTTGTGGAGTTCTATTTGGTCCATGGGATGGATGTATTTGGCCATGACCTCCACCCTTGTCTTCACATAATCCGCAGCTGATTTAGGCTGCGGCACTTTAGGCTTGAAATGACTGAGGATCATTTTCTCCTCTTAAATGTCATATACAGACATTAGCCTTTCTTTCTGGGCTGGTGTTGCATTTAGAAACTGTTTATAGACTTCTACCCTCAGCAAGTCATTTTATGCCTTTATTTGCTTGAAAGAAGCCTTAGTGCTTTTAGGCGTCTTGCTCTGCTGAGGAGGATGACACCTCCAAACCAAGCTGCACTCCCTACTCCTGCTGAAAGGAGCTTGTACCTGTATGTTGGCTGCCTTCTCCATCTTTCCTTGAACTGTCAAGGATTTCTTCACTGATTTCTTCTATCTCTGGAGAATCAACCCTTTGTCTCTTGGCCTGGGGTTGTTGGGAGGATCCACTAGCAGGAGTGGACTCTTCTCTATCTCTTTTCATACCCCTCTCCTCATGTGCTGGGGTCTGCAAAATTGGTGCTACTGGTGGCTCAGTTTGTGGAGGAGGGGTGTGCTCTTGTTGCTGCCCTATTGAGGAGGCAGGCTGTTCTTTCACTGTTTGCTCTTCAGCACCCATTATTCCTTTACCCTTGTCTGTACCTGGTGCTGCTGTGGAAGATATCTGTGTGGTTGGTGCAGCTGCTGAGGCCGAGGTACCTTCTCCTACTGGCTGCGGTCGTTTGAAGGGTACCTGCTGCACACAATCCAAGTCAAGAGTCTTTTCCAAATCCTTGACATTATTTATCATTATCTCTTCTTCAGTTAATTTTTCAACTAAGGTGTCTTGCAGCCACTCTTGCTGATTGGCATACTTTTCAATATGTGGGTACTTGCAATGCTCATAGCCTAGCAGCCTGTACTTAACTCTCCTGGCAGTGATGAAGCCTTCAGGGTCATAGGGTACCCAACGGAAGCTTTTAGAGAGCATGTACTTATCTTTAAGGATTAGCTCAGCATCTTGCCATCCCTCTTTTTTATTCATTATGAAGGGGCCCAGGTGGTGCTTGAACTTGAGATGGGCTTTCTTTTTGGAGCTGTGGAAGTGAGTGAGGTCAGAGTGAATTAGCTGCCTATAATACTCCAAGGCAAACAGCCTCATGGCACATATTTTGGGAGCCTGTATGGACAGAGCTCACAGCCATAGATTTTGATGACTGTATGATCTTCATATAGGTACCAATCACCTATTTTGTAATTCTTGGAGAGCTGCAGGACTTTCTGCATATCAAATGATATTCTGGGAGGAGGGGACTTCATTAATAAACAAGAGACTGGGTAAACAAACTGATCAATAAATTCACAATATGAATATGGTGACTTTTGCACTTGATGGAAGACAGATGTCCAGAAGATAACAGATCTTCTTTCCCCTTTAGAATCCAGCTTTTTAATGTAGCATGGAAAGGCCTCAGACTGATAGTACATGAAAAGGTGATAGATATAAGATGAATACTTGAAGACGCCCTGTCTGTCTACTTTGCACAACTGATCATGAATCTTATTAGCTATGAACTTGGCAAAATTATATTTGCGGGCAGGGGGTTGGCCTAGGCTGTAAGCAGCTAAAAATACCAGCATTGTTTCATCCACATGCTCACTGGTTCTGTATCCTAGCACATAAGCAATCATGTCCAACAGAAGCCTGCCCACATCAGTAAAATATACATCCAAGTAGGGAGGTGGCCCTGTGGGCTGGCATTCAGGCCTCATAAATATCTTGGTGATTTTCTGAATGTCTTCACTGGACATCTTGGCACCTGTGTCCAGCAGATAGTTCATGGAGAAAGGGAACAGCAGCCCAGTCTGATTGAAGTTAAGCATCTGGTTAATGGACTCAGCATTAATGTGAAACAGGATGCTCCCAGATGGAGACTTAACAGCTCTGTGTTGTACATCATAATTTTCAGCACATAGGCGAATAATCTCTGGAAAAATATTGACAGAGGGGAGACAGTAGTGTGGCAGATTTGACTCCCATATCTCATATGTTTCCTTGCCATTCAGGTAGTCATCTCTTAATTCCCTGAAGGTCTGCAAATGGTCCCTATCAGTCACACAGTCTTGGATAAGGTAGTCCCTGTCAGCAAGAGGCAAGGATTCCAGGTCTTTATTTGGTGCATTTATTGGAGCAACACTTAGGGCTGTGGGAGCAGGAGCAGCCATTATGTAATTGTTGAATTTGAACAAGATAAGTGCAATAGTTTGCAGGACTCTTCAAAGTTCAAGTGACAGACTGAATATAGCCAGTGATAGAGATTTTCTTCAAAGTAGAATGAGCAGGCTATGCAGGACTGTCTCTTCCTTGCTTGGCTAAATTCACAGGGATTTTAAATTGATAAGGATGAATTGCAGAGGGTATGTAAGATTCAATTTGGTGAAATTGCAGCTGGTATACACCCGAAAAAAGCGAACAATGCCGGGTAGCTCGAGGACAAATTTACAATTTTGGTCCGTGAATTGACTGTTTCAATGTCAAATTATGGCGCTGGGGAAATGCAGGTTACTTTAGCTCAAATTTAAGTAGTAGACAGTGTTTAATTTGGAATTTGACAAGTTCTTTAATGGTGAACTTGCAGAGAAATGGCATGCATGGGCAAAACACGAGAATTATGGTGAATACCTGGATAAAAAGCTTGGAAAGCCTGCGGGCCGAATAGTGAAGGCTCAAGGTAGCTGAGTTGATGAGTTCTAGCGGTTGCAAATTCGAATTTGGAGGTTTGGAGGCGACTCGGCAGTGAAGCGACGACAAGGGCTCTGTCTTTTTCGCTCGAAAATGACATAAAATGGCCAAAACCGCGATTTTTAACGACGAATTCGGCCAAAAAGGGTCACTGGCGCTTTTCCACCGATGACATCAGCATGACGTCATGGCGGGCCTGGGGTATGGGGTGACGTGGACGCTGAGCTGGGGGCCAGCGTGGCCGAACACGGTGGCGAGCGGAGGCGGTGGCAGGGCTACGTGGAGGGCCAGGAGGCGCGGGGGCGGGCGGAGGCGACACGACGTCAGGATGACGTGTGGGTGACGGGCGTTGGATGGGCGATATTGGGGAGGTGGTAAGCAGTCTCCCCGCACCACCTTTGGGCAAAGGCGGTATCGGGGAGGGGGGCTCCGAACAACCCCAGCGCATGCCACGCGTCCTGGGTACGACCTCTATTGGGTCCCTATAATACTAGTGATTACCCCATTACTATTGTAGTTATACCCCTTATTTATATTGTTGTGACCCTATTACCCCCATATTGTTATTTCTGTGCCCCATAGAATCCCTCTATTGTTATTTTTGTGGCTTTATATTATTATTGTTAGGTCGGCTGGATTATATTGTGACTCCCTAGACTCCTATATATAGAAAGGAGGTTTTGTCATTTGTATCATCCAAGAATTGTTCATTTATGTAATGTAAAGGAGGTTTCCCCCTCGAAGAGGCTGAATTCTAAGGCGTGGATCTCTCTTTTCTATCTTTTGTGAGTTGGTTTCATAACATTTGGTATCAAAGCTTTGGATTCTAGGGTTTCGCTGCTCCAAACAGGTCATCGTGGCATTTTCGCTATAACTTTTTTTCTGTGACGTTTCAGAAGTCGCAAAAAAAACCCATTTGAGAAAAATTGGCGCTAAACCTTGGGTCCGAATTTCAGAGCTTTTCTCACGACATTTTCGGAGATATGACCTGAGGAAGTTGGTCTTTTTTCAGACTCCTGAGACCTGGGGAAAATCGTCATAACTCTCTCTCTGAGGATCGGATTGAAATTCCGTAAAAAGGTACAGAAAGAGGACGGACTGTAGTTTCTTGTATGTGTGTTTCAGATTCAAAGGTTGAAACAGTGACTCGTGGCACGTCGTACAAGTTCGCTCTACTGAACCAGTCTAAAAGCAAGTCACTGTGGGAGATTTCACATAACTCTTCTTTGGAGAATCCAATTTGGCTCAGACTTGTGGCATTGGAAAGAGGACACAGAAGGCTACTACAGGTAGCAATTTCAGAATTGGAGGATCCGAAATTACAGAGATACATCAGATTCAATAGCAGGCTTCTATAAAGTGAAAAAAGGTGTGTAGTTTTTTTTTTAATTTTTGTGTAAGCTTGGTTTAACGGAATTCAAAGGGCATAGTAAAACTTTATTATCGGTAACTGATGCCCCGAGGAAAGAAAATGCAAACACCTAGTAAGGAACCTGAAAGCTCTAGCATGACTCATGAAGAAGAGGAAGAAATGCTACATGATATATCAAAATTACAAGAACAAGTGCAACAAATGTCACGCTCACAAAAGCTAACAGAAGCTAAGATAAGTGGCGTGGAATCTAAGGTAAATGGCGTGGAATCTAAGATAAAGGGAATGGAAGCTAAGATGGATGGCATGGAAGCTAAGATTGACGCTAAATTTGATGGCATGGATGATAAGATGGATGAATTGAAGAAGTTGCTACAAGAAAGGGTCACTAATGGTGAAAAGGTAGTAAAGGAAACTCATGATGAGAATAAAAGAAATGTTAATCATGATTCCATAGACTCTAATGTTGGATCGAAAACTCACCATGTTCAAAAATCGATGTGAGGAAGTTTGATGGCAAGGATCCCGCCACATGGATATTACAGATGGAGCAATTCTTCGATCTCAATAATGTGCAAAACACACAAAAGGTACGTATGGCAACTTTATATTTGGAACCAAATCAGTTTGTATGGTATCAATGGCTTTGTTCTCGTAAACAATTTATCACTTGGGCAATTTTTACGGAAGAATTGATAGCACATTATGAGGATACAAAAAGCAACACTTTTTTTAGCCAATTGATAAGTCTCAAACAAAAGGGTTCAATAATGGAGCACATTGATGAGTTCCAAAAATTGAACATAAGGGTAAAAGATATTCCAGAGGAGCATAGGATTGATGTGTTCATAGGGTCTTTAAAGGATAATATCCAACATGATGTGCGCCTTTGGGAACCTGATTCATTAGAGAAGGCATTCAGGTTAGCAAGAAAAATGGAAAGCAAAATTATGGCAACTAGGAAGCATACCGTTCACAACTATAAAGACGGAAGTGTTGTTGCCCATAGTCTTCCACAACCTACAAGGTTGACACCACAACAATTGGAAGAAAAAAGAGCAAAAGGGCTTTGTTACAATTGTGATAGAAAATACACAAAAGGTCATAAGTGTGCTGAGAAGAAATTATTCTACATAGATTGTGAAGAGGAAGAAGAAAAGGAGCAAGAAAGGTCAAAAGAAGAGGATATATTCCAGGAACAAGGCCTAGATGAAGAACAAATAAATCCGACCATATCTTGTAATGCATTGGCAGGAATTACCACTCCTCAAACCATCAAGATAGTAGGACAAATCAAGAAGAAAAAGGTAATAGTGTTGATTGATTCAGGAAGCACCCACAATTTTATTCATTGTAGGGTAGCAAAAGAATTGAATTGCTTCCTATATCCAGCACCAGAGTGTCAAGTGATGATTGCAAATGGAGGAACAATAAATTGTTCTGGAAAGTGCCATAATATCAAGCTATCCATGGGAGAATATGTATTGACCAGCCCAATGCTTTCCATTCCAATGGGAGGTGCTGATGTTGTACTAGGAGTCCAATGGCTACAATCCTTGGGTACAATAGCTTTTAATTTTCAAGAATTTTCATGAAATTTTCTGTGGAAGGAAAGGAAGTTGAATTAAGGGGTATTGTAGGGAAACCAGGAAAGATAATCAGCTCTAATGGCATGACAAAGCTTCTAAAAAAGGAGCAAAGAGGTGTAATTGCACAATTATGTTCGCTAGATGTTTCCACATTGGAATCATCTATTTCTCCAGATCTCCAAAAAGTCCTGGACAATCATTCCAAGGTATTTGAGAATCCCAAAGGTCTCCCACCTATGCGTGATCATGATCATGCTATTCATCTAATTCCAGGAAGTGTTCCTCCAAACATCAGGCCGTACAGATATCCCTATGTCCAAAAAAGTGAAATTGAACGTATGGTTGCAGAAATGCTAGAGGCAGGTATAATTCAACCGAGTCAAAGTTCTTTCTCAGCTCCAGTAGTATTGGTGCACAAGAAGGATGGATCATGGCGCATGTGTCCGGATTATAGGGAGCTCAACAAGCTCACTATTAAAGATAAGTTCCCCATTCCTGTTATTGATGAATTACTGGATGAATTGCATGGATCAATTTACTTCACCAAGTTGGATCTTCGTTCGGGATATCATCAAATCAGAATGAAGGTTGAAGACATTCCGAAAACGGCATTTAGAACTCATGAGGGTCATTATGAATTTTTGGTCATGCCTTTTGGCCTTACCAATGCACCTTCAACATTTCAAGGTTTGATGAATTCAATTTTCAAACCATTCCTTAGAAAATTTGTGTTAGTATTTTTTGATGATATACTAATCTACAGCAAGTCTTGGAAGGATCATGTTGAACATGTTGACAGGGTGCTACAACTATTGGAGGAGAAACAATTATATGCAAAAAGATCCAAATGTTTTTTGGAGTCCAGGACGTGGAATATTTGGGTCATATTGTATCTCATGAAGGAGTTAAGGTAGACCCTAGCAAAATAAAGCCATTAAGGAATGGAAAATCCCCACATCCATAAAGCATCTGCGAGGATTTCTTGGGTTGACAGGGTATTATCGCAAGTTTGTTAAGAATTATGGGAGAATAGCAGCACCTCTAACAACATTATTGAAGAAAGATTCATTTTCATGGACTCCGGAAGCAACAAAGGCCTTTGAACATCTTAAAGAGGCAATGTGCCAAGCACCGGTCTTAGCTACACTGGACTTCACAAAAACCTTTATTGTGGAATGTGATGCTTCAGGAAATGGAATTGGTGATGTTCTAATGCAAGATGAAAGACCCATTGCTTTTGAAAGTCGTCCAATCAAGGGAAAGTTTTTAAGCAAAGCTATTTATGAGAAGGAAATGTTGGCAATACTCCATGCACTTAAGAAATGGCGACCCTACCTAATGGGAAGACACTTCAAGGTAAAAACGGATCATGATAGCCTTAAATACTTTTTAGAACAAAGTTATCCTCTGAAGAGCAACAAAAGTGGGTCACAAAGATGTTGGGTTATGACTTTGAAATCATCTACAAAAAAGGGAAGCAAAATGTTGTGGCAGATGCACTCTCAAGAAAGGATGAGGATGTGGAAGCATTGTTGTGTGCCATTTCTATTATCCAACCAGATTGGATAAACGAAGCAAGGGAGGAATGGAAGAATGACGAAGAAGTGTGGGCACTTATTCGAAAGTTACAACAAGATTCCAGTACTTCTGATACATTTAGCTGGAAAAATGATTCGTTATGGTACAAAGATTGCTTATACCTCTATAAGGATTCCCAGCTAAAACAAAAGATCTTATGGAATTGCACACTTCTCCCTTAGGAGGGCACTCAGGATTTTTAAAAACTTACCACAGGGTTAAGAAGGAATTTTTTTGGGATGGCCTTAAATCAGATATTCAAAAGTTTGTGGCGAATGTTTGGTTTGCCAGCACAAATAAAGTTGAAACAATTAAGACACCGGGTCTATTACAACCTTTATCCATTCCAAGCCAACGTTGGGAGGAGGTTTCAATGGATTTTATCACAGGTTTACCAGGTCTGAGGGAAAGAGTGTCATCATGGTGGTAGTTGACAGACTTACCAAGTATGCACACTTTTGTGCATTATCACATCCATTTAAAGCCAGTACAGTTTCTACTGCATTTATGGAAACAGTTCAAAAGCTACATGGAAACCCAAAGATTATTGTAAGTGACAGAGATCCCATTTTCACTGGAAATTTTTGGACAGAATTTTTTCTTGTCTTGGTACTCAGTTAGCTCATAGCTCATCTTATCATCCTCAATCTGATGGGCAAACTGAGATAGTAAACAAATGTTTGGAAGGATATCTTCGTTGCTTTGTATCTGATAAGCAGACACAATGGGTCAAATGGTTGCCTCTGGCTGAATGGTGGTATAACACTTCCTTCCATACAGCAACAAAAATGACCCCATTTATGGCACTTTATGGGTATCAACCACCATCCATCACATCATATTTAAGAGAAAATTCTAAGGTTCAGGCAGTGGAACATCACATCGAACATCAACAACAAGTCCTCCAACTCTTAAAGGATAACCTAGTGTTGGCACAAAATAGAATGAAACAACAGGCAGATCAACATCGCAGTGAAAGAAGTTTTGAGGTAGGTGATTGGGTATTCCTACAGCTACAACCATATAAGCAAATGTCCCTAAAGCAAGCTAAGAAGGATAATAAATTATCACCAAAGTATTATGGTCCATACAAGGTGTTGCAAAAGATTGGTACTATGGCATACAAATTGGAGCTTCCTGCAGCTTCTCGATTGCACCCAATTTTCCATGTTTCATGTTTAAAGAAGGTTATAGGTGAAAAGCTCCCAATTCAAACAATATTTCCAGAACTTGACGAGGAAGGAAAAATTATATTGGAACCGGAAGCAGTCACAGAAACAAGAACTCGACAGCTACGAAATCGATCAATTTCAGAGTATCTTATCAAGTGGAAGAACTTATCCGCTGAAGATTCCACATGGGAGGATGAGAATTTTATGCAGAAGTATCCAGAACTACTCAAGCGTTGAGGACAACACTTTTTTGAAGGAGAGGGGCATGTTGGGTCCCTATAATACTAGTGATTACCCCATTACTATTGTAGTTATACCCCTTATTTATATTGTTGTGCCCCTATTACCCCCATATTTTTATTTCTGTGCCCCATAGAATCCCTCTATTGTTATTTTTGTGGCTTTATGTTATTATTGTTAGGTCGGCTGGATTATATTGTGACTCCCTAGACTCCTATATATAGAAAGGAGGTTTTGTCATTTGTATCATCCAAGAATTGTTCATTTATGTAATGTAAAGGAGGTTGCCCCCTCGAAGAGGCTGAATTCTAAGGCGTGGATCTCTCTTTTCTATATTTTTGTGAGCTGGTTTCATAACAGCCTCCAATACCACCCTCTCCCCGGACGTTAAAGGGAGGCATGTCCAGATTTGATAATGACCGCCCACCGTTGGATCGGGGGCGGCGGATATCGGACGGCTAGCGGGCGCCCCGACCGGTCGTGCATGTTGGGGGGACCCGCTGGCCCAATAAAATATTCGTTTTAAATATTTCGGGCGCGGAACTTTGGGTTTTGGGGTTTTTGTGGGTTTTTGTGGGTTTTTGAATTAATCTGTCGGGGGGGATAAAGGGCTAGGGTTATATTTGAGCAAAGGGAAAGGGGTTTTTGATGAAATTTTTGGAAAAGAGGGGAAATGAGGGTATAGTGGAGGTTACTACTCTGACCAGAGGTCAGAGCAATCCCATGACAGGGTTGACCATAGTCCCTGGTGGACTAATGTCTCCCTTAGACAAATTTATTTAGCTATAGTGCTAAAAAGGGGGGGATATTTATACATTGCTTGGGGTTTATACACCATGGTGTTATAATAGTAGGGGAGAGGGAAACATAGGGGATTTGATGTAAATACAGTTAGTAGTTAGTACTGGGGGGGAAATGAGAATGAGAAGTGGCAGTTACTAAGCTTTTCAGGAATAAAATTTAGTTAGGTAGTAGATCAAAATGAAAAGCGTTTTTACACAGGAAATGTGGCTTCTTTTCAAAGAAAGAAGTCATTTATGACATCAAATTTGTACAAATGAAGAGCATAAGGGGGACTGGTCAGGCAGATCCTGCAGTCCTCATGGGAGGTTAGTAAGAAATTTTTAAGGAAATGAGGGAAGCTAGTGATGACTTAGCACTTTGCCACCTAGGCCACTGCTCTTGCCTTTCCTGCTGATGGCCACTTTGATTTACTCCAAGTGATGAGCTTGGATTTTGCTTTCTGTAACCTTCAATTGCCTACCCTGCCTATTATGCCTAACATTTTTTCTTCATTTTGTATGGGTGCACTTGGTCTTGCAGACCCTGATAATTTCCTTTTCTTTTTTGCTGCCCTCCTATCTAAGTCTACCCTTATGCCTTCCAAGGGCCCAGATTAAGCAGTTGGGCTCCTTTCTTTCTCTATCACCTAGTCATATGCCAAGCTTGAGCTGTTTGAACAGGTACTTCCTTCCTAGTCTACAACATGCAATTCAAAATATGGAGAGGCCCAGCTTGAGCTGTTGGACCACCCATCAAAACAGTAGTGGCAATTTGGACTAGCCACTCTCATGGTCTTTGTTTGGGGTTCATTTCTCTTATTTTTTTATTGACCAATTCCTTTTCTTTCCCTTTGATTTTTTTATTTTTTTTTTAAGGCATACCCTCTTTACATTTTTTAAACTATCTGCTTATTTACAAAAATGGAACCTTAGCAGCATGGAAGGTAGACATTTTTGGCACTTCCACTGTCAATCATGAGAGATGAGAACCTATTGGTATAGGAGGCTAACAGTGGCTCCACTTGGGGATGGCTTTTCCAGGTGAAAAGCCAAGAACAGCAGGTCAGATTGCCTGAATTTGCTTCCTTGTTGCTGGCTGAATTTCCGTGTTTGTTGGGGATCAATACTTAGGGTCCTGGATGTTTGCAGGCAGCACCCACTGAGCTGATTTACTGTGAAATTTTCAGATCTGTTTTTCATTTGTTTCCCAAGCCTTCTCTTCATGATTTGATAACTGCCATGTGCTTACATTGCTGCCCAGATGCCAGGATCCATATCTCCTAAAAATATCATAGTATATCATCTTGGTCTTCTCAAAAATGTGATGCACTTGTTGTTTTATTTATCTGCTGTAATTGAAAATACTGGAAATTACACATATTTATGTACAATACATGCCTGTTTTAGTGTTTAATCAAGGGAGTCAAAGTAATGCTTAAGCATTCTCCCATTAACTGGGCCTTCTTCAGTGTCTGAACCATCCACACTTCTCAAAAAGTAGGTATTGTTTCCTTGTATGGCATAAATGACATAGGGTCCCTTCCATAGAAAATCAAACTTACCATGCTTGCCTTTGTCCTCTCTTCTGGAATCCCATCTCAACACTTTATTTCCAATAAAGAAATCTTCAGCTTTGGTTCTTTTGTCAAATATTCTTTTGATCTTTTCTTGTAGAACTTGGGTTCTTTGATAGACTTCTTCTCTTGTCTGCTGTAAGTGAATTGTTTGATTAATTCTTCTTTGGATGTCATTTGGCTCAGCTTGTATTTCTTGCAGCAACTTAATCACAGGAATTCCTAGAGATGTAGGAAACTTTGCTTCTAGCCCATAAACCAGTTCATATGGACTCATGCCAATTGATCTCTTGGTGGTCAATCTATCTGCCCACAGTGCATTTACCAGCTTCTTATGCCAGTTCTTTTTGTTTTATTCCAAAACTTTTTTAATGATGTTGATGAGAATTTTATTGGAAGATTCAGCTAGGCCATTACCTTGAGGATAATAGGCAGTGGAATGACCTAGGGTGATGTGATACTTGTGACAAAAATTGATAATTTTCTTGGACTTGAAAGCTGCAGCATTGTCTGTGATGATTTTGTCTGGACAGCTAAACCTGGATAAGATATTGGTCTCTAGAAATTGTATAATAATGGAGTCATTGGCTTGCCTGCAAGGGATGGCCTCTATCCATTTGGTAAAATAGTCTGTAGCAGTGAGAATCCACCTATGCTGGCCAGAGGATGAAGGGTGAATTTCACCAATGAAGTCTAAACCCCATTGCTGAAATGGTCTCTCAGTTGAAATTGGTTTGAGTGGTAAAGGCAACAGCTTCCTCTTGCCCTCAAAAATTTGACATTTATGGCAGGACATTACAAATTTCCTTACATCAGCAAACAAGGAGGGCCAATAAAATACAGCCCTTAGGATTTTATCAGCTGTGGACTTCCAGTACAAGTCTCCTCCATAGTCACCTACATGAAATTCTTTGAGGACATTGTCAGTTTCTTCTAACGTTAAGCAATTGAGTAAGATTCCCTCATGATTTCTCCAAAATAAAACATTATCAATAACACAAAAGTTTGATGCTTTCATTTTCAAGAATCTTCTCTTAGTTCTGGACAACCCTGGAGGAGCTTGCAGGTTTAGTAATACAAAACATATATCAGCATACCATGGGGATTGTATAAAGGCTTGGTTGATCTGTGGAGTCGCCATCTCCTGTTCGTCGTCCAGTTCATTAATGTCAAGGGCTTGGAAATTTGTTTCAGTCATTAATTTGGCTAGGCCTTGACCTTTGATCAGTTTGGTCGGTTTGATCTCAATGTCATATTCCAGGATGTTAGCAATCCACTTGCCTCTCTTGCCTTCAAGGCCCTCTTGGGTTAGAATATCTTTGACCACTGCATTAGGAACATAGGCAACTATATGAGAATACAAGATGTAGATTCTGAAATCCTTGATGGCTTTTACCAATGCATAAGCTTGTTTTTCCATGATCTGATATTTCAGGGGAGCATCCCTAAGTGCTCTGCTGAAAAATGCAATGGGTTTCTCACAGCCTTGGTCATCCTTTTGTAGTAAAACAACAGCAATTGTATGCTCAGAAGCAAAAGAGAATATGATAAAATCTTGATCAAATCTAGGGCTTGTTAGAACTGGTGTGTTTGTCAATGCTCTTTTGATATCCTCAAAAGCTTGTTTAGCTTCCATAGTCCATTTGACCTTGGAATCCTTTTTTAGCATATTGTTTAGCAGTCTAATGAGTTCAGCCAGATTTGGAATGAATCTCCTCAAGAAGTTGATCTTTCCTAGAAAGCTTTGTAACTCTTTGACATTTCTTGGATGTGGTACTTGTAGGATAGCTTGAATTCTGTCTGGATCAATCCTAATACCATCTTTTGAGATTATATGTCCCAGGAGTTTGCCTTCCTCCAATCCAAACAGTGATTTCTTTGGGTTCAGGGATATGCCATATTTTCTACAAATTGTGAAAACCTGCCTCAAGTGTTCTAAGTGTTCTTGATCTGATTTCGAAAAAGCAGTTAGATCATCAAGGTAGACAACTAGGAAATCATGAAGTTCCTTGGCAAAGGCAATATCCATTGCTCTTTGGAATGTAGCCCCTGCATTTTTAAGCCCAAAAGGCATCTTAACATATTTGAATGTTCCCCAAGGTGTTGTGAAGGCGGTTTTATCTTGGTCATCCGGGTGTACTAGAATCTGATTGAATCCTGAGAAGCCATCTAGTAAAGAGATCCTTGAGGCTCCCACCACCCTTTGCAAGATATGATCCATTTTTGGTAAAGGATAATGGTCTTTGAGAGACACTTTGTTGAGATTCCTAAGGTCAACACACAATCTGATTTCTCCTGTCTTTTTCCTAGTAGGTACTAGGTTTGAAATCCATTCTGAGAATCTGATTGGGGCAATGATCCCTGCTTCATACATACGTTTGACTTCTTTTTCAATGAGGGGAAGGAGGATTGGATTGATTCTCCTGAGTTTCTGCTTAAAAGGCTTCTGATTTTCTTTTAACGGTATTGTGTGCTGTATAACTGATGTATCATAAGACTTAAGGTCCTCATAGCTCCAAGCAAAGACATCTTGAAATTCTTTAAATAATTCAATTTATTTAAGCTTCTGTTCAGGAGGTAATGCTTTGGATAATTTGACCATTTTGGGATGTTCAGGTGTCCCAATGTTACAATCCTCTATTTCAGCATTCAGTGGTTGGATTTTTGGTTTTCTTGAGATATCATTTGAATCAAACAGATCCTCCAAAGGGGTTAAACCTATGGGCAGAAAATTATCCTTTAGCTCAATTACCTCATCTTCTGCTTCAGCCATTTCCTCTGCGTTTTCTGATTGTTCCAACTCCCGTATAGTTTCACTGTCAAAGGTGGTCGGATGTAAAACCAGATCAGCTGCTTCAGCTGATATGTTCTGTGTAACTGTGCATATTTGTGGTTGATCCTCTCCAGTACTAGTGTCAATGTTCATGCCCGAAAATTCTTCCTTTAAAGTGAGAAATTTTTTTATCTGTTTGTTACTGTCAAAGACTTGCCAATTCTTGATGTTATCTAGGACTGAAGGTCTGTGTTTGATTTCAGCTATGAATGTATGATTGTTTTTTAAAGGTAATTTACAAGTGCTGGCAAAAGTTGCCAAGCTGTGAGCATGTAGGTTGAGTTCTCTGGAAATCTTAGTCAATTGTGATTGTGAGAAGCTCTCAAGTATTTGAATAGCTGCCCCCTTGTATGATCTCAACCTCAGATCATTTGTGGTGAAATTTCCCTTCATTTTTGTATGACCAAGTCTGAATCTCCTAAGATTGAGACTTTGGTTGCACCTAGATTTTTTAGGAGTTTCAATCCTAGCAAAAGAGCTTCATACTCAACCATGTTGTTTGTGCATCGGAAGTTTAGTCTATATGCATGGCCCTCAGCTTGGTCATTGTGCATATTATGGATCCATACTCCTGCCTCAGCCCCCAGCTTGTTTACAGAGCCATCAAATTCTAGATACCATAAAGTTTCATGATCAAGATCCAGATTAAAAATTTTAGTGACTTGGATGATGGGCAAATTTGTTTTTTGCAAGTTGTTGGGCACATCATTTCCTTCTATCTTGTTAACAGCCATCACCATGGTCCCTTGGTCTTTGCGGGAGGATTGTTCATCTGATTCCTTGGTCTCTACTGTCATTAAAAGTTCAGAATAAGCTTTGTGACATATGTCAGCATTGTAGAGAATGAATGAATCCATGTCTGAGTGTATGGAATAGATTGGAAAGTTTTGGGGCTTATCTTGACTGCTTACCACATATTTCATCAGAGTTTCCTGGTACAATCTCTTTGGCTGACCAAAGACTGAAATAGTTGCATAAGACATGTCCAATTGCAGAGATCCTTGAAGTTTGGCCCCCAGGATCTGGACAGGAGCATGCCATACTTAGGGGGTATGTCAGCTACCACTACATCCATCAAGATAGTTTTGGTTGGATATTGGACTAGGGAGACACATAAGTCTTTGATCAGGCCTAAACATCTGACTTGGCTTGAATCGAATGAAAATAGATCCTTGTAGGGTCTTGTGATGTCTAAGTCAAGTTTTTCCATTACAGATTTGGGCATTAAGTTGTGTGAGGCCCCAGAGTCAAACATTGAATTGTGTAGGACCTTGTCATGAATATTCAGGCTGACATAAAAGGGTGGTATCCCTCCATTCTCTGTTTTTCCATTAACCTCAGGTCCGAACAGCAACTCTAGTTGGTCATCTAGAACGTTCACAACGTCTTTATTGTCTGATATTTGGAGTGATCTATTAATCTGCTGTCTATAAATGTCATGTTTGGCTAATTCAGCAAGAGGCACTGATATTTTTAGCTTACTAATTTCTGTTTCCAAGTTGAAAGGTTTTTCTATTTGAATTTTGGCATTTAGTGCTGCAGTTTTTTTAACTTTCAGCTGTATTATCATGGGTCCTGTGTTCGTCATTGGGCGCATCTTGAATAAGACTAGTGCCCTGTTTGTTTCCTATGGGAGTATCTGCCTTTATCTTTGATTGATGGGGCAAACTTGGCTGAATTTGAGAGGACGGTGGTTGTGAAATGTCCTCCACAGTTACTTCTGTGGCTGGTGATTTTAAGTTGTCAGCTGATTCGGGGGGAGTAGTAATTTCATTGATCCTTTTTGATTGTTTATTATCCTTTGGTTTGGGGGGTGTAGGTACCTCTATTGCTCTACTCCTTAGTTTGTAATGTTTGTGCACCTCATACACAGCTGCATCATATCCTTCTTTAAAGTAGAAAGATTCTCCTGACTTAGTATGGAATTGATTTTCATTGTAAACCTCTTGGTCTTCTTGTGTCAAAAAGACTTGATTTTCACCATCCAAACCCATTAGATTGATGTGAGGATCCTCACTAGGTTCACTAGATGTTGAAGCCTCAGCATAATTCTCTTGAAAAGGAGGTCTGACATGCTGGTCAGGATCAGTCCTACCAACATTAGGATTTTGATTCTTTCTAAAGTTTGGGTTTCTAATGTTGCTTGTTTGGGTTTCCCATGATGATTTTCTTTCTATGGTTTCCACCCTATCTCCAAGTCTGTCCATTCCCTTAATGATTGCATCTAGCTTTTGCTCAAATGATGAGGGTTCTTCTTTGAAAGTAGTTCTCCGTTCAATTCTTGCCCAGTTTCTTTTTGCAATCAGATTTGCCTCTACACTCACAGCTATGTTTTGCATGTATGCTAGAGTCGCAAGGGCTCTTTCTCTTAGCTGATATGCCATATCAGCATCAAAGCCATCAGGGAATTTAATCAACGCTAAATCAGGTGGGGGTCTAAGATTTTGAGGAATGGCATTGTAAATGGTGTTAAATCTGGTACAATAGTCTAGGACAGTTTCTTGAGGGCCTCTTCTTATGGTGTCATATTTAGATAGAATGTGCAGGGGATCCTTTTTATTTTCCCATCGGTTTAAAAAGGACTGATAAAGGGCACCCGAATCAGCTATTGAATTTGGGGTCAGGGCCCTGAACCATGTTCTCACTTCACCTGTCAGACTTTGGACAAAGATTTTCATCCTTACATCATCATCATCTATTTCATAGTTCTCGAAGTAGTCTTGCATCTTCTTAGTATGCTGTAAGGCAGTATACGTACTGGTTCCATCAAAATAAGTTATTTTTCCTTGGTAATCCTGAGTCATAGCCCCAAGATTGTTAGGCAACTGAAGGGGTGCATAACGATTAGCCATATTTGGTGGGATAAGTGGGACAACTGGAACAACAGGAACAACTGGGATAACAACAGTAGTTTGTGTGTTGGGTGTTGACAATGTGTTTTGTGAGGTGGATGATGAAGAGGGGGAGGAATGAATTGTATGGAGGTAAACAGTTGGCTTAGAAGGAGTGGGAATGAAACTATGTTGAACTACCTTAGGGCTAGTTTCAGGAGATTGCTCTGGTCCCTTTTGGCTCTTATGAGTTTTATGGATCAGATTGGGGTTGTCGAAAACAGGAGGAGGATTTGGGTCAGGATTTGACCTGGTATGCCTAGTTTTCTTCTTAGGAGCCAGCTTCAGAACCTCTTTTTGGTATTTTCGAGGAT
This sequence comes from Pinus tabuliformis, assembly GCA_031772625.1. NCBI lineage: Eukaryota > Viridiplantae > Streptophyta > Pinopsida > Pinales > Pinaceae > Pinus > Pinus tabuliformis. Next base: position 350,600,276 of record CM062814.1, on the reverse strand, counting down.
ATTTCTAGAACTATTTTAAGGGACTGCTCGGGTTTTTTGGAACCACTGTCTAGAGACAGACAGCAGTTGAAAAATACGCTCTCATCCCCAGTGGAGTCGCCAATTATGTTATCACTCAAGTTGTTCCCTTTGACTCCCAAGGGAATACGGCCGAGGTAACCACTAACCAATCTTTGGGTCATAGGTTCTAGCCTACCTATGACCAGAGAGGGCTCTCTCTTTGTGTTTTAGATTTGTTTGTGTAGTATTTTAGGCTAGCTATGATGCTCAAGGTTTGTTTTTTGGAATTTGTTGGATGATGATTTCAGTCAAGATATATATGTGCTCGCTAGAGTGTTCTAGGCCATTGGGCATGGATTCAGAGGTCCTTTAGTTGTTTGGTGTCCTGTGTTGATACAGTAGTGATGCTGCAGATCTAGATAAGTGTCTGAGAAACACCGCTTTGAAATTTTGATTAAATGTGATGTATCTAGTTTATGAAAGGCAATTAAGAATCTTCCAATAAACTAATATGCAACAAAAGTGAGAATATTATTTAGAAGCAGTGAAGAATTTCTAGATAACATTCATATTTATAGAATTAATGAAAACATGAGCAATTAAGAATTCATGTCCATAATTAATTCTGAAGAAAACATTTACAGCAATAAAAGATTGAGCACAAGGTGTAACCAAACATATCCTGCACTATCTCTTTTCTCTATTGCTAGATCAGTGAAACATGAGCATGATTTAATAACATAAGAAGACAAAACAGAGATTGAGAAAAACTTATTATTCCATTAGACAGCACAAGAATTCTGTAACAACACGCATGGTATCAGCAAGACATCAAACATTCAGGGAATCACTGAGCTGGTCCAGCCCTTTGCATTAGATAATCTGAAAGTATTCAATACATTTTCCTCAGAGTGAAAATCATCAACCCCTTATACGTTGCTAAGGGAAGTATATATACATAATTTACATAAGAAAATATCTAGCTGAAGAGTAAATGCTTCATTAATGTCATGCCAACTCCTGGAGTGTTGTAGCTGAGGGAGTAAATGTTGTAGTAACTCTTTAGTGCCTTAGCTGTCAAAAATGGTCAGAAGATATTTGACTTTGTGGCCTGTTGGAGTCGGTTGAGGATACGCTGTCCAAAAAGCGCGTATATCTTATTCTTTGCTTGCTGCCGCTGTCTTGTGCTGAGTCATCTTTCAGCTGCCTTTAATGATGTTTGACTTTTGCTGAGCTGTAGCTGACTGGGATGGAACATTTGAAGTTAATGTGGCAAAATTTGAAGCATTGCTTGCCACCAATCCTACTTGGGCATTTGGTGTCTTCGGATCTTCACCAAAGTCTCATCTGCTTCAGTATATCTGTAAAAATTAAGAGGAGTCTCAAAAAGGTGGTGGATTTCATTTTCAATGAAAAATATATTCTCGAGTTTCTGTAGAAGACTCTGCCCTGTTGGAGGCCCTACCTCCTCCAAAGTACTGCCTGATGCAGTAATTTGATTTTCCATAAAGGTGGTCATCCTGTTTTCATATTGCTCACGGGGGAGCAGTCTTCCCGTGCTGTTTAGTAGGCTAGGCAGTCCTTTCACTTGTAGTGCTCCCATTTTGGCCTTGTACTCATCCACCTCAGCCTGGATTTCATAGCACTTCCTCTCCACAGTTTGTACATAATTTCTGAGAGTGAGTACCTTTTTAACTGTAAGGACAGCCTCTGTTTTGTTGACAATATTGATGGCTACCAGTTCTTCCTTTGTCTGCCTTTTAAAAAAATCTATCAATCTATTGGCCAGCTCTGGCCTGTTTCCCAGCACTATTCTGGCCCTTTGAATCTCTGTCTGTGCTTGGCCAATCAAATCCATCTGCTCATGCACAGTCTTAATTGATTTCCATTTCTTGGTGATGGATTGGTCAATGCGGGCCCACAAAATTCTTTTGATTTCTGCCATAGCAGTCTCTAGCTTGAGCTCCTTCTCCAAAGTCTTTATTTTTTCTTTCAAGGCCTTTATTTCTCTGCCTTGTTCTGCCACAGTTATTTTTGATTTATCATATTTGGCATCTAGTTCTGCCAACTTTTCCTTGGCCTGCTTTATCTCATTTGCCTGGAGCTCCATTTCTTTAATAGCCTTGGTCAGTTCTTCCATGCTTGTGCTGGAGTCTGGAGCTGTTGTTTTTGCTGCTTCTGTTGTTGGTGTTGTTGTTACAGGGGCTACTGCTGCCTCTGTAGTTGTTGCAGTGGTTGAAGTGGTTGGAGGAACTTGGGATGTAGACTCTCCCTGCCTATCTTGTAATGCCCCTTCAAGTTCTTTCTCCAAATCGAGGACCTTCTGGTTGAGCTGCATTATGAGGTCCAGTTGCTCATCGACCTGCTTTTCTTTTTGTAACTCTGTTGTTTGAGGGTGCTCTGTGGGCAGCAGTTTTAACCTCTTTTTCAGTGCATTGAGGTCATCTTCTTTTTTCTTGAGGAGGGCCCTTACGCCCTTTGGATCCTTAGGATCATGTCCCAAGTCAATGATGATGTCCTCCAGTGATTTTATTCTGTTGTCCTTGGCTATGGAGGACATTCTCTCAAAATCCAACTGAATGTTGGTATTTTTCAGTGATTCTTTTAATTCATGGGCCATGGATGCCCTGTCCACCAAGGTGGCATAGACCATTTCTCCAGTCTGCTTGTGGAGTTCTATTTGGTCCATGGGATGGATGTCTTTGGCCATGACCTCCACCCTTGTCTTCACATAATCCGCAGCTGATTTAGGCTGCGACACTTTAGGCTTGAAATGACTGAGGATCATTTTCTCCTCTTGAATGTCATATACAGACATTAGCCTTTCTTTCTGGGCTGGTGTTGCATTTAGAAACTGTTTATATACTTCTACCCTCAGCAAGTCATTTTGTGCCTTTATTTGCTTGAAAGAAGCCTTAGTGCTTTTAGGCTTCTTGCTCTGCTGAGTGGAGTATGACACCTCCAAACCAAGTTGCACTCCCTGCTCCTGCTGAAAGGAGCTTGTAGCTGTATGTTGGCTGCCTTCTCCATCTTTCCTTGAACTGTCAAGGATTTCTTCACTGATTTCTTCTATCTCTGGAGAATCAACCCTTTGTCTCTTGGCCTGGGGTTGTTGGGAGGATCCACTAGCAGGAGTGGACTCTTCTCTATCTCTTTTCATACCCCTCTCCTCATGTGCTGGGGTCTGCAAAATTGGTGCTACTGGTGGCTCAATTTGTGGAGGAGGGGTGTGCTCTTGTTGCTGCCCTATTGAGGAGGCAGGCTGTTCTTTCACTGTTTGCTCTTCAGCACCCATTATTCCTTTACCCTTGTCTGTACCTGGTGCTGCTGTGAAAGATATCTGTGTGGTTGGTGCAGCTGCTGAGGCCGAGGTACCTTCTCCTACTGGCTGCGGTCGTTTGAAGGGTACCTGCTGCACACAATCCATGTCAAGAGTCTTTTCCAAATCCTTGACATTCTTTATCATTATCTCTTCTTCAATTAATTTTTCAACTAAGGTGTCTTGCAACCACTCTTGCTGATTGGCATACTTTTCAATATGTGGGTACTTGCAATGCTCATAGCCTAGCAACCTGTACTTAACTCTCCTAGCAGTGATGAAGCCTTCAGGGTCATAGGGGACCCAACGGAAGCTTTTAGAGAGCATGTACTTATCTTTAAGGATTAGCTCAGCATCTTGCCATCCCTCTTTTTTATTCATTATGAAGGGGCCCAGGTGGAGCTTTAACTTGAGATGGGCTTTCTTTTTGGAGTTGTGGAAGTGAGTGAGATCAGAGTGAATTAGCTGCCTATAATACTCCAAGGCAAATAGCCTCATGGGCACATATTTTGGGAGCCTGTATGGACAGAGCTCACAGCCATAGATTCTGATGACTGTATGATCTTCATATAGGTACCAATCACCTATTTTGTAATTCTTGGAGAGCTACAGGACTTTCTGCATATCAAATGATATTTTGGGAGGAGGGGACTTCATTAATAAACAAGAGACTGGGTCAACAAACTGATCAATAAATTCACAATATGAATATGGTGACTTTTGCACTTGATGGAAGACAGATGTCCAGAAGATAACAGATCTTCTTTCCCCTTTAGAATCCATCTTTTTAATGTAGCATGGAAAGGCCTCAGACTGATAGTACATGGAAAGGTGATAGATATAAGATGAATACTTGAAGACGCCCTGTCTGTCTACTTTGCACAACTGATCATGAATCTTATTAGCTATGAACTTGGCAAAATTATATTTGTGGGCAGGGGGTTGGCCTGGGCTGTAAGCAGCTAAAAATACCAGCATTGTTTCATCCACATGCTCACTGGTTCTGTATCCCAGCACATAAGCAATCATGTCCAACAGAAGCCTGCCTACATCAGTAAAATAGACATCCAAGTAGGGAGGTGGCCCTGTGGGCTGGAATTCAGGCCTCATAAATATCTTGGTGATTTTCTGAATGTCTTCACTGGACATCTTGGCACCTGTGTCCAGCAGATAGTTCATGGAGAAAGGGAACAACAGCTCAGTCTGATTGAAGTTAAGCATCTGGTTAATGGACTCAGCATTAATGTGAAATAGGATGCTCCCAGATGGAGACTTAACAGCTCTGTGTTGCACATCATAATTTTCAGCACATAGGCGAATAATCTCTGGAAAAATATTGACAGAGGGGAGACAGTAGTGTGGCAGATTTGACTCCCATATCCCATATGTGTCCTTGCCATTCAGGTAGTCATCTCTTAATTCCCTGAAGGTCTGCAAATGGTCCCTATCAGTCACACAGTCTTGGATAAGGTAGTCCCTGTCAGCAAGAGGCAAGGATTCCAGGTCTTTATTTGGTGCATTTATTGGAGCAACACTGAGGGTTGTGGGAGCAGGAGCAGCCATTATGTAATTGTTGAATTTGAACAAGATAAGTGCAATAGTTTGCAGGACTCTTCAAAGTTCAAGTGACAGACTGAATATAGCCAGTGATAGAGATTTTCTTCAAAGTAGAATGAGCAGGCTATGCAGGACTGTCTCTGCCTTGCTTGGCTAAATTCACAGGGATTGTAAATTGATAGGGATGAATTGCAGAGGGTATGTAAGATTCAATTTGGTGAAATTGCAGCTGGTATACACCCGGCAAAAGGGAACAATGCCGGGCAGCTCGAGGACAAATTTACAATTTTGGTCCGTGAATTGACTGTTTCAATGTCAAATTATGGCGCTGGGGCAATGCAGGTTACTTTAGCTCAAATTTAAGTAGCAGACAGTGTTTAATTTGGAATTTGACAAGTGCTTTAATGGTGAACTTGCAGAGAAATGGCATGCATGGGCAAAACACGAGAATTATGGTGAATACCTGGATAAAAAGCTCGGAAAGCCTGCGGGCCGAACAGTGAAGGCTCAAGGTAGCTGAGTTGATGAGTTCTGGCGGTTGCAAATTCGAATTTGGAGGTTCGGAGGCGACTCGGCGGTGAAGCGGCGACAACGGCTCTGTCTTTTTCGCTCGAAAATGACATAAAACGGCCAAAACCGCGATTTTTAACGACGAATTCGGCCAAAAAGGGTCATTGGCGCTTTTCCGCCGATGACGTCAGCATGACGTCATGGCGGGCCCGGGGTATGGGGTGACGTGGACGCTGAGCTGGGGGCCAGCGTGGCCGGACACGGTGGCGGGCGGAGGCGGTGGCAGGGCTACGTGGAGGGCCACGAGGCGCGGGGGCGGGCGGAGGCGACACGACGTCAGGATGACGTGTGGGTGACGGGCGCCGGATGGGCGGTATCGGGGAGGTGGTAAGCGGTCTCCCCGCACCACCTTTGGGCAAAGGCGGTATCGGGGAGGGGGGCTCCGAACAACCCCAACGCATGCCACGCGTCCCGGGTATGGCCTCCAATACCGCCCTCTCCCCGGACGTTAAAGGGAGGCATGTCCAGATTTGATAATGACCGCCCACCGTTGGATCGGGGGCGGCAGATATCGGACGGCTGGCGGGCGCCCTGACCGGTCGTGCATGTTCGGGGGACCCGCTGGCCCAATAAAATATTCATTTTAAATATTTCGGGCGCGGAACTTTGGGTTTTGGGGTTTTTGTGGGTTTTTGTGGGTTTTTGAATTAATCTGTCGGGGGGGATAAAGGGCTAGGGTTAGATTTGAGCAAAGGGAAAGGGGTTTTTGATGAAATTTTTGGATAAGAAGGGAAATGAGGGTGTAGTGGAGGTTACTACTCTGACCAGAGGTCAGAGCAATCCCATGACAGGGTTGACCATAGTCCCTGGTGGACTAATGTCTCCCTTAGACAAATTTATTTAGCTATAGTGCTAAAATGGGGGGGATATTTATACATTGCTTGGGGTTTATACACCATGGTGTTATAATAGTAGGGGAGAGGGAAACATAGGGGATTTGATGTAAATACAGTTAGTAGTTAGTACTGGGGGGGAAATGAGAATGAGAAGTGGCAGTTACTAAGCTTTTCAGGAATCAAACTTAGTTAGGTAGTAGATCAAATTGATAAGAGTTTTTACACAAGAAATGTGGCTTCTTTTCAAAGAAAGAAGTCATTTATGACATCAAATTTGTACAAATGAAGAGCATAAGGGGGACTGGTCAGGCAGATCCTGCAGTCCTCATGGGAGGTTAGTAAGAAACTTTTAAGGAAATGAGGGAAGCTAGTGATGACTTAGCACTTTGCCACCTAGGCCACTGCTCTTGCCTTTCCTGCTGATGGCCACTTTGATTTACTCCAAGTGATTAGCTTGGATTTTGCTTTCTGTAACCTTCAATTGCCTACCCTGCCTATTATGCCTAACATTTTTTCTTCATTTTGTATGGGTGCACTTGGTCTTGCAGACCCTGATAATTTCCTTTTCTTTTTTGCTGCCCTCCTATCTAAGTCTACCCTTATGCCTTCCAAGGGCCCAGATTAAGCAGTTGGGCTCCTTTCTTTCTCTATCACCTAGTCATCTGCCAAGCTTGAGCTGTTTGAACAGGTACTTCCTTCCTAGTCTACAACATGCAATTCAAAATATGGAGAGGCCCAGCTTGAGCTGTTGGACCACCCATCAAAACAGTAGTGGCAATTTGGACTAGCCACTCTCATGGTCTTTGTTTGGGGTTCATTTCTCTTATTTTTTTATTGACCAATTCCTTTTCTTGCCCTTTGATTTTTTTTTTTTTTTTTTTAAGGCATACCCTCTTTACATTTTTTAAACTATCTGCTTATTTACAAAAATGGAACCTTAGCAGCATGGTAGGTAGACATTTTTGGCACTTCCACTGTCAATCATGAGAGATGAGAACCTATTGGTATAGGAGGCTAACAGATGGAAAATACACCTGATAGTTATGAGGTGTATTATTGTACCCCAAAAAATGCCCAACTTAGTTGTTGGCTCTAGCTTTTTCCGTGCATCCTTGGTAACATGACATTAGACTTATGAACCAAATATCCTGACATGTACCACATCTGGTTTCATACTTGAAAATTATTCTTCTAGTGTACTCATCCCTAGAATTTGATGAGAGCTTATGTTATGAAAATAAACATCTGTGTTGCATGCTTCATCCCACAAGTGCAATGGTAGGCCCTAATCATGTAACATCACCAGTGTTGCTCCCACAATAATTATATTCTTCCTTTCAGCCACCCCATTCTATTGTGGGTTATTAGGTGTTATCAAATCCCATCAAATTCCTTCTGAAGAACATAAGTTCTTGAATTAATTCGACACATATTCTCCAACGTTATCACTTTTGGAAGCTTTAACTTTCATGCCAATATATTTCTTTACAATTGCTTTAAATTTGCAAAATTTAGCGAACATCTGATCTTTCTTCTTCATGAAGAAAATCCAACAATTAGGAGTAAAATCATCAACAAATATTACATAATACATGTGCTTGGTCGTGGATGTCGTCGAGAACGATCCACACACATCTGAGTGAACTCGATCAAGGATCACTTGCACTTGATTTTCTTTATCATGAAAGGAAGCTCTGGTGTACTTCCCCAATGTACACCCTTTGCATGTGTCTCTCTGCTCTAATGTACCCTTGGGAAGTCCTGTAGAAATTTGTTGCATGATCTTCAAAGCTATGTGGTGCAAGTGACCCAATCTTCTATGCTAAAATTCACCGATGTCTTGGCTCTGCACCTTCTCTACTTTAGTACTCAAAGTAGCACAATCTTCTACATCCAATTTGTAGAGGTGCTTCACCCGAAACCCAATCCTCTTCACCTGTCCTAAGCCTATGTGATGAAGGAAAGCCTTTGCCTTACTAAATATCACATCATAGTCATAATCCTCCAACATAGAAACTAAAACCAAATTCTTCTTCAAACCCATAGCATACATGACATCTTTTAATGTGAGAGGAGAACCAGACTCCTTATGAAAGGTAACAGTACTGATGTTGGTCTCGCTATATCTCCCATCATCTCCCATCTCAATGTGCATCTGGAGGTCCTTCTCCTCCAAGTCACTTAAGAACTATTTGTTGTCTTTCATACCAAATGAGGCTCCACTATCCAAGTACCACACACTACCAAGGACCGATGTCACCACACGAGCAATGAGGGTGAAATCCAACTCGAATTGTGGAGCAAGAGCTTCACCTTCTGCTCCTAGGGGCTTATTACCAGCCTTATTGTGCTAACACTCTGTAGCATATTGTCCCATCTCATGATATAGAAAATATTCAGTATTCAACATGTTCTTCTTCTTTTCGCCCTCACTAGAATCTAAGGCATAGTTCTCCTCATCATCATGCTTGGATGAGGATTTATCCCTGGTGTTCTTCCAAATCCCTTCTTGTACCAAGGCAGACCACAATTCCTCCCACTCTAGAAGATTCTCCCTCCCATTAACTGAGTTCTGGTAACTGTGCCAACTCTTGGGAAGGCTTAGAAGTGTCAAGCTCACCAGATCGTCTTCAGCAACTATAACACCAACACTTCCAAGCTCATCTTAACATTTGATGAACTTGGTTAAGTAATTTGGTATTGTGTCACCCTTCTCCATCTTAATCTTTCTCAACTTATCCTTGAGTGCCAGCAATATGTGGTCACTGTTGTTTTGAAACAGGTTTGGCAAGGCCTTCCACATTGCAAATGGAGTTTCCTTACTGTGGAGGTTTGAGACAACATGATCTCTAACTCCTTCTAGGATAATCCTTCTCACCTTTCCACACACTTTCAGCACTCTGCGAGATCCTCAACATCAATTGTCTTAGGAATATCTTTGTCTATGAATTCCTTAAGCATGTTGTCTTCCAACACTTCCTCCATTCTGTCCTTCCAAGAAATATAGTTCAAAATACCCTCAAGGGCATATTTGAGTCTCAATCCGTAGAATGACATCCTGCTGGCTCTGAAATATGATAATGCAAATTCACTACAAAAGATAAACTCATATTCTCCTCTTCTATAGTGATTTCAAATCTGATACCACGTATAAATTCATTGTAGATTCAAATTGCAGATTGTAATATGGTAAAACAAATGACTTGAATTTACTCCACTCATAAGTGGAAACAATAAACAATCGATGAAATCACGAAACATAAAAGAGAAAGAAATCAATCACACATAACACAATAATCTTATGGGGAAATCCATAGCTAAAAACCCTTGCTATTTGTATATTTCATTAATAAGAAAATATGAGAAGATTGCAATGCTTTTCTCCAGCTCGATCAACCTCTACCAAATCTCAATCTATCTCACTCCTTCCCAGAAAAGCTCAAGTTAATAGTTAGCCAATTTTGTTGCCTGCCAAGCTCCTATTTCCTTGCGCAATTTCCTAGGGAATTAGCCCATATCTAATTGGGAAATTCCACAAATATGAATTGCACAATCCTCATAGGCCTTCCTCTGATTGCATGCACAACCTATATAATTCGGATGATTATATAATTGATAGTATACTTCTCCTGAACTCCAATCTCAACTGGGTTCTTCTCTGATATGACATGCATGAGTTAATTATGAGTGAATCTTCAGGTTACTGGTTGATCATTTTTGGTTACAACACACTATTGTAGGTTACACCCCACTACTGGATCTCCCCGCTAATTCCTCCATCAGTTGGAACTAGTTTAACTAAATTTAACTTAGCCATATTGAATTAAATAATTACAACTCAAAATAAACTCAACTAGGGCTCCTAAGAATTAGGAGGCACTCTACATGATTCTATTTAGACTCCCAACTCGAATTAACTGAGCCAACTAAGTCAAATTAACTTGGTTAACTATTACGAGTTGCTATGATAATTGGAATTACAATTTAATTCAATGACAAATTCAATTAGGATTTTCTTATTGAATTTTTAACAAGCAATACAAGAATTTCATACACTCGGTATCTTGAATTTTCAGGCCAAGGGAATGAGGATGTAGAACAACAATGGTATATATGTGAATCCATATGGATGGTTAGGTAGACACCAAATGCTACTAAGATCATTGAGTTCCGAACTACTTTGAGAGATAGGGTGCTCAGGTGGTTTATTATGTGATCATCGTTACATCATAATCTAACTCTCAGTGAAGTTATACAACAATTTATTCAATAATTTAAATGTCCCCAAACAAACCAACAAGGATTATCCAAATTGTGGGATATTAAATAATGTGAAGGATAAACTCCATGTGAGTGTATGTAGCAATTCAAAGATGCAATTGGAAAATTGAGTTCTCATTGATCCTAATGATAAAAGAGATCAATTGATTAAAACGTTGTTTCCATTAACTAGAACCTCTTTAATGCAAGAGAAGATTGATACACTACAAGATGTAGTTGAGCAAGCTATGAATATTGAAGAAATGTTGGGATGCCCTCATGAGCACATGGAAGGTGATGCTTCCAGTGATCCTACTATAGTTAGGCTACAACATCAGATTCCTAATTTGACAGAGAGGTTGAAGGATATGCATACGGTATGACCTAAGTGACCTTAGGTTTGGTGTACTAACTACTATATTGAGGTTCATCACGCCACTAAGTGTCCACGATTAAGGGGCCCAGGACCATCTACTATGCCTATGGGACTGATTCCACCACTGCTTATTGTTAGAATTGTGCAAGTTTCTCCGAGTGCTCTATATCAAGGACATACTCAATTTCATGTGTTTCTTAATAAACAAGGTACATCTATAAATGAATATTGTGATATTTTCCATACTTATTGATATCGACCTCGTCTTTGTCCTATTTTGCAGAAGTACTAAAATGTTCCAAACAACATGTTTTGTGAGTTTTGTAGGTCTCCAAATCACCATACAAATCAATCGTGAACTTTGGATGCTCTCATTGATCACCTTGATTGTACTACATTCAAAGTCAACAAAGATCCTCGAGGGTGAGGAGGATGAAATTCAAGCGAGGAAAGAAGTGGAGGAAGAGTTCTGGTTCACTTCTATAACTATGATTAGGAGCGCCATGTCACCCACAACTTTATGTTACCTAGGAGACCTTGGTGCTCCCATTGTAGAGTAAATACGCATGCAACTAAAAATTGTCTTATCTTGATCGTTCACTTGGAAGAGTGCAATTGGAAAAGAGGAGAAAATTTGATCAAAATAGAACCTTGAGCACACGAATCAACTCCAACACCTAAAATTAATATCATTACTAGAGGAGAAAAAATACTAGAGCAGATAAGGAGACCTTTTATCAACCTGTTATAATAAAGCTTGGATCACCAAATAAGTCATATGATCCTAACCAGTATAAAGAATGGTACAAGGATGTAGCTGTCATTTTTAAGCAGTTGGTTTCTTCCTATAGACCTTGCATTGAACGAAAAGCGAGGATACAAATGAGGAGTCCCAAATTTTCTCAGGATATATCTCAGCCCATTATAGAGTGATGTACATTTTTTCTACAAATTATGAATAATGAACACTGATCTGGCTAGTTATGCAAGAAGCTCAAAATAGTTGTCAAGGATGAGGAATTCCCAGATAGGCCTAGTTCTACTATTTTTCTTGAATGACACTCCAAGTGTGTCTTCCAAAATAAGAGAAGAATGGGAAGAGAATTTAGAGTTGATGCCAAAATTGCAAGCTTTCAGTTTAAATATTATATGCTATATTTGGGTCTAAACATCAACATTTTGTGGATAAAGACTTGGGAGGTCTTAGGAATTCCAAAGTTGGTGTTCTTCCTGATTTAGTTACATATGGACAATAAATATTGTATTCTTCCCATCGGACATGTTGAGGAAATGTAAATTGACATTGTACGAGTAAAAACATATGCAAATTTTGAATTCATAGATATCATGGGTAATAAATATTTGTATCTAGCTTTGTTGGGGATAGACTAGGGATTTGAGTATTATGTTATTATTGACCTCAAAAAATAAACAATGACCTTTGAAGTAAACGGAGTTCGAGTTATACATCCATTAGACCCCTATCAAAGCCTGGGGTTTACAAAGCCTATAGATGATAAAGAAGAGCCTAATATTTTGGATCAGTATATAAATCCTATAGCATATGGTTTTATTAGCTATAGAAGCATTCAAAGCATAAAAATTGGTCTAGATGTTGCGTTGGATTATTTGAAACAATGAGATCATGAGTTGCTCTCTAGACACTATGCAATTGTTCATTATGCCCATTGGATTGGAACTAAGGTATGAGACTTTCCTACATTCAATGGTATAAGATCTGTTTTCAATTTTATTAAAGAAATGTTGGAAATACTAAGGGGGGTGAATCAATATTTCTTTTGAATTGTTACTTTTACTAGTTAGATCACTTATATTTAGAACACAATGAATAATAGGAATAAATGCTTTTATTAATATAATGTTTACAATGAATCAAGTACAATATAGGTAGGGCTCCAACCCTAGATGAAGACACCTAGACTCTAACCTGGGATGTGCCAAGCACCTACTTGGGCTTTCCAAGGCACCAACCTTGTCAATTCTAAGGCACCAACCCCAAGTACTCCAATTATATATCGTCTTCTTTAGGAACCGACGTGGATTCTTAAGGACTCCAATCCTATATCTTCTTCTTCAGGCAACGACCTGGATTCTTGACGACTCTAATCCTCTAGGGCTCCAACCCTATCCTTCAAGGCACCAACCTTGTTTTTTGGAGGCTCCAACCTTCCACGAACCAACCCTCTATGCTCCAACCCACTTTTGTACTTTCTCTAGATATGTTTGATACAAAATCATGACTCCCAAAGTCTTCTTCATGGATCCTTATAAATCATCAATTTTATCATAGTATCCATGTTATCTCATCAATGAAAACCTTGTCACATAGAAGGTGTCATCATTTCTCTTTATCATCCCCAATCAATTTCTTCAAGTTACCTCATGATGACATCAAAAATGCATTATGATCTTCAATTCAACACTTCAATGTGTCTTCAATGAATTGCACCAAGTTCTGCACCAACTCTAATAATAGTTCTACACCTTCTTCAGATCTAGTCCAAGGTTAGCCCCAAAGATTACCACAAGTTACCTCCAAATTTTTGCACCAAAATCTTCTTCGAGTTCTTTCGCAATTTCTCTAGTTACCTAGAGTGAGCAAGTCAACTTCTTCAATATTGATAAGGAAACCGCTTCACAAAATACTAAGCCTTTAATGGGAGCTTCTGTGATTCCTTTGCCACAAGTTCAAGAACGAATTCAAGGTATAGTATCAACTTCAAAGCACACATTCAAGGTGAGGTCTTGTCAAGCCTTCACAAATCAAAAAACATCACTGAGACTACAATACATAGCTCTCTAACCAGAACTGTAATTTCTACACCAAGATTCCCTCCAATCAATCCGTTGTACTACACCAGGTCCAAGAATTGTTCTCCTCAATCTATTTACAACTTGTAAGGCTAAAATAGAGCCAACCAAAGTCTAAAAGGTGCTACCCAAAAATCCAGTGCAACCAAGGTTATTCGGCCACCAATCTGTTGCTTCAAGGTATACGACTACAAGTTACAGCTTTTAAGGAACACCAAAAAAAAATAAAGTTTGCAGTCCCTGTCACAAACCCGTAAGTCGAAAGGATATCTTTGTCACAAGTCAAAAAATATTTTTTCAAAAGGTCACTGCCACAATTCCGCAGGTCTAGGAAATATCTCAGGTCTAGGAAATATCCGCAGGTCTATTACTCTTCAAAGAGAAAACACTATCGGTAGGTCAATATGTCATTGTTCTTCAACTCGCAGGGGTATTTATGTCATAGGTTCAGTGATTGATTTTGCATAGGCTATCAAATAAAAAAAATTGAAGGTCATTCATCAATCGATTCACGAGATGATAAATATTCTTTAGATGAATCTCGCTGATCAACATTATCTAACCACTCTATGATTTTCTTTATATCTCATCTTCGTAAAAATGTCTCAATTCCGTGGGCATCTTCAGACAGGTCGAGACTTCTTTTGTAGTTTAAATTGAACCATGTAAATCTTCAATGGATTCCCTTGAATTCACGAGATGTGAACTATATATATCTTCTGCATTGAAATTCGATGATGAACGAATCATCCGGGGCTTATATTTATAGTCGTTTTGATTGACTGTGAAGGGACACATCGAGTTAGATAAAATCAACTTTAGGGCCGACTTGCAGGAAAATATGGATCGACAAGATGTTCGATGTTTATGTGAAACGTCCACGCGTTACTGCACGTATGATGGATGGATGATCGTGTGGGTACTTGGGACCGCAAATGACATGGTGACCACCGAGGAGTGGGACAATTGTGGATGTATTGATGTGGACAAGTAGGGACCTGGATGAACGTTGACATGGGTGTGTGTTGGGTTAACTATATATTTGCTCAATATATGTTAATGTCCAATATATATGGAAAATTTGAGAGGAGTGGGGATTGCACCCTTCAAGTGTAGTAGGTATATATGTTATATAGTTTATATCATATAAATATAACATATATATTTATATTTATATTTGATATAAATATATGTATATATATATGTCTAGTAATTTTTTCCCTCTTTTTTTTCCCTAGTTTGATGTATTTTTCAATGTCAAGACATATTCTTGTAGGATTTTTCATCAACACCCTTTCATTAAATTAGGGTTAAGGTTTGTTTTCAACAAAGGCTAGGGTTTCATGAATTTGGAACCTTAGGGTTTCTTTACAGGTGCAAGAGTTATGACATCATCATCTAGAATATTTTCCATCTTGGTCAATGCCATATTGACATCAATGACAACCTTGATTAACAATCTTTCCCTTTATCATTGATAGCAATATTCTTGCCCTTCCAACATTCTCTCCCCCTTTGACATCAATGGAAAACAGGGGGCCCAAGTACTCCCCCTGTCAGACTGCTTCTTTTCTTCATCAATAGTATTTTTTCATAGGTATGTTACTCCCCCCTATTATGGTGCTCTCCCTTCTCGCAATGTGGTCCATGATAGATGTGTTTATATTTCTTCACGTGATGAACCAACTCCCCTTGCCTGCATAAACTCCTCTAGCTTCTTTAGACAAGAAAGATTTATGTCGTGTGATCAAATGGAAGAAATCTTCAACAATAGTCCATTGGATAAGTAAGGAATCATGTTCTTCAATGGAGTTGCTCCCAAGAGATGATATATCAAAAGATGAATGTCCATGTGTGAATCATCAAGAATTTCATAGAGACCATTCACGAATAGCTTCTACAAGAATGATTAAGAATCATAAACTCCCCCTAACAATATGCATGGTATCTTTTGGCAGAGTCTCATTATCAAACACTTGGAGTATCAACCATGACTTCATCAGGTCAACAACATGTGTTGTTGGATGGATTATTCAAGAGACTTTTGGATTCAATTTGCTTTCTTCTCCATATTTGTGTAACTTTCTTCTCTGGCATGGTTCTAGCTTGTGTAGGGGCCCAAGTCAAGTTAAAATAACATGTTATATGTCCAATGTTATGACAATTGACACACTCTATGTTGTTCATTAATAATAATTCATGACTTCTTCAAAAATTTCTTCTCGAATATTGACAGGGGCCATTAAATATGTCTTTGTGATATGCCCTACAATCTTTTGCCATGTGCCCAAAGTTTGTACAAGAATAGAAATAACAAAGAAATGTACTTTGGTATCTAGGAGAAGTAGGTTTCCTTGATGTACTTCTCAAGTCTTTTTACCTTGGGATTCTTTAATGATATTCATTTCCTTTTGTATTCTTGAAACCATCTGCAAGTCTTCATGGAAGAAGATTTGTTCCATTGTTGTCTTGACCCTTTTCCTTGCCTTTGTTGGAACTTGGAGCATCAACATTTCTTCCTGGCTTCCTCACATCCTCATTTTTTGAAGAATTATCATTCTTTCTTGAGGATTCACCTGCACAACCAAGACCCAATTTATCAAGGGGAGACCTTTGATGACTTAGGATGTCATCTAGGGTTTGAGAACTCTTCAAGTTCTTATTCAGCAAGTCAACTTCCTTTTTAAGAAAGACAATTTCTTCTTTCATGTTCTTGCATTCTTCATCCTTCTTTGATAGTATGATCTCCATTTCTTCCTTCATCTTGGTTGCTTCACATGATTGGGCCTTAAGAGAAGTGATTTTTAATCTTAACTTGGTGATGTCATCATTCTTCTCTAATAGTTGGCATGTCATGGTGTTTCTATCCTTTTCTTTTATCAACTTGTCCTTCTATGAATGCCAATGCTTCTATTGCCTTCTCAGTTCCCTATACTTGTTTCCTTGCTTCTTCTAGTTGTGATCTAAGGGAGGAGACCTCTTACTTGTATTGAAAAATCTTTGCTTCAAGTTTGTTCAAGATATTGTGCCTTTGTTCAAGGTGGCTTGACAATGTATCTTCCCATTTCTTTGCCTTATCTAATTGATTTGTCAAGGATATGACTTCTTCATGATGATTTCTCTTGTTTTGATGAAATTCTTCCTTACTCTTCGCGAGCTTCTCAAATCTTTCTTGTACTTTAAGCTTGACAAGGTCAACTTCCTTCCTTGTCTTGTTCTGGTCACCAACTTACGGTTTCTTCTTAAGTTCCTCATTTCCATTTTTCAAATTGTTAATCTCTTCTATGGAATCCATAAGTTTAGTGAGGAGATCTTCTTCAAAATATTCTTCATTCTCTTCATCTTCTAGGTCTTATTTAGCCTTGATGTTATCACTCTTATCTTCAGCTTCCTTAATGGGCTCTACATTTCCTTCTTGTTTCCCATCATTTTTTTGACTAGAGATCATTGTCAACACTCCTTTTGAGTGAATATCATGAATTTTATGCCATATGCCTTTTGATGATGAACATTTTTGAAAATTGGCCTTCATAGAATCAGGTAGCCCATTCAAGATTTATTTCATTTCTCTTGTATTATTTTCCTTGAATTCTCCATCCATCATGCTATCAACAATCACCGATTTCCAAATTTCAATGCCTTGAATCTTTAATAAATTCCTCATTCTTGCCTCCCATATATCAAAGTTTCCATTGAACAATGGAGCCTTCACAAATTGATTGACTTCAATTTCAGTGGTTGAGGGATACACATCTTTAGGAGGATTGGAGACTTTCTTCCTTGGCTTCGCCATTTGTGTTCTAATGATCAAGCTTCAAGCTCTTAGGCTTTGAGTGAAGGTACTAGCTCCAATACGAATTGTTGGAAATATGCGGGGGGGGTGGGTGAATCACTATTTATTTTCAATTGTTACTTTTACTAGTTAGATCACTTATATTTAGAAAACAAATGAACAATAGGAATAAATGCTTTTATTAATATAATATTTACATTTAATCAAGTACAATATAGTTAGGGCTCCAACCATAGATGAAGACACCCATGCCCCAACTTTGGATGTGCCAAGCACCTACTTGGACTTTCCAAGGCATAACCTTGTCAATTCTGAGGCACCGACCACAAGGACTCCAATCCTATATCTTCTTCCTCACGCACCAACCTGGATTCTTGAGGACTCCAATCCAATATCTTCTTCTTTAGGCACCGACCTAGATTCTTGAGGACTCTGATCATCTAGGGCTCAACCCTATCCTTCAAGGCACCAACCTTGTTTGTTCGAGGCTCCAATCTTCCGGGAACCAACCCTCTAGGCTCCAACCCATTGTTGTACTTTGTGTAGATATGTTTGATACAAAATCATGACTCCCAAAGTCTTCTTCACAGATCCTTGTCAATATTCAATTTTATCATAGTATCCTTGTTATGTCATCAATGACAACCTTGTCATATAGAAGGTGTCACCATTGCTCTTCATCATCCCCAATCAATTTCTTCAAGTTACCTCATGATGACATCAACACTGCATTATGATCTTCAATTCAACAGTTCAATGTGTCTCCAAGGAAATGCACCAAGTTCTGCACGAGCTCTAATAATAGTTCTACACCTTATTCAAATCTGGTCCAAGGTTAGCCCCAAATATTACTTCAAGTTACCTCCAAAGGTCTGCACCAAAATCTTCTTCAAGTGCTTTCACAATTTCTCTAGTTATCTAGAGTGAGAAAATCAACTTCTTCAATATTGATAAGGAAACTTCTTCACAAAATACCAAGCCTTTAATGGGAGCTTCTATGATTCCTTTGCCACAAGTTCAAGAATGAATTCAAGTTATAATCTCAACATAAAGGTATAGGTTCAAGGTGAGGTCTTTTCCAAGCCTTCACAGATCAAAAAACTTCACCAAGACTGCAATATCGAGCTCTATAACCACAACTGTAATTTCTGCACCAAGCTTCCCTCCAATCAATCCACTATACTGCACTAGGTCTGGGAATTATGCTCCTCAATATATTTACAACTTGTAAGGCTAAAAGAGACCCAACCAAACTCTGAAAAGTGCTACCCAAAAATCCAGTGCAACCAAGGTGATTCAACCCCCAATCTGTTGCTTCAAGATATATGACTACAAGTTACACCTTTTAAAGAACACAAAAAAATAAAGTTTGCAGTCCCTGTCACAAACCCGTAAGTCCAAAGGATATCTTTGTCACAAGTCAAAAAACAATATTCACAAGATCACTGCCACAATTCCACAGGTCTAGGAAATATCCACAGGTCTACTACTCTTCAAAGAGAAAACACTATTAGTAGGTCAGTATGTCATCATTCTTCAACTCGAAGGGGTATTTCTATCAGAGGTTTGGTGATTGATTGTGTGTATACTATAAAATAAATTCTTTTTAAACACCCTTCATTGATCAGTTCACGAGATGAAAAATATTCTTCAAATGAATCTCGTTGATCAGCATTATCTAACCGCTCTATAATTTTCTTTATATCTCAGCTTCCAAAAAATGTCTGAATTCTGTGGGCGTCCTCAAACAGGTTAAGACTTCTTTTGTAGTTTAAATCTGTTGGCTTAGGGGGTCCTAACCCAAGTTTAGATTTAGTTGTTCCAACCAACAAAACCCTACGCTACTGGCCCTTTCGGCAACAACCTATGTAGTGTAGGCTGCAATCTCACCCAAAGCAGTATTGGGGGATGAATGAACCAAGTTTCCGCATCTAGAGACTAGTGTGATGTCTTTCACAACCTTAGAGTTGCCTTCACACAAATCGATAGACTTCTAGGGCTAGTTACTGTAACTAAGTTAAAGCAGCCTTCAGACCTTCGCAAACATCCACAATTAGTTCTTGCGGACCTTAAATAGTCGATTTACCTAATTTCGCACATCAACAAGGAACCCTAGATCAGAGTTCGTGTAGATCTACTTAATTAGTTATAAAACATAAGAGAAATGGATTGTAACTTCGCGGAAGTGGATAAGAATTCATTTCATACATTATTAAGACAGATTCAATAAATTCATGTAGCATTCAATCATTATTTCATAAAACATATCATTAATTAGCAACATATAATGTAAACAGATACAGTGGAAATACTCAATAATTCTTTGAAGATTGTCTTTATTGATCTTCAAGTCACTGATTACATACTCTCCTACCGTGCGCACATAGTTGCAAGGGTCCGTGCACCAACTACAGACTCTACATAGGCCTCCTCCACACTCCACTGTAGGAGGGGTCCCTTCTTTACCTAAGCGCAGGAATCAGAGCCTTCCTGCCCTAGCTCTTGCCCAAGATGAAAAAACTCTTCAATGTACCCAATTTTCTATCCAAACTTTCCTCTAAAACTCGCTAAGACTCAACTATTTATAGATTTCCTAATACAATACCATGGCCCCCGGCTCATGTGTGAGTCTTCAAAACTGACCAAAAACAAGGGGCTAAAGCCACTTTGACTCTATCTATCTACGTGCTCCACGTCCACATTTTGCAGAGACTTTACATATTTTACAAAAATCTTTACAAAAATGAATAAGCTTAATTCAATTCTGCCCCTGGGGACCCCATCCCAACATGCCCCCAACACAAAGATCATTTTGTTGGATGGCAGGATTGCAGGAGAATGATGAAGTAATGATTTGGATATGCTAATGCAACGCTAACTGAAAAGTATAATGGGAAGGATGATCTGCATGATCACCTGGCAAAGTGGACTAAGGCATAGGGGACGAAGCCACAATGAGAGTGGGTACATATATTTTTTCATACCTTCCATAACAATCCCCATGAACTGGTACCTTGAAACAGAGCTCCGCCATGGCACTACGGAATGGGATGTATTGAAGGAAGGTTTCTTATTGACTTTCAGCTTTGAAGATTGCTTTGTAAGCATCGATGAAGCGCTTCCAAAAATTAAAGTAGTTATCTTCAGGACACCGAAGGAATCAATGGAATGGACCCAACCGGATTGGAGCACCCAGCTACACCATGTCTTGGAATGCTATAATGTGACCACTGAAGAGGAGGAAGAAGACCGGAGGAATATGAATATTTTGGAGATAGAAGGACATCGCGAAGTTGAAGGCCCACAAGTAGAGAACCCATACATCTTTGCATCTTTGAAAACGAAGCAAGTAAACATTAGCACTAAAGAAGAACCAAATTTCGTGAAGATTGGAGACTATTGGGATGACACTATAGTAGAAAAAGTTTCTTAATTACTTCGTGAATACCGGAATCTCTTCCACCCTCAATTTTCGTATTTAAAGGGCATACTTGGTGATTTTGGCATTATGAAGATCACATTGAAGCTAGACGCGAATCCTGTTAGACAGAGGCCTTATCACCTTAACCCTAAGTATAAGGAAAAGATTCACCAAGATCTAGATAAAATGTTGGAGGCATGCATTATAGAACTTGTTGAAGAGTCTGATTGGGTGAGCCCGATGGTGGTCCAAGAGAAGAAACAAAAGGGAAAAATAAGGATTTTTCAATGATGCCTATGTTCCCGACCATTTCCGACGCCATTTACAGATGAAGTTTTAGACAATGTCGGAGGGAAGGAGACCTATTCCTTTATTGACGGGTTTTTTAGGTATCATCAAATTAAGATTTCCCTAGAGGATAGAATCAAAACCACCTTCTTGACAGAGTGGGGTTGCTTTCAATATATTGTTATGCCATTTGGATTGAAGAATGCACCTGCATTATTTTCTTGTGTAGTCATAGCAGTGTTAAAATAATTCATTCATAAGTTCCTAGAAGTGTACTTCGATGACTGGATGGTGTTTGGCTTGGTGAAGTGCCATGTGGCAAGCTTGTGCCTTATGTTGGATACATTTCGAAGATACTAGATAACGTTGAATTTAAAAAGATGTATATTCTGTGTTCCTTTAGGGATCTTGCTGGGTCATATTGTGTGCAAGAAAGAATTGATGGTGGACCCTGCAAAGATTGCGGTGATTGTGAACTTGGAGACCCCTAGGAATGTCAAGAAGTTGTGCATGATACTGGGACAAACGGGATACTATATAAAATTCATCAAAGCTTATGCTCAAATTGCACACCCATGGAAAAACTGCTAAAGAAGGATGTGACATTCTATTGGGATGGAGGATGTCAGTGTAGCTTAGACGTGTTGAAAGAAAAGATGGTAACTGCACCAATCTTGGTATTTCCTGATTGGAAAAAAGGGTTTCATGTACATGTGGATGCTTCTATCATTGCGTTGGGTGCAGTGCTAACACAGGAAGGTGAAGGAGAACTAGACCATCCTATAGCCTTCGCAAGTAGGAAGTTATCCAAGGCTGAGAAAAATTAGTCAACAACAGAGCGTGAAGGGTTGGCCATGGTCTACACACTACAAAAATTCAAGCATTATCTATTGGGAGGGCATTTCAAGATGTATACAAATAATTCTACCTTAAAATACCTGGTAAAAAAGCCTGTGTTGGGGGGAAATATTTGCATATGGTTGTTATTATTCTAGGAGTACAATTTTGAAGTAATTGTGAAGCCAGGAAGGTTGAATGCGGGACCTGACCATCTGTCGAGAACTGAAACAGGAGAAGAACCCAGTAATTTGGAGGAAGGGTTTCCAAATGTGTAGCTCTTTATGGAACGCGTAGCTGATCACCATTTTGCAGACATTATTCACTTATTAGCTATAGGGATGGCACCTGAAGGATATATAAATCAACAGAAGAAATAATTAGTAGTGTGCACAGCCGATTTTTCAATCATTGCGGGGCATTTGTACAAAATGGGGGCAGATGAATTATAAGAAAGATATGTGCCATAATTTGAGCATGATAGTATTCTCACCAAAGCTCATGGGGACCTGCAGGAGGCCATTATGCAGGAAAAGCAACCGTGTAGAAGATTTTACGCACAAGTTTATGGTGGCCAACATTGCACAAGGATTCCAAAGCATATTGTAAGGCATGCGTTGCATGTCAAAGGACTAGCAGATCATCACGAAGGGATGAGCTACCACTACATCCTTAGGTATCTTTGCAAGCATTCAAGAAGTGGGTGATCGATTTTATTTGGCCAATTCATCCCCCTGGAAATAAAACGGGCATGCACCACATTATCACTGGGATGAAATATTTAACCAGATGGGCGGAAGCACAACCAGTAAAGGATTGTACAGGGGATAGGACAAAAAAATTCTTGTTTGAACATGTCCTAACAAGGTTCAGATGCCTGAAAGTATTAATGAGTGGTAGGGGAACACACTTTCTGAATGAAACAATTAGCGCGTTGACAGAGGAATTCCAGGTCTACCATCAGAAGAGTATGCCATACCACCCGCAGGCAAACGGAATTGTCGAAGCCTATAACAAAATTTTGGAGAATGCATTGACCAAGATTTGTAACACACAGTAGAATGATTGGGATGTGCACGTACCTACAATGTTATGGGCCTATAGGACAACCTGTAAGAAGTTGACAGGGCAAACGTCATTCAGATTAGTCTATGGGGTCAAAGCAGTAATGCCTATGGAATACATTGTGCCTAATCTATGCG
Source organism: Pinus tabuliformis (assembly GCA_031772625.1). Lineage (NCBI taxonomy): Eukaryota > Viridiplantae > Streptophyta > Pinopsida > Pinales > Pinaceae > Pinus > Pinus tabuliformis. The sequence continues at coordinate 350,576,985 of CM062814.1, read as the reverse complement.
TAACAGCTTTGACAGATATGCTAGATCACGAGGCCTTGGAAGAATGGCTCACGCAGCTCATGGAGCTAGAGGAGGACCAATTTTTAGCAGGATTCCACCAAAAATTACAGAAGGAACGCAAAAAATCATGGTATGATCACCATATCAAGCTTCACACATTCAAGGTAAATGATCTTGTGTTGTTATATGATAGTAATTTCACTAAATTTCTAGGTAAATTCCAAATCCATTGGCTAGGACCATATATTGTCCAAGAAATTATAGATGGTGACGCAGTTCATCTCACAAATTTGAATGAGGAGCCCTTCATGGGAAGATTAAATGGGAGCATGTTGAAGATGTATACAGGGGATCCTGTGCAATGACTATATGGTAGCCGAACAGTCTTAGTGCTCCAGGAAGTTGCAAGGGAGCGTAGGTGTTATAGACATTTTTGGGCACTACAACCCCAAGCATGAAATTTCCATAAACCAAGGGCTCCTAAGTCCCTAATAGTGTTGTTCTAACCCCTAAAGGAACAAGGTCAACTGATTACAGCTTCTCCCAGAAGTTCTCCATGAAAAACTGCTCAGAACTAGTCAAAACAGGATCATTTCAGCTACTCCATAGGCAAAGTGCGTTGCATCTCACCTAAACACATTGTGTGGGTGCGTTTCATTTCAAAAAGCCCTTCTATGGGGTGCGATGGGCGAGAAGTGACAAATGGCAGTGTCATTCCGCGAGGTGGAGAGGCATGGAAACTTCCAGAAACTTCTCCTATGACACTTGCCTCTCTGAATTCGACCAAGGATGAGTAATAGATCCTCAATCTCCAAGTGGAAGCAAGAACTATCAGAGGGAAGACACTAATCAAATCACAAGCTGACTCATCTCCCTTACAGATATCTATATATGGATCCCTCATCCCAGAGATCCAGAGGCTGGAATTTTGCATATTGTAAGGAATTGATGTTGGTTTCCTGAGACAACATCAGATTGTTGGGTGATCTAAGCTTTGTATGAGGTGAAGAGGGGCTTCCTTGCTGAGAGGATGATGTTGGGTCAGAACAACTGGTTGTAACTCCCCTTGGCTCTTTCTTGTTTATCAATAAAATTTATTCAAGTTTTCCTCCATACTCTTGTGTCATTTATGTTTGCTGCATTTGTGTGGTCAATTTACATCTGATCCTAGATTGTTTATGATTATAGATCCATGTTTTTGTATAGTTCTATGCTACTGTGATCTTACAGGTACTCTGTGAAGCTGGGCGTGCAAGGGAACAAGTAGCGAAAGTCTATCAAGAGAGAGAGGAATCGGACTAGGAGATTAGCGCAAGACAGAGGTTAGTCTTCTTTGTTCTTCTCTCATCTATACTTCATAAAGGAAAAATGAAAGTAGCTTTACTTTGTTTGTTTCTAAGGTAGCTATCACACCTTAGTGGGATAAGCAGTTATGTGCAGACACTTTTCCCTGTAAAAAAATGGCGACTCCACTGGGGACGAATTAGTTTGCTTGTTTATCTTCCTTGTTGTCTATTTGATAAACTTACAGACGGAGTCTGAAGTCGAGCCAGGTAGCTTTCGAACTGCATTTGCTATGCAAATACAAAGTAGATAAATGCCGCTTCAGTCAATCTCCGGGATTTGTTTATAAATTAAACAACTGATTTACAAACTCTCTAATTGCCCTTGTGATAGCTCTTAGATCCTCCTTAGATCTACCCCTGATTGTTGCATTACTAATTACCATTTGCTCGGCCAAAACCCATGAACTGAACTGCAAACTGTGACCCGGAACCCAAGCAAAGTCTCGTCTCTGGCCCAGCGCAGGTACTGTTCTGTGAATCTGAAATTCAGCGCACTTCCCGAGTGTAGTAGGTGCGCTGCATTTCAAATTCCCTGTGTTACAGGTGTGCTGATCAGACTAGGCATTGTTCAGTTTTGGTCTCTGTGATCCATTCTTTCTAGTTCTATTCATGAATTTTGCTGCCTGTGATCAGTATATCTCTGTTTGAAACCCCTTTTCCTTGCTATTATTCTGCATCCTTTGTACAAAAGAACTGTAAATGTTTTTGTGTATTTTTGAGTCATTTTCAGTTCTCCTTTGCAAAAGTAACGTAATCGTACTATCATCCTTTGATTTGAAAGCGTTGCAAGGGTTGTTTTCAGTCATAGGAAAGAGTTTGGTTGCTGTAGATAGTCGATTATCCTGTTACTATTGTATTTGGTCTGAATTTGTAATTTTTCTAGTGTCGAAAGCAAGTATTCATTTCTAAATCGTAAAGTGTTGTGATTGTCTCCATTTTTTAATTTCGAAAAGAAACTTGTTGGTAATTGTCACTTGAAAAGTAATTCAGATTTTTGCATTAGCTTTCTTTCCTCCATTCACATACTAAGAAAGCCGAAAACAAATACATGCATGTGCATTTGCATTTAGACTGTTTGATTGGTTTGATTTAGGAAAGTGCATCTAGGGTGTGCTCTTTGCTCTTTGTGAAAGAATACTGTCTCTCTTTCCTTAGTAGCTAGGATTTTCATTGCACAAAGAAGATAAAAGACAGTTTATCATCTTAGACTGCATTTTAGGAATTACACATCTACATCTCGCGGTGAACCTAAAAGGCAAACTTCATAAACAAGATAAACTATAAAATAAATTAAATGAATCTAACAATGCTTTGGAACCTAAAGCACAACATTTAGAAGTCTAGGCTAGAGACGTATTCCGGCATCGTAAAGCCTGGTAGCTGTTGTTCTCACTGATGGTTGGGTGATTCCTCCACTTTGAGACGATAAGTGCCATTACGGACTTGTGCTCCCACGTACCGTCAAGTATATTTTGGGAGACCACAATAGGCTTAATCCTTTATCCATAGGAAGCCATGTCTGCCGCCCTATCGATCGCAATGCACTAAACACAGCATTCGGGAAGATTGACTGCCGTACCGTAAAAAGTATTCTGCAGTTTTGCGATTGGTTTGGTAATCCCTCTACCTAGATTTCCAGAGCAGTCCCTTTCGTTCCTTTTCAAACTACTTAACGGAAAAGGTCCATCTGAGAACTTTTCACTTCAGGCTCATTAAAAATCGAAGGCGACTAGAGTCATCTTTTGTTTTTTCTCGACTCTTAAAAATTGAAAAAACAAGTTGTGTCAAAGCGTCTAAAATTTATTTTAAACGGAATAATCATCACCTTTCCCTACGTTGATCTTAGGTTGAGAAAATGGAACCCACCAATCAAGGAATTCCCCTTGGAGGAAATCCTAGTCCCTTCTCCTCTTGGGGAGATGTTGGTGCACCCCATATGGCCACATTGTCGCTTCCAGGATTGACAATTGGCTTGCCCGCATGTCTCTTCTCAACCTCTGTCGTTCAGAACACCGTAATTCCTGAACAGTCGAGTTAGCAACTAGACGAATCCAGAGTTACCCACCAACCTTCTACTTCCTCCAATTCTTCCTCTCCTCCTTCTTCTTCGCTTGATGGGGATGTAAAGCCAAAAATCAAGTACCTGAGAAGAAGAAGGAAAAGAAGAAGAAAGAGAAGAAGAAGAAGGAGCCCAAAGCGAAAGGGGGCAACCAAGCGTCGTCTAGCGAAAATCCACACACTACACTGACCAGGCCTAAATCGCCATGTGTCATTTGCAAAGGAGACCACTATCATAGAGGTTTTCCTTGCATCCCTCGGATCTTAAGGGACTAGTCTCCTCGCTTGCACAACCCGGTGTCGTCAACCTCTGATGATCATGTTGAAAGCACACCGTCGACTAGTGAAAGTGAAGCCCCAGGACAAAAAGGAAAATATAGATTTCCTTGTAAATTGTGCGAAGGTGACCATGCCGTCCACCGTTGTCCCTTCTTAGACAAGGCTAAAAGAGTTTTGGGCGATCGTCCGGTCTCACCGTTATGACTTCCTCCTGGATATAAAAAACTCTTGCCGAGTCCTTCACTAGTTGAAAATCTGGCTGACCTACCCAGGTGGTCAGCCGAAACATCTATCATTGAAGATAAACCATCTGAACCCATACCAGACAAAAGTCAAAAGGTCGAGGTATCAGTTGACCCGGTCTTGCCTTCAGAGGTTCCATCTTCAGATGATACAGTCACAGAAGAGAATAAGGATGATACCATCCAAATTCGTTTCGTAAGCACAGAATCCGATGAACATGGGGGCAATTTACCCATTCCTTTACCGCGGGAAGGAAGCTCGTCAGAGTTGTACCCAGCCGTCTATTCGGTCCCACCTCCAAGCAACCTAGTTGTCTCCTTCGACTGGAATCAACTAGGCAGACCCCGTTTACCAGCTAGTGTACCATTCTGAATTATTGCTCAAGTATATAGAATGGTCATGGCTGGTACCATCATAGATGAAGGGGCTTCTGTGAGTATCCTTTCCTCGACTGCTTGGAAAGCGCTTGGGTCGCCATCCCTTTTTCCTGAGATGAGAAATCTAACAGGCTTTGACAAAGGAACTAGTCGACCATTAGGGATCCTTCCCAATGTGCCCATAAAATTGAGAGGGAAAACCGTTCACACGAACGTAATGGTAGTTCAAGGACCCCTGGATTATAACCTACTCCTTGGACGAGACTATATTTATTGCATGGGAGTGACTGTCTCATCACTCTTTAGAGTAATGTGTTTTCCGCACGAAGGAAGAGTGGTCAAGCTCGTAGACCAGCTTTCATTTCCCGTATCACGCATAGAAAATAGTCATATACCATCCCTGAATGGTCTCTTTACACAAGGAATGTCTCATCAATCTCCAGTCCATCCACCTGATGAGCGCGAGTGATTCGGGAGACATGATTGAAACCCAGGGGGCATGCACCCTGGTCTGCTTCGGCAGGAAAACTTCGGGTATAGGATAGGTTTCCACGAGAGATATATGACTGGTCTGTACTCCCGTCCGTGATTGGAAGAGGGAGTTATTCTGGAACAAGATTCTCTTGTCAAAGTTATGCGAGTGGAGTAGCCTCCTCCACTCACCTTTGTCTATTTCAGTAGACATCGCCGAAGAAGTGTTTTGTTTGCGCTGTTAACGAAACAATCTTTGGTAACCTGAAAGAGGATTACCTCTCTCGATAAAACAAATGTTTTGTTGGTGATTTGAAGGGTGACCTTGAAACTCTGTTTTATACCTGGGGGCATGCAAACCTTTTGGCATGCAAGTAAAGAGCGATCATTTATCTGTTTTTTGGATTGGTCGTTTCCTAACTTGCATAAAGAAAGGATGTGGGGAAAAACCCTAAAAATTGTCGTTTTAAATGGGACATTCTTATTATACGACTGGATTAATCGAGCAGTGTTACCGCAAGGTTCAAGCTCGTTAAAAAATAAACCCACATCGAGTCGTTTTAGCACATAGTTCAAGCTCGTTAAAAAATAAACATAAGCCATGAGCAAATGTTTCCCCCCATGTTTAAGCTCATTAAAAAATGAACTATTTCCCGGTAAATAACCATCGTGAATGTAGTACTTCAGCCTTTAAAAGCCTTGGTCATGTTCTCATCATCACCTCCACTCTGTATTGGCCAATCATTCACCTCCATTTGATTGTTTACCCCTTTTGAGGAACAACTGCGAAGAGTGATCTCACTAGCCATCCTTGTAACACTGCCGTGATTGGAACATTCCAAACCTTACTTGGAATCAGCTGCTACCCAATTTTATCACTCGTTCTTCAAAAGACAAGTCTCCTTTAAGCTCTTTTCAACTGACTCGTAAAATATGAAAAGATTGCCGAGCCATTGGCCTCTCCAGCTCATTAAAGGGACAGGAAGTGCTATCCCTCCTCTAAATTTTAATCTTTTTGGACCCGAGGGATTATTACACAAAAATATCGAGCGCTTGTTTTTGTTCGGCTCGTTAAAAGCATCGAAAATTCATCCCTTCTATATTGTTTTAAACTTTTTCGGACTTAAGGGATTAGATGAAGAAAAAGGAATTTTGGAGTTTCCTTTACGTTCCTTTTCAGACTCTCTAAAATTGAAAAGGACCGAGTTATCTTTGTCGTTAAACTCGTTAAAACTTAATAGCGAAAAACTTGTCCATAGCAGACAAGAACGAGTTTCACTATCGCTAGGCTCGTTAAAACATAGCGATGGGTTTGCCCGAAGGGAAAATTATAGAACAAGCATATGTTATCCTCCTCAAGCTTGACAAAAATAAAGAGGTACTGGTCAGCAATGACTGGGGAAAATTGGGAAGAAAACTTGAAGAAACTTTGTTGGTAGCAAGTCGCTCTTGAACATGACACTTTCACTCCGCATCCAAGTCAGGTTGGGTTGTTTCATTCACCGGTCACATCACCATGGTCCCATCACACCATCCACATTTGGGGTAATGCTACTAATCCATCATGTTAGTGTCACCGATATGTTCAAGAGAAGTCATTTAGAGAATTCACCTGTGTCTCACCTGCTACAATACATTTACACTCCATTCTTTCATGACCACCACCCTGAACCGTATGTCATTAGATCGTTTTCACCTCCATTAAAATCATTTGCTCTGTTCCGTGTCATTGGTGTGGGATTCATTAAGGCCCTCTTGTGACGGATCGCTTCTTGTCGACATCAGCTCATTATCCAAGAAGTCGATCTAGGAACACCCCGTTCAGTACTTTGAAGCTTGCATGCCTCAATGGCAAGTTTCTCACTTCCGGCGACAGGTTTACATCAATGGCCTTCGACCGAAATATTTTGCATGGTGTTCGACGCCAAGTCCTTTATTCACACCACGTGAATTGTACTGCAGTACCTTGAGGGTCATTATCATTATCGTTGATTCCTCTTGCGCCTGTTAACAGCTTACATCATTGGCTGGTAATCAGGCGATGTCTTTCCATGTTCGACTCCAGAACATCTCTCACATGGATAGACTTGTACTTCGAGTGAAGATCGAATTAGATTGAAGACCCCGGATCTAGTTTCATCCATCCGGGCTGCGATATATATTCAGGGAAATAAATACATCAAATGTACATCGTTGCTGCACAGATAATCATCCAATCAAAGGGATGATGACTCTACCAGAATCATCAGTCTACACTCAGACGATTGTCTGTCCTATGTACATGAAAATGAATTTATAAAGCTGAGCATGGGAATGCCCGCCTCAACTAGATCATGAAAATATTATGAAGATAATGTATTGTATTGTATCTTATTACAGGTCTCCTCCCAGCTTGAAAGAACTTCGGATCCTCATAATAAAGCATTTCACCCGACATCAAAAGATTAACGACCTCATGCTTTAGGGGGAAATTGTTATAGACATTTTTGGGCACTACAGCCCCAAGCATGAAATTTCCATAAACCAAGGGCTCCTAAGTCCATAAAAGTGTTGTTCTAACCCCTAAAGGAACAAGGTCAACTGATTACAGCTTCTCCCTGAAGTTCTCCATGAAAAACTGCTCAAAAACTGGTCAAAACAGGATCATTTCAGCTGCTCCATAGGCAAAGTGCGTTGCATCTCACCTAAACACACTGTGTGGGTGCGTTGCATTTCAAAAATCCCTTCTATGGGGTGCGATGGGTGAGAAGTGACAAATGGCAGTGTCATTCCGCGAGGTGGAGAGGCATGGAAACTTCCAGAAACTTCTCCTATGACACTTTCCTCTCTGAATTTGACCAAGGATGAGTAAGAGATCATCAATCTCCAAGTGGAAGCAAGAACCATCAGAGGGAAGACACTAACCAAATCACAAGCTGACTCATCTCCCTTACAGATATCTATATATGGATCCCTCATCCCAGAGATCCAGAGGCTGGAATTTTTCATATTGTAAGGAATTGTTGTCGGTTTCTTGAGACAACATCAGATTTTTGGGTGATCTAAGCTTTGTATGAGGTGAAGAGGGGCTTCCTTGCTGAGAGGATGATGCTGGGTCAGAACAGCTGGTTGTAACTCCCCTTGGCTCTTTCTTGTTTATCAATAAAAGCTATTCAAGTTTTCCTCCATACTCTTGTGTCATTTATGTTTGCTGCATTTGTGTGGTCAATTTACATCTGATCCTAGATTGTTTATGATTATAGATCCATGTTCTTGTATAGTGCTATGCTACTGTGATCTTACAGGTACTCTGTGAAGCTGGGCCTGCAAGGGAATAAGTAGCGAAAGTCTATCAAGAGAGAGAGGAATCGGACTAGGAGATTAGCGCAAGACAGAGGTTAGTCTTCTTTGTTCTTCTCTCATCTATACTTCATAAAGGAAAAATGAAAGTAGCTTTACTTTGTTTCTAAGGTAGCTATCACACCTTAGTGGGATAAGCAGTTCTGTGTAGACACTTTTCCCTGTAACAGCAGGACTATAAACTACACTGCTCGGTTTGGAGGTCAAGGTGGCAACCCGACTACGTGAAGATTGACAAGGATGCACCAGGTGAAGCTACGCCATGGAGGAAGGTACCACGCATCCCAGCAAGCAAATGATTGTTGGAGTTACTATTCACAATGTGATGGCTAAGAGGTGGTTAAGAGGAGAGGGGAGGCAAAAATTAAGGCAAAAATATTTGAAGATCTGTCGCCAAGACAGCATTTCAGAATTTCGGGGGAACATCGGATTTGAATTTAAATTCCCTTATAAATTGCAATACCGATCCAACAAAGAACCCTTTGCATTCTAAGAATTGTTGGAGAATTTTGTTGTCTGGCGCATATGAGTAGAGAATTCTAGGAAGAATTTTTGATGTACCCCTTGTTTGTAAACTATTCTGTAGTAGCCCAAGAGCTATTCATTGAAAGAATGACTGCCACTAACCCCATCGAAGCCCTCAATTCAGAAGTAGTTGTGTCTGATGCACCAGGTCCTGAAGTATCTAGTATGGAGGCTACGCCTATTGTGCCCACGGCACCGAGGTCGCCTAGGCCGAAATAATTGTACCAAAAGAAAATCCAACCACCATGAAAGAAAAGAAATCAGTCGCGAAAGAAAAATAAAAGAATCCAGTTTCGGTGCGAATGTCACTGACGAAGCGTACAGAACCACAGTCGAAGCAAAGAAAAGACAAGCAACCCAAAAAAGTAGTGGATTTAGAGGAAGAGGAGTACCAAGGCATCGAAGAAGTTGATGCCGAGGGGATCGAACCTATCTCTATGCTGCCTGAATACATTCCTCCGCGGAAGGGAAAAACTAAAGTGACCATAGATCATGATTAGGGAAAATTCGGGGTATCCACTCCCCTATTGCCAAAGTAGGTCACATTTGAAGGACCTAAGATTGTATGTATCTCGCTATTGAAATTGCACGACTAGAACCTCACGGATCATGACAAATTTCTGCATCTGGTGACCCATAAGTATATGAAGAAGATATACTATGATGACACAAGAGTTACACAGTTAAAACCCATGAAGTGGGTCCACAACGTTGAGAAATCAGGGCTGCTAAATATGTTATTAGTACCACACTATCACCGCTCCCCTGTCAATATGGTCTGTGTGCGCTAGCTCCTGACGCTGGTGCACGATGGGATTTTTTTGGTAGGGTAGCCTATTCTAGTAACAGATATGTTGATCCATAGGGTAACAAAGTTGCCCCACAAAGGAGCAAACCTTGCCAAGGAATTTGCAGGAAAAACAGGGGAAAGGGAGCTGGCCGATAAAATGAAAAAGGAATATGGTCTTGCGAAGAAGTCACAAGGATACTCAATTCTTTCAATACAAGACTAGGCAGTCCATATTTCTGCCCATATCCTCGTAGGAAATATCATGAGAGAGTGCCACCTAGATGAAGTTTGGGTGCCGATTATATAACTTGTTGCACAGTGCACGAAGGGCGTGCAGTATAATTGGTCGAGGTATCTCTGCCAGGAGTTCCTCATGAACTATCAAGAAGCCCAAGAAGAAAGAAATCCATTTCATTACACTTGGATTCTATTGTTGATTCTATTAGTTGCATGGAGGTTACCAGAGGATAGCCAATTTCCTCCGCACAAGGAAGAATTGCCTAAGGTCACGAGGTTCACCTTTCTTTGGGCCACAAAGGATGCGGCACACATTGAGGAAACGAATATTTTCTAGGTCCTAATGGAGATGGAACTTCAAATGGTGATCAATCAATGGCCAAGGTTGTCCCCAACCTTGTTTGGGAAATTAACAACCTATGTGGAGTTCAAGGCTGACTTTCATAACATCTCAATCCATCCATGGAAGGACCGAGAAGGAACATGGCATGCACTACCTTATTTAGTGTTCAATATGGATGTGCATGAAGTTGTAGGGTATTGGCCGCCGAAGCGGCACGAACCTAAAATGTTGGAGGTGTGAACCAACAAAGGCGCAGAGAGCTCTTCTACGCGGAAGTGGAAGGAGACTGCTCAGAAAGTTGCGTGCACATTGGCCGAGCAAAATAAGAAGGAGGTTACTAACGCAACTACATAAAAGGCATGTATAGAGGAAGAGCATGATGCTAAAGAGCAGGTAGAGAAATAATAGAAGGATGCTGAGTAGTGTGAGAAGTTTGCTTCGCACTGCTCTAATGAACAAGAACATTTAGAGTAGGAAAGAGGGGACGGTGAAGAGCAGAGCACTCTGTTCATTATGAAGAAATGCAGACAAGAACAAAAGGGTGGACAACAAAAGAAACACAAGTCTGATAAGAAGACACATATTGATCCCATGGTGTTGACAGAGGGAAATCTTGATGATATTGGGGATAAGATATAGGACACAACTACAAAGGTGTTGCAGCAATTTGAGCAACAATACATGCAGACGTTAGGAAGCGTCTAGAAGGATCTGCACGAGCTACAGATCTAAGAAAACCGGATTCAAGTGGATGTCAGGAAGGTGAGCGACGTGAAAGAGAGCCTAATGCAGGGAAGAAAAGGAATCACAGAGATTAAATAGACTCTGGATCTCAAATTCTTTCCTTTGCCAGAGCAGTCAGTCATTGTGGAATTGGGAAGGATCGCGTTGTGCTCAACATAGTGAAGGATATGGTACTGAACCTTGCCATGCTATTGCTCCAGACCCTTCATGCATTGCATCAGGGGGTCTCAGATGAGTTGAAGATCATAGAACAATGCACGCTTACTATCATCAATGAGTTTAAAGTAGAAAAAAACTCAACCGCTGAAGGAACAAGAGGAATTGCGAACACAACGCCAGAACCTGGTAATAACAATTGAGCAGGTCATTGCAATAAATGTGTCAAAGGATAAAATTGATAAGATGACTTTTGATTTTGAATGCAAATAGTTGAGCTACAGTTGAAGTTACAGCTGACCACACCACCAGAAGTTCGGGAACAAAGAGCCACCGATTTCAAAGTGTCCATGGGTAAACTAGATGTCGCAGTTCAGGGTTGCGACCAACTATTCACTCAAGCAATGGGCTTATGGGATACACTATAGGAGGATCCTACGCTGCAACAATTGAACACGGAGCTCAGGGAACGCAACAACAATATGATGAAATCAATAAGACAACACAGACGTTGGTGCATGTCCAACTCTTTGTGCGCTTGCAGGAAGACAAGGAAAAATTGATGCAGATCCAGGAGTTGTAGAAAAATCAGTCCTTTCTTAGAACCCAGCTTGAGCCTTGGACAGAGGAAGCTTGCCAGGTTTCACAGAACATTCATGAGAAGTTGAAGGCCACGCAGTAGACACAAAGGACTACGCAACTTGCATTAGAGGGGCCAACCACAGAGAAACTCGTCCAAGAGGTACAATAAGCAGAAGAACAAAGTACCGTGGAGCTTTAGGCATTGACCAAGGCATTCAGTGAACTCCGCCAGAAAGTGGAACAACCAACTGAGTAACTCAAGGGCGAGTCATGATCTTTGTGTTGGGGGCCTGTTGGGATGGGATCCCCAGGGGTAGAATTGAATTTAAATTAGTCATTTTTGTAAAGAATTTTGTAAAAGATGTAAAGTCTCCACACAATGTGGACACGGAGTGCGCAGATAGATAGAATCAAAGGGGATTTAGCCCCTTTTTTTGGTCGGTTTTGAAGGCTCACCATGAGCTAGGGGCCATGGTATTGTATTAGGAAAGCTATAAATAGTTGATTCTTAGTGAGTCTTAGAGGAAAATTTGGATAGAAAATTGGGTACATTGAAGAGTTTTGTCATCTTGGGCAAGAGCTAGGGCAGGAAGGCTCTGCTTCCTGTGCTTAGGTAGAGAAGGGAAGGCTCTTGCAGCTAAGTGCGCAGGAGGCCTAGGTAGAGCCTGTTATAGACATTTTTGTGCCTTACAACTCTAAGCATGAAATGTCCATAAACCAAGGGATCCTAAGTCCCTAAAAGTGTTGTTCCGACCCCTAAAGGAACAAGGTCAACAAATTACAGCTTCTCCCAGAAGTTCTCCACCAGAAACTGCTCAGAATCAGTCAAATCAGGATCATTTCAGCTGCTCCACTAGCTAGCTGCGTTGCATAGCACCCAAATACACTAGCTAGGTGCGTTGCAACGCACCTAAATGCACTACCAGGGTGCGTTGAGTGGGAAATGACAAATGGCAGTGCCATTCCGCGAGGTGGAAAGACAATGGAAGCTTCCAGAATCTTCTCCAATGACACTTGCCTCACTGAGTTCGACCAAGGATGAGTAAGAGGCTCTCAGCCTCCAAGTGGAAGCAAGAACTGACAGAGAGAAGACACTAGTCAAATCATAAGCTGACTCATCCTCTTTGCATACATCTATATATGGATCCCTCATCCCAGAGATCCAGAGCCTGGAATTTTGTACATTGCAGAGAATTGTTGTTGGTTTTGAGATAGATATCAGAGTATTGGGTGATTTATGCTTTGTTGGAGGTGAAGAGGGGCTTCTTTGCTGGGAGGTTGATGGTGGATTAGGAATCATCGGTTGTAACTCCTCCTGGATCTTCTTGTTATATCAATAAAACTATTTGAGTTTCTCCTACATGCTTGTGTATCATTGACGTTTGTTACATTTGTATGTTTAGCTTAAATCTGATCCTAAGCTATTTATGAATATAAATCCATGTCTTTGTGTAGTTTCCTTCTTCTGTGATCTTGCAGGTACTTGGTGAAGCTGGGCAAGTAAGGGAGCAGGTAGCTGGAAGCTGTCAAAGAGGAGAGAGATTGGATCAAAGGACTAGCGCAAGACACAGGTTGGTTCATCCTATTCCTCTTTGTTTATAGTTCATAAAGAAGAATACAAAAGTAGTTTTCTCTGTTTGTTTCTAAGGTCACTGTCACACCTTAGTGGGATAGGGTCGTTCTGAATAGACACTTTTCCCGTTAACAAAATGGCGACTCCGTTGGGGAGCGTGTCTAGTAAGTTTCTTTGTGTTTCTCTTGTTGTTTGTTTCATAAACTTAGAAGTAGCAATCGAACTGCATTTGCCATTAACAAATGCAAAGTAGACATCTGCTGCTTCAATCCATTCATTGGATCTGTTTATGATTTGAACAGCTGATTCATAGACTAACTAATTTCCCTTGTGATAGCTCTTAGAACCCCCCTTAGATCTACCAAATATTAAACTGCAAACCGTGACCCAGAACCCAGATAGAATTCTCGTTTCTGCCCCAGCGTAGGCTCTGTGAAGAGGTTCTGCATTTCAACGCACTTCCCGAGAGGGCTACCTGCGCTGCAATGCAGTTTCTCTGTGTAACAGGTGCACTGATCAGCCTAGCCCTGTGCAGCTGAGGTTCTTTGCTTCATTTTTTTTTCAGTTTTGTCTCTGATTTTTGCAGCCTGTGATTAGTATTTCACTGTTTCAAACCCCTTTTCCTTACTGATATTCCACCTCAGTTGTACAAAAGAAACTGTAGATGTTTTTATGTGTTTGTTGCGTCGTTTACAGTTTTCCATTGCAAAAGTAGAATAGTCGTACTGTCGTCCTTTGATTTAGATCTGTCGCAAGTGTCGATTTTGATCATAGGAGAAAGTTTATTTGTTGTTGATAGTCGATTATGCTTTTACTTTTGCCTTTGGTTTGAATTTGTGACTTTCTAGTGTCGAAATGAGTATTTATTTCAAAATCATAAAGTGTCGTAATCATCTCTACCTTTTGATTTCGAAAAGAAGCTTGTTTGTGTTTGTCACTTGAAAGCAAATTCAGATTTGTACATCAACTTTCTTTTTAGGCATCAATATTAAGAAAGTGAAAAACAAAACACATGCATGTGCATTTGCATATTGGCAGTCTGTTTGGCTTGATTTAGGAAAGTGCATTTACAGTGTGCTCTTTGCTCTTTGTGAAAAGATTGTGTCTTTCTTTTCCCCTAGTAGCTAGGATTTTCATTGCTGAAAAGAGATAAAGGTTTGTTTATCATCTTTAGATTGCATTTTAGGAATTACATCTACATCTCGTGGTGATCCCAAAAGGAAAACTTCATAAGAAAGATCAACTTAAAATAAATTCAATGAACTTAACAACGCTTTGGAACTTAACGCACAAAATTTAGAGGTCTAGGCTAGAGACGTATTCTGGCGTCGTAAAGCCTGGTAACTGTTGTCCTCATTGATGGTTGGGTGATTCCTCCACTTTGAGATGATAAGTGCCAGTACGGACTTGTGCTCCCACGTACTGTCGAGTATATTTTGGGAGACCCCTATAGGCTTAAATCATTTATCCATAGGAAGCCGTGTCTGCCGCCCTATCGATCGCAATGCACTGAACACAACATTCGGGAAGATTGACTGCCATATCGTAAAAAGTATTCTGCAGTTTTGCGATTGGTTTGGTACTCCCTCTACCTAGATCTCTAGAGCAGTCCCTTTCGTTCCTTTTCAGACTCCTTAACGGAAAAGGTCCATCTGAGCACTTGTCACTTCAGGCTCATTAAAAATCGAAGGCGACTAGAGTCATCTTTTGTTTTTTCTCGACTCTTAAAAATTGAAAAAACAAGTTGTGTCAAAGCGTCTAAAATTTATTTTAAACGGAATAATCATCACCTTTCCCTTGTTGATCTTCGAAGTTAGTCTCCCTTCATCGCAAGTTCTTGTAGAATCGCTAGGAAATCTTTTGGATAGACTGATATGTCTGAACAACCATCAACATCCAGGACTGTGTCATCCGACGCAGCAGCAGCAGAGCCTCCTGCTGCTACTCCAACGATGTTCGATGGTATACCATCTGTCCCGGCAAGTTATCAACAACAAGCCGGAGTCCAATCAGGGACTGTTTCAACGACATGGTCAGTTCCTATTTCTTCATCCGGATTATCATCTGGTATTTCTTATGTTGAAACTCAACAAATTGATCCAATGTGTCTTCAAAGGCCAATTTACCCTTTAAGTACTGGATTTCCACCATATGGAGGGCAGTATGCCTTTTCATTGTTCCCTCCCAGAGAACAACCATATGGGAGTTTACAACAAAGTTCAGGTCAAACTGGAATTACATCCAGCGGTTGGGTACCAATACTGCCTCAGCAACCAAGGGTTGTATATTCAATGCAACCAGTCCACCCTTTGTCGAATATTACCACTATACCTGCTATGGTGACTGCGTCGCAAGTACAAGTTCTACCTGTTGTATGTCAACCCCAAGTTTCTCAGGTTGCAATACAACAGCCTCTTGTCTCAACGACTCAATCACAACCTCAGGTTAGTGCCTCCTTATCTGGAGCGACTCAGGATCAAACAAGTACTGTGACTCCTCATCTTGGTCAATCATCCAGTATTGGTCAACAGCGAATGGTCCAACAACCAGAGCTGGTTCAAACTCAACAACCCCCATTCCAGCCATCATATCAAGGACCTGAGCAACAAGTCTTTGTAAGTAATGGGCAATCGCATTTCCAAAGCGGTTATTAACAACCATATTATAATGGTTATGCCCATCAACCTTGTCAAAGTTGCCAGCATCAAATACATTATGCTGGTATGCAAAGACCCACTGCTCAGGTGATTCCATCTTATCCTGGGTATGCTTCGCCTAACCTGAATCAACAGTTGCCCTTTGTAGCAACTCTAGAATTACCAGATCTAAACCGACTGACGAATGATCCAATTGCTTATGCCCCTTGGTGGCCAGCGATTCCGCATAAACTTCCGTCAGATATTCCTAAATTTAATGGAAATCCGGGTGAAGACCCGTCGAATCATGTGATGACATTTCATCTGTGGTGTTCATCAAACACCCTAAACGATGATTCAATTAGGCTTCGCCTTTTCCAGAGGACGTTAACTGGTCCAGCAGCAAAATGGTATATCGAATTACCCAGAGCTTCGTTTGACAACTTCAGTAACCTAGCCACAACCTTTTTAACCCATTTTCAATTACCGATAAGGTACGAAACGGGAACGAAACTCCTTACCAATTTCAAACAGACAACGGCCACTCACATATCTGATCATATACATGAGTGGCGATGTCGTCGTAGGATGGTAAAAACGTACGTCCCCGATCAGCTCTTAGCTGAATGGTTTATCAAGTCATTACTACCTTCCATCACGGAAGATGTGGAAAAGGGGGGAGTCGTAACAGAAGAGCAAGTTATCGCTCGTGCACAATATCTAGACTTGATCTACACTCAGTTCCGCACGCTCTACGACAAAATACCTGACGCCCCTAGATCGGAATTCTCAATTCCTCCTCCTCCTAAATCAAACAATGACTCTCATGCTAGTGATGGCGTGATTGGCACGACAGACACAAAATCGACAAAGGCTACATCCAAAAAGGCCCGTAAGATTTCAAGTCAAAATGCAAAAGACGAACTTCTTGCTTCGGAAGTAAATGCCGTGTCGACCGACAAGGGCAAACAACTGAAGCAACCAGGGGGCAAGAAGAAAAAGAAAGGGAGAAAAAAGAAGCAGGATGCGTCATCTCCTGAAAAACCTTCTACAAACCCTTCTGGGCAAAGGAAACCCCCTGCGGCGTGTCATATATGTGATGAGGATCATTGGACGAGAGAATGTCCACATAAAGCTGAAGTTAAGAAACTCTTTAAGAGTTCAAAAACCTCAGCAGTATTGACTGATCCGTTTCCAAACCCGGGAACCAAACTGGTTGCTAATCAAAATGCTTCCCGATCCCAAGTGCTTATGTTGTCTATATCAAAGCATCAAAATGATGCTTTGACAAGGAATAAGGATTACGGGAATCCGCAGCTGTCGAATAACAAGGCTAATGAGCAACCTAGTAGTTCGACAACAACTTTGACCGAAGTTGTGTCACCCATCATTCCTGAGCCAATGATAAAGTCATCAAAGGGAGTAGTATGCAAATCGACATTTAATCCTTGTGCAAAAGTAGCACAAAATTATAATATAATAGAGGACCAGGCCCAATCGCCGTCCGCTATGTCGACACTTGAGGTACCGCAAAATTGCCCCTCCCAAAAGCAAGCTTTATTATCAGCAATAAGTGGGATTGACCCAATGGATTCCAATCTTGTGGCCTTTGATCATAAAGGATATGACCCTCAGTTACCAGCTCAACTAGCTTTCCTTATTCAAGTGAAAGCCCTCAACAAAACTGTTCATCGAACAATTATTGATGAGGGGGCATCTACATGTATTATGTCGATGAGTTGTTGGAAACATTTAGGCTCACCACCCTTGTCGCTATCGTCAACAATGTTAAAAGCATTTGATGGACGATCGTACACTCCATACGGGATTTTAAGTAACTTGCAAGTTGAACTAGGGGGCAAAACAGTAGAAATTGATGTTGAAGTAATCGACGGAAACCTCGATTACAATATCCTACTGGGAAGGCCCTGGATATATGCCATGGCCGCAATTGTGTCGACCTACTTCAGGAAGATTGCATTTCCCTTCCAAGGAGGAATTACAATCGTCGACCAACAAACATTTCTCCCCAACAGTTCACAAGTTACGGGAAGCATTCCAATGATCCATGGAAGCAATCATTCGCTTCAAAATATTGGAGTAGGCCTCCTAAAAGACCCCGCCTTAATGGGTACTTTTGCCCTACCGCCTCCGAGTAATCTGACAGAAGTGGCCACAGTGGGAACCTGCAATATGAAATCTTCCATATCTAATGCATTCGGAAGATTCCTAAACATTTTGTCAGCATGGATCATCGCCCTAATAGAAATATTGTAGCAATCAATTTTCTTGGCTTGGGGGGCAAACCCAAATCAACGCTCATCGAGTGTTTGGATAGATAGGTCTAATGAATATGGCACCTCTTCAGATCCTTGGTCGCATGTACATTCTATAGACGAAGGAATCATTCAATAAATGATGATAGAGGAGGCACCATGGGAAGACTACCACCATCGCTCCCATCTTCCGAATTGTAAGGAAGATAGTTCCAGTGAATTTAATTATCCTTCAGTTTTTGATTTTCTATCAAATACTGTAAATATGGTGGATTCCGAGGACGGTTCTTATCTCGTGTCGACCTCGTTAAAAAATGAAACAAGGAGTCATGAGGATAGTTCTTTTACTGTGTCAACCTCTTTAAAAAATGAAACAAATCCCCTTTCCAAATCTCAAAGGTAAACCTTCATTCCAACCACCGAGTTGAATGCAATGAAGCTTGGGGGGCATGCACCTTGATTTGCGTTATTATTCTGGGGGCATCATGCAAACTTATCTCGAGCAGTGTTACCGCAAGGTTCAAGCTCATTAAAAAATAAAACTGCATCGAGCAGTGTTACCGCAAGGTTCAAGATCGTTAAAAAATAAACCCGCACCGAGCAAATGTTTCCACCCGCGTTTAAGCTCGTTAAAAAATGAACTATCCCCTGGTAAATAGCCACCGTGAATGTAGCATTTCAGCCATTAAAGCCTTGGTCGTGTTTGCACTGTCACCTCCACTTTTCCATTGGCCGATCATTCACCTCCATTTGATTGTTTACCCATTTTGAGGAACAGCTGCGAAGAGTGATTTCACTAGCCATCCTTGTGACACTGCCGTGATTGGAAAATTCCAAACCTTACCTAGAATCAATTGCTACCCATTTTATCACTCGTTCCTCAAAAGACGAGTCTTCTTTAAGCTCTTTTCAACTGACTCGTAAAATATGAAAAGATTGCTGAGTTTTGGCTTTCCAACTCGTTAAAGCGACTGGAAGTGCTATCCCTCCTCTAGATTTTAATCTTTTTGGACCTGAGGGATTATTGCACAAAAAGATCGAGCGCTTGTTTGTTCGGCTCGTTAAAACTATTGAAAATTCATCCCTTCTGTATTGTTTTATACTTTTTCGGACTTAAGGGATTAGATGACGAAAAAGGAATTTTGGAGTTACCTTTACGTACCTTTTCAGACTCTCTAAAAATGAAAAGGACCGAGTTATCTTTGTCGTTAAACTCGTTAAAAAGATTAATAGCGACAAACTTGTCTTTAGACGAGAACGAGTTTCACTATCGCTAGGCTCGTTAAAACATAGCGATGGGTTTGCCCGAAGGGAAAATTATAGAACAAGCATATGTTTTCCTCCTCAAGCTTGACAAAAATAAAGAGGTATTGGTCAGCAATGACTGGGGAAAAATTGGGAAGAAAACTCAAAGAATCTTTATTGGTAGCAAGTCGCTCTTGAACATGACACTTCCACTCCGTGTCCGAGTCGGGTTGGGTTGTTTCATTCATCGGTCACATCACCATGGTCACGCCATACCATCCACATTTGGGGTAAATGCTACCAATCCATCACATAAGTGTCGCCGACATGTTCAAGAGAAGTCATCCAGAGAAGTCACCTATGTCCCATCCACTACCATACATTATACTTCATTCTTTCATGACCGCCATCCTGAACCGTATATCATCAGATTGTTTTCACCTCCATCAAAATCGTTTGCTCCGTTCCGTGTCATTGATGTGGGATTCATTAAGGCCCTCCTTTGACGGATCGCTTCTTGTCGACATCAGCTCATTATCCAAGAAGTTGATCTAGGAACACCCCATTCAGTACTTTGAAGCTTGCATGCCTCAATGGCAAGTTTCTCACTTCCGGCAACAGGTATACATCAATGACCTTCGACCGAAAGATTTTGCATGGTGTTCGATGCCAAGTCCTTTATTCACACCACGTGAATTGTACTGCAGTACCTTGAGGGTCATCATCATTATCGGTGATTCCTCTCGCGCTTGTTAACAGTTTACATCATTGACTGGTAATCAAGCGATGTCTTTCCATGTTCGACTTCAAAACATTTCTCACATGGATCGACTTGTACTTCGAGTGAAGATCAGACGAGATTGAAGACCCCGGATCTAGTTTCATCCATCCAGGCTATGATATATATTCAGGAAAATAAAGACATTGTAATGTACAACATTGCAGCGCAGATAATCATCCTACCAAAAGGATGATGGTTCTATCAGAATCATCAGTCTACCATCAGACGATTGTCTGTCCTATGTACATGAAAATGAATTTATAAAGTTGAGCATGGGAATGCCCACCTCAGCTAGATCATGAAAACAGTATGAAGATAATGTATTGTATTGTATCTTATTACAGGTCTCCTCCCAGCATTGAAATAACTTCGGATCCTCCTAATAAAGCATTTCACCCGATAAACGGCCTCATACTTTAGGGGGCAACTGTTATAGACATTTTTGTGCCTTACAGCTCTAAGCATGAAATTTCCATAAACCAAGGGATCCTAAGTCCCTAAAAGTGTTGTTCCGACCCCTAAAGGAACAAGGTCAACAAATTATAGTTTCTCCCAGAAGTTCTCCACCAGAAACTACTCAGAATCAGTCAAATCATGATCATTTCAGCTGCTCCACTAGCTAGCTGCATTGCATAGCACCCAAATACACTAGCTAGGTGCGTTGCAACGCACCTAAATGCACTACCAGGGTGCGTTGAGCTGGAAATGACAAATGGCAGTGCCATTCCGCGAGGTGGAAAGACAATGGAAGCTTCCAGAATCTTCTCCAATGACACTTGCCTCACTGAGTTCGACCAAGGATGAGTAAGAGGCTCTCAGCCTCCAAGTGGAAACAAGAACTGGCAGAGAGAAGAAACTAGTCAAATCATAAGCTGACTCATCCACTTTGCATACATCTATATATGGATCCCTCATCCCAGAGATCCAGAGGCTGGAATTTTGTACATTGCAGAGAATTGTTGTTGGTTTTGAGATAGATATCAGGGAATTGGGTGATTTATGCTTTGTTGGAGGTGAAGAGGGGCTTCTTTGCTGGGAGGTTGATGCTGGATCAGGAATCATCAGTTGTAACTCCTCCTGGATCTTCTTGTTATATCAATAAAACTATTTGAGTTTCTCCTACATGCTTGTGTATCATTGACGTTTGTTACATTTGTATGTTTAGCTTAAATCTAATCCTAAGCTATTTATGAATATAAATCCATGTCTTTGTGTAGTTTCCTTCTTCTGTGATCTGGCAGGTACTTGGTGAAGCTGGGCAAGTAAGGGAGCAGGTAGCTGGAAGCTGTCAAAGAGGAGAGAGATTGGATCAAAGGACTAGCGCAAGACACAAGTTGGTTCATCCTATTCCTCTTTGTTTATTGTTCATAAAGAAGAATACAAAATTAGTTTTCCCTGTTTGTTTCTAAGGTCACTCTCACTGTTGTTGGGAAAAGTGTCTACTCAGAACGCCCCTATTCCACTAAGGTGTGACAGTGCCTTAGCAACAAACAAGGAAAACTACTTTCGTATTCTTCTTTATGAACTGTAAACGAAGAGGAATAGGATGAACCAACCTGTGTCTTGCACTAGTCCTTTGATCTAAACTCTCTCCTCTTTGAAAGCTTCCAGCTACCTGCTCCCTTACTTGCCCAGCTTCACCAAGTTCCTGCAAGATCACAGAAGAGGAAAACTACACAAAGACATGGATTTACATTCATAAATAGCTTAGGATCAGATTTAAGCTAAACATGCAAATATAACAAAACATCATTGATACACAAGCATGTAGGAGAAACTCAAATAGTTTTATTGATATAACAAGAAGGTCCAGGAGGAGTTACAACCGATGATTCCTGATCCAGCATCAACCCCCCAG
Organism: Pinus tabuliformis; assembly: GCA_031772625.1. Lineage (NCBI taxonomy): Eukaryota > Viridiplantae > Streptophyta > Pinopsida > Pinales > Pinaceae > Pinus > Pinus tabuliformis. Next base: position 350,555,126 of record CM062814.1, on the reverse strand, counting down.
CAAAGGAATCCCCTCTTCACCTCCAACAAAGCATAAATCACCCAATGCACTGATCTCTATCTTAAAACCAACAACAATTCTCTGCAAAGTACAAAATTCCAGCCTCTGGATCTCTGGGATGAGGGATCCATATATAGATGTATGCAAAGAGGATGAGTCAGCTTATGATTTTACTTGTGGCTTCTCTCTGTCAGTTCTTGCTTCCACTTGGAGACTGAGAGCCTCTTACTCATCCTTGGTTGAACTCAGTGAGGCAATTGTCATTGGGGAAGATTCTGGAAGCTTCCATTGTCTGTCCACCTCGCGGAATGACACTGCCATTTGTCATTTCCCGCTCAGCGCACCCTGGTATTGCATTTAGGTGCGTTGCAATGCACCTAGCTAGTGTACTGGGGTGCTATGCAACGCAGCTGGCTAGTGGAGCAGCTGAAATGATCCTGATTTGACTGATTCTGAGTAGTTTCTGGTGGAGAACTTCTGGGAGAAGCTGTAGTTTGTTGACCTTGTTCCTTTACGGGCAGGAACAACACTTTTAGGGACTTAGGATCCCTTGGTTTATGGACATTTCATGCTTAGAGCTGTAAGGCACAAAAATGTCTATAACAGTTGCCCCATAAAGTATGAGGTCGTTTATCGGGTGAAATGCTTTATTAGGAGGATCCGAAGTTCTTTCAATGCTGGGGGGAGACCTGTAATAAGATACAATACAATACATTATCTTCATACTGTTTTCATGATCTAGCTGAGGCGGGCATTCCCATGCTCAGCTTTATAAATTCATTTTTATGTACACAGGACAGACAATCGTTTAATGGTAGACTGATGATTTTGATGAAGTCATCATCCTTTTGGTAGGATGATTATCTGTGCTGCAATGCTGTACATGTCAATGTCTTTATTTTTCCTGAATATATATCGCAGCTCGGATGGATGAAACTAGATCTGGGGTCTTCAATCTCGTCCGATCTTCACTCGAAGTACAAGTCGATCCATGTGAGAAATGTTTTGAAGTCGAACATGGAAAGACATCGCTTGATTACCAGTCGATGATGTAAAATGTTAACAAGCGCGAGAGGAATCACCTATAATGATGATGACCCTCAAGGTACTGCAGTAAAATTCACGTGGTGTGAATAAAGGACTTGGCGTTGAACACCATGCAAAATCTTTCGGTCGAAGATCATTGATGTATACCTGTCACCGGAAGTGAGAAACTTGCCATTGAGGCATGCAAGCTTCAAAGTACTGAATGGGGTGTTCCTAGATCAACTTCTTGGATAATGAGCTGGTGTCGACAAGAAGTGACCTGTCAAAGGAGGGCCTTAATGAATCCCACATCAATGACAGGGAACGGAGCAAATGATTTTGATGGAGGTGAAAACGATCTGATGATATATGGTTCAGGATGGCGGTCATGAAGGAATGAAGTATAATGTATGGTAGTGGATGGAACACGGGTGACTTCTCTGGATGACTTCTCTTGAACATGTCGGCGACACTTATGTGATGGATTGGTAGCATTTACCCCAAATGTGGATGGTATGGCGTGACCATGGTGATGTGACCGGTGAATGAAACAACCCAACCCGACTCAGGCACGGAGTGGAAGTGTCATGTTCAAGAGCGACTTGCTACCAATAAAGATTCTTTGAGTTTCTTCCCAATTTTTCCCTAGTCATTGCTGACCAGTACCTCTTTATTTTTGTCAAGCTTGAGGAGGATAACATATGCTTGTTCTATAATTTTCCCTTCAGGCAAACCCATCGCTATGTTTTAACGAGCCTAGCAATAGTGAAACTCGTTCTCGTCTAAAGACAAGTTTGTCGCTATTAATCTTTTTAACGAGTTTAACGACAAAGATAACTCGGTCCTTTTCATTTTTAGAGAGTCTGAAAAGGTACGTAAAGGTAACTCCAAAATTCCTTTTTCGTCATCTAATCCCTTAAGTCCGAAAAAGTATAAAACAATACAGAAGGGATGAATTTTCGATAGTTTTAACGAGCCGAACAAAACAAGCGCTCGATCTTTTTGTGCAATAATCCCTCAGGTCCAAAAAGATTAAAATCTAGAGGAGGGATAGCACTTCTGGTCGCTTTAACGAGCTGGAAGGCCACAACTCGGCAATCTTTTCATATTTTAAAAGTCAGTTGAAAAGAGCTTAAAGAAGACTTGTCTTTTGAGGAACGAGTGATAAAATGGGTAGCAGCTAATTCCAGGTAAGGGTTGGAATTTTCCAATCACGGCAGTGTCACAAGGATGGCTAGTGAAATCACTCTTCGCAGCTGTTCCTCAAAATGGGTAAACAATCAAATGGAGGTGAATGATCGGCCAATGGAAAAGTGGAGGTGACGGTGCAAACACGACCAAGGCTTCAATGGTTGAAATGCTTCATTCACGGTGGTTATTTACTGGGGAATAGTTCATTTTTTAACGAGCTTAAATGCTGGTGGAAACACTTGCTCATGTCTTATGTTTATTTTTTAACGAGCTTGAACTATGTGCTAAAACTGCTCGATTAATCCAGTCATATGATAAGAATGTCTCATATAATACGGCAACTTTTAGATTTTTGCCCCACATCCTTTCTTTATGCAAGTTAGGAAACGACTAATCCAAAAAACAGATAAATAACCGCTCTTTGCTTGCACTCCAAAAGGTTTGCATGCCCCCAGGTATAAAATATGGTTTCAAGGTTACCCCTCAATTTGCAGACAAAACATTTGTTCTATCAGGAAAGGCCTACCTCTTACAGGTCACCCAAAGATTGTTCGATTCGCGGTGCAAACAAAACACTTCTTCGGCGATGTCTACCGAGATAAACAAAGGTGATTGACTCAGTTCTGTCAACTCACATAACTTTGACAAGAGAATCTTGTTCTAGAATAACCCCTCTTCCACCGACGGACGGGGTACAGACAAGTCATATTCTCCCGCGAAAACCTACCCTATACCCGAAGTCTTCCTGCCGAAGCAGACCAGGATGCATGCCCCCTAGGTTTTAGTCATATCCTTCCGAATTACTCGCGCTCATCGGGAGGACGGACTGGAGATTGAGACAGTTCTTGCGTGAAGAGACCATTTAGGGATGGTATATGACTATTTGCTATGCGTGATCCGGGAAATGAAAGCTGGTCCATGAGCTTGACCACTCTTCCTTCGTGCAGAAAACACATTACTCTAAAGAGTGAGGAGAAGATGGCTCCCATGCAATAAATATAGTCTCGTCCAAGGAGTAGGTTATAATCCAAGGGTCCTTGAACGACCATTACGTTCATTTGAACTGTCTTCCTTCTCAATGTTATGGGCACATTGGGAAGGATCCCTAAAGGTCGACTGGTTCCTTTATCAAAGCCTGTCAGGTTTCTCATCTCAGGCAACAGCGATGGCGAACCAAGCGCTTTCCAAGCAATAGAGGAAAGGATACTCAGAGAAGCCCCCTCATCTATGATGGTACCAGCCATGACCATTCTATATATTTGAACGATAATTTGGAATGGTATGCTTGCTGGTAAACGGGGTCTGCCTAGTTGATTCCAGTCGAAGGAGACAACTAGGTTTCTTGGAGGTGGGACCGAGTAGACGGCCGGGTATGGCTCCGACGAACTTCCCTCCTGCGGTAAGGGAATGGGTAGATTTCCCCCATGTTCGTCGGAGTCTGTGTTGATGAAGAGAATTTGGACGGTGTCATCCTTGTTCTCTTCAGTGACTGTATCATCCGAAGGTAAAACCTCTGAAGGCAAGACCGGGTCAACTGTCGCCTCGACCTTTTGACTTTCGTCTGGTATGGATTCAGATGGTTTATCTTCAATGATAGGCGCTTCAGCCGACCACTTGAGCGGGCCAGCTGGATTCTCAACTAGCGACGGACTCGGCAAGAGTTTTTTATATCCAGGAGGAAGTCGTAACGGTGAAACCGGACGATCATCCAAAACTCTTTTCGCTTCGTCTAAGAAGGGACAACGGTGGACGGCATGATTGCCTTCGCACAGTTTACAGGGAAATCTAGCTTTCCCTTTTTGTCCTGGGGCTTCACTTTCGCTAGTTGATGGTGTGCTTTCAACATGATCATCAGAGGTTGATGACACCGGATTGTGCAAATGAGGAGACCAGTCCCTTAGTATCCGAGGGATGCAAGGACAATCTCTGTGAAAGTGGCCTCCTCTGCAAATGACACATGGCGATTTAGGCCTGGTCGGTGCAGTGTGTGGATTTTCGTTAGACGACACTCGTTTTCCCCCATTCGCCTTAGGCTCCTTCTTCTTCTTCTCTTTCTTCTTCTTCTCCTTCTTCTCCTTAGGAACTTGACTGTTGGCTTTGCCAGCCCCATCAAGCGAAGAGGAAGGGGGAGAGGAAGAATTAGAGGAAGTAGAAGGTTGGTGGGCAACTCTGGACTCGTCTGGTTGCTGATTCGATTGTTCAGGAATAGTGGTGTTCTGAACGACACTGGTTGAGAAGAGCCAGACCGGCAAGCCAATTGTCAGTCCTGGAAGCGACAATGTGGCCATATGGGGTGCACCAACATCTCCCCAAGAGGAGAAGGGACTAGGATTTCCACCAAGGGGAATTCCTTGGTTGGTAGACTCCATTTTCTCAACCCAAGATCAACGTAGGAAAAGGGTATGAATATTCCGTTTAAAATAAATTTTAAGACGCTTGGACACAACTTGTTTTTTCAATTTTAAAGAGTCGAGAAAAAACAAAAGATGACTATAGTCTCCTTCGATTTTTAATGAGCCTGAAGTGACAAGTGCTCAGATGGACCTTTTCCGTTAAGGAGTCTGAAAAGGAACGAAAGGGACTGCTCTGGAGATCTAGGTAGAGGGAGTGCCAAACCAATCACAAAACTGCAGAATACGTTTTACGGTACGACAGTCAATCTTCCCGAATGCTGTGTTCGGTGCATTGCGATCAGTAGGGCGGCCAACACGGCTTCCTATGGATAAAAGGTTTTAAGCCTATAGGGGTCTCCCAATATATACTCGACGGTACGTGGGAGCACAAGTCCGTACTGGCACTTATCGTCTCACAGTGGAGGAATCACCCAACCATCAGTGAGGACAACAGTTACCAGGCTTTACGACGCCGGAACACGTCTCTAGCCTAGACCTCTATGTTGTGCGTTAAGTTCCAATGCGTTGTTAGATTCATTCAATTTATTTTAAGTTGATCTTTCTTAGAAGTTTGCCTTTTGGGTTCACCACGAGATGTAGATGTAATTCCTAAATGCAATCTAAAGATGATAAGCAAATCTTTTATCTCTTTTCAACAATGAAAATCCTAGCTACAAGGGGAAAAGAAAGACACAATCTTTTCTCAAAGAGCAAAGAGCACACTGTAGATGCACTTTTCCTAAATCAAGCCAAACAAACTATCAATATGCAAATGCACATATGCATGTATTTGTTTTCACTTTCTTTATATTGATGCCTAAAACGAAAGTTGATGTACAAATCTGAATTTGCTTTCAAGTGAAAAACACAAACAAGCTTCTTTTCGAAATCAAAAGGTAGAGAAGATTACGACACTTTATGATTTTGAAATAAACACTCGTTTCGACACTAGAAAGTGACAAATTCAAACCAAAGGCAAAAGTAAAAGCATAATCGACTGTCAACAGCAAATAAACTTTCTCCTAAGATCAAAATCGACACTTACGACAGATCTAAATCCAAGGACGACATTATGACTATTCTACTTTTCAATGGAAAACTGTAAATGATGTAACAAACACACAAAGAACATCTACAGCCTTTTTGTACAAAGGAGGCGGAATTAAGGCAAAGAAAAGGAGTTTTCAGACAGGTACACACACTGATCACAGGCTGCAAAAATCAGAGAGAAAACTGGACAAAATGAAGCAAAGAACCTCATCTGCACAGGGCAAAGGCTGATCAGTGCACCTGTTGCACAGAGAAACTGAATTGCAGCGTAGGTAGCCCTCTCGGGACCTGCGTTGAAATGCAGAACCTCTTCACAGAGCCTGCGCTGGGGCAGAAACGAGACTTCTATCTGGGTTCTGGGTCACGGTTTGCAGTTTAATCTATGGTTTTTGGCCGAGTAAAAGCAATCAGTAAGGTACAATCAGAGGGATGATTTAAAGGAGGACTAAGAGCTATCACAAAGGGTAATCAAATCATTTGTGGATCAGCTGTTCAAATCATAAACAAATCCAGTGAGTGGATTGAAGTAGCAGCTACTTTGCATTTGATAATGGCAAATGCAGTTCGATTTCTACTTCTGTGTTTATGAAACAAACAACAAGAGAAACACAAACAAACTAACTAGACACGATCCCCAGCGGAGTCGCCATTTTGTTGTTGGGAAAAGTGTCTACTCAGAATGCCCCTATCCCACTAAGGTGTGACAGTGCCTTAGCAACAAACAAGGAAAACTACTTTCGTATTCTTCTTTATGAACTGTAAACGAAGAGGAATAGGATGAACCAACCTGTGTCTTGCGCTAGTCCTTTGATCCAAACTCTCTCCTCTTTGACAGCTTCCAGCTACCTGTTCCCTTACTTGCCCAGCTTCACCAAGTTCCTGCAAGATCACTGAAGAGGAAAACTACACAAAGACATGGATTTACATTCATAAATAGCTTAGGATCAGATTTAAGCTAAACATGCAAATATAACAAAACATCATTGATACACAAGCATGTAGGAGAAACTCAAATAGTTTTATTGATATAACAAGAAGGTCTAGGAGGAGTTACAACCGATGATTCCTGATCCAGCATCAACCCCCCAGCAAAGGAATCCCCTCTTCACCTCCAACAAAGCATAAATCACCCAATGCACTGATCTCTATCTTAAAACCAACAACAATTCTCTGCAAAGTACAAAATTCCAGCCTCTGGATCTCTGGGATGAGGGATCCATATATAGATGTATGCAAAGAGGATGAGTCAGCTTATGATTTGACTTGTGGCTTCTCTCTGTCAGTTCTTGCTTCCACTTGGAGACTGAGAGCCTCTTACTCATCCTTGGTCGAACTCAGTGAGGCAAGTGTCATTGGGGAAGATTCTGGAAGCTTCCATTGTCTGTCCACCTCGCGGAATGACACTGCCATTTGTCATTTCCCGCTCAGCGCACCCTGGTAGTGCATTTAGGTGCGTTGCAACGCACCTAGATAGTGTACTAGGGTGCTATGCAACGCAGCTGGCTAGTGGAGCAGCTGAAATGATCCTGATTTGACTGATTCTGAGTAGTTTCTGGTGGAGAACTTCTGGGAGAAGCTGTAGTTTGTTGACCTTGTTCCTTTAGGGGCAGGAACAACACTTTTAGGGACTTAGGATCCCTTGGTTTATGGACATTTCATGCAAGTTAGAGCTGTAAGGCACAAAAATGTCTATAACAGTCACACCTTAGTGGGATAGGGTCGTTCTGAATAGACACTTTTCCCATTAACAGAGCCCGTATCTGAGTGCATAGACCCCTGTAGCTATGTGTGTAGGGTAGGAGAGTCTGTAATCAGTGACTTGAAGATCAATAAATATAGTGTTTCAAAGAATTACTAAGTATTTCCACTGTACATGTTTACGTTATATGCTACCGATTAATGATATGTTTTATGAAATAATGATTGAATGCTGCACGAATTTACTGAATCTATCTTAATAATGTATGAAATTAATGCTTAGCCACTTCCGTGAAGTTACAGGTCATTTCTCTTGTGTTTTCTAACGAATTATGTAGATCTAGACGAACTCTAATCTAGGGTTTCTTATTGATGTGCAAAAGTAGGTAAATCGATTATTTAAGGTCCGCAAGAATTGATCGTGGAACTTCGCGAAGGTCTGAAGGTTGCTTTAACTTAGTTACAGTAACTAGCCCTATAACTCTATCGATCTGCGTAGAGGAAACTCTAAGGCATTGAAATACATCACACTGGTCTCTAGATGCGGAAACATGGCTCTTCCATCCCCCAATACTGCTTCAGGTGAGACTGCAGCCTGCGCTACACGGGTGTTTTTTGAAAGGGCCAGAAGTGTAGGGTTTTGTTGGTTGGTACAGCTAACTCTAAACCTAGTTCAAGGCCCCCTAAGCCAACAAAATCGAACCACATGAATCTTCAATGGATTCCCTTGAATTCATGAGATGTGAATTGTATATATCTTCTGCATTAAAATTCGATGATGAATGAATCATCTGGGGCTTATATTTATAGTCATTTTGATTGAATGTGAAGGGACACATCGAGTTAGATAAAATAAACTTTAGGGCCGACTTGCAGGAAAATATGGATTGACAAGATGTTCGATGTTGATGTGAAACATGCACTTGTTACTACATGTATGATGGATGGATGATCGTGTGGGTACTTGGGACCGCAAATGACATGGTGACCACCAAGGAGTGGGACCATTGTGGATTTATTGACGTGGACAAGTAGGGACCTAGATGAATGTTGACATGGGTGTGCGTAGGGATAATTATATATATGCTCAATATATGTTAATGTCCAGTATATATGGAAAATTTGAGAGGAGTGGGGATTACACCGTTCAAGGAGTAGGTATATATGTTATATAGTTTATATCATATAAATATAACATGTATATTTATATTTGATATAAATATATGTATATATATATATATATATATATATATATATATATGTCTAAAAAAATTTTCCCCCTTTTTCTTTTAGTGTTTGATGTATTTTTTCAATGTCAAGACATATTCTTGTAGGATTTTTCATCAACACCCTTTCATCAAATTAGGGTTAGGGTTTGTTTTCAACAAAGGCTAGGGTTTCATTAATTTGGCACCTTAGGGTTTCTTTACAGGTGCAATAGTTATGACATCATCATCTGGAATATTTTCCATCTTGGTCAATGCCATATTGACATCAATGACAACCTTGATTAACAAGAAATTGATTTGAATAATGAAGAAATGCAAAAAATGCCTTTGTTGGATGTTTCCCTCCAAGAAACACCTACAATATGGTGGGGAGATCATTGTAATCACCTCCAAAAATATGAATTAGTCAAGTTTTCTTTGTGTTAAAAATAGCAACAAGAAATTCCAATTTAATTTGTCCTTGACTTAAATTGTGAATTAAATCAAAATTATATTCTCATAACAACTTGTAATAGTTAATTAATTTAAATTGACTTAATTGACTTAGGAAATTCGAGTTGGAAGTCTATTTAGAGTCATGTAGGGTGATCCTTAGCCCAGGTTGAGTTCTTTGGAGTTGTAATTAGATAACTCGGTCTAATTGAGTTATAGTCAGTTAAACTAGTTCTAACTATTAGAGGAACTAGTAGAAGTCTAGTTGTGGAGTAGTACACCAGTGCATCATGAGTACCGCACCAGTTAACTGAATATTCACTCATAAATAATTCATGCATGTAATTTCAGATGAAGACCTAGTTGAGATTAGAGTTCAGGGACAATGTACTATCAGTTGTATTATTTTCTGAGTTGTACAAATGGTGCATGCAATCAGTTGAGGGCCTATGTTTGGATTGCACAATTATGGAGAGTGGATTTCCGATTAAATATGGGTTGATTGATCTAGGAATTTCACAAGGAAGTAGGGGCTTCGAAGGTAGTATAATTGGCTAAGTGTTGGCTTGAGCTGGCTTGTGAGGCAAATAGTTAGATTGCACTAGTGTAGGAATTTTTCAGGATGAACAAGCATTGTACTTTTTTCTCATATCTTCTAGTTAATGCAATAAATATAGTCGGTGTTTTTAGCAGTTGCCTTCCCCGAAGAAATATTGTTATGTGGGATTGATATTCTTCCTTTTCTGCTTATTGTTTTCATAAATCAATTTTGGTTTTTGCTAAAGAGTAGAGTAGATTCTTGTCTTCTGTTTTAGAATATCACGTACGTTGTTGAATCTACAAGTAAAAATCTACATGGTATCAGAGTTGAAGACAGTATAGAAGAGGATATTTTTAGTGTGGTGTGCAGGTTAAAATCGAATTCGCAAGTTAATATTTCAAAGCAATATGTATTTCTATAGGTTGTGACTTGAGTATGCCTTGAAGGGCAGCTCAAATTACATAGCTTGGAAGGACAAGATGGAGGTAGTGCAGAAGACAATGGCCTCAAGGAATTCATAGATTATGAAATTCCTAAGCCTCTAGCATCAGATGCTAAAGATTTGGCTAAATGGAGAAAGTGTGTGGTAAAAGTGAGAAGGATTATCCTGGAGGTATTTCGAGACGACATTGTCTTGAGTCTCCATGGAAAGGATACTCCATACTGAATGTGGAAGGCATTAATGGACATGTTTCAAAATAGTAGTGACCATAGGAAATTCACATTGAAGGACATACTCAGAAATATCAAGATGGAGAATGGAGACTCTATTATGAAGTCGAGTGTCGAGATTACTGTTGTCGAGGACGATATGGTGAGCCTGTCTCTTCTAAGACTTCCCAATAGTTGGCATAGTTATCAACACTCTCTCAATGGGAGGGAGAAGCTACGAGATTCGGAACAACCGTGGTCAGATTTGGTACAGGAAGAGATTTAGAGGAATACTAGATATGGGTCCTCATCAAATATTGATGATGAGGAAAATTGTGCCTTAGCAAGTAAGGAAAATAAATGGAACGGGAAGGCATCCCATTCCAAATCAGATTCTTTTCATGGAGTCAAGAAGAACGACATGTCGAAAGTCAAGTTCTTTCATTGTCACGAGATGGGACATTTTTCTACAAAGTTTCCACTCAAGAAGTCTATTAAGAATATCTCAGGAGGAGTAGCATGAGGTGAGGATCTTGCCTCACAATTTGAACTGGACTTTACCCTCATCACATGTATGGTGTCATAAATTATGGGTAGTGTATGGGACCTAGACAGTGGAGCTTCTTTCCACGTGACTAGTAACAAGGATCTCTTTAGTAACTTGGAGGAGAAGGATCTCCAGATGCATATAGAGATGGGTGATGACGGGAGGTATAGTGCTACCAAGCTTGGTATAGCTACCTTTTAGAGGGAGTCAAGTTCTCTCCTCACTTTGTGATATGTTATGTATGTTGGTGGTTTGAAGAAGAACTTGGTATTTGTTTCAATGTTGGAGGATAGAGGCTATGATGTGATCTTTAGTAAGGGAAAATAGTTCCTTCGTCACATAGCCAAGGGATAGGTAAATAGGATAGGGGTTTGGGTGAAGAATCTCTACAAGTTGGAGGTAGAATATTGTGTTTCCTTGAGCACGAAAGAAGAGAGGGTGTAGAGTCAAGATATCGATGAGTTGTGGCATATGCGGTTGGGTCACTCGCATTATGGCGCTTTGAAAATCATGTAAAAAAATTCTACAGGACTTCCCAAAGGTACACTAGAGCAAGTTGACACAAGAAAATGGTGTACTTTGGGAAAATATAACAAAGCTTCCTTTCATGACAAAGATAGTCAAGCATAGGCTACCCTCGATTCAGTCCATTCAGATGTGTGTGGACTATTCTCGATAGCATGCACAACCAAGTACGAGTATTATGTTATATTTGTTGATTATTTTTCTCGTAAATGCTTGATCTTCTTCATGTAGAAGAAATATCAGGCTTTTGCAAATTTTTTTGAATTTAAAGCATTGGTCAAGAAAGATACTGGAAGAGAGGTTAAAGCACTCAGGAGTGATAATGGTGGAGAGAATACGTCAAATGAGTTTAAAAACTTATGTGCGGTAGAAGGCATTCGATGAGAGTTGACAACAACTCATAACCCACAACAGAATGGGATGGCTGAAAGGAATAATAGAAGCATAGTAGGGGCAACAAGGGTGATGTTGCATGATTAGGGCCTACCACTACACTTGTGGCATAATGCATGCAACACAATCGTTTATTTCCAAAACATAAGCCCTCATCAAATTCTTAGGATGAATACACCAAAGGTGGCTTTCTTAGGGAAGAGACAAGATGTGGGTCACTTCAATATTTTTGGTTCATCGGTCTACTTTCATGTAACCAAAGATGCATGGAAGAAGCTTTAGCCAAAAGCAGAGTTGAGGATATTTGTGGGGTACACTGATACACCTTATAACTATTGGGTGTACCTGTCGACCAATAGGATGACAGTGGTTCATAGGGATGTAAAATTTGACGAAGAGAAGGCCATGAGATGTTCCCTTGAGAGGGAGATTTAGCTACATGTGGTTTGTTATAGATATTTTTGGGCACTGCAACCCCAAGGGCTCCTAATTCCCTAAAAGTGTTGCTTCACACCCTAAAGGAACAAGGTCAGCTGATTACATAATCACCCAGAAGTTCTCCACAGAAAACTGCTCAGAACTGGTCAAAGCTGGACCATACAGACTGCCCAGTGCAGAGGGTGTGATGCATCTCACCTGCTCAGTGTAAAGGGTGCGATGCATACTGGAAATCTTTTCTGTAGGGTGCGATGGGTGAGAGTAGACAAATGGCAGAGACAGTTTGCAAGGTGGATCGTCATCGAATCTTCCAGAAACTTCTCATGTGCCACTTGCCTCTCTGAATTCACCCAGGGATGAGTAAGAGATCATCAATCTCCAAGTGGAATCAAGAATTATCAGAGAGAGGACACTAATCAAAATCCCAGAAGCTGACTCACCCCCATGCAATCATCTATATATGGATCCCTCATCACAAAGATCCAGAGGCTGGAATTTTGAATCTTGTAAGGAAGTGCTATTGGTTTCTTGATGGAATATCATAGTGTTGGGCGATCTAAGCTTTTCATGAGGTGAAGAAGGGCTTTCATTGCTGGGAGGTTGACGCTAGGTCAGAACAATTGATTGTAATCCTCTTTGCTATTCTTTATATTAATAAAGCTATTCAAGTTTTGCTCCACATTCTTGTATGTTTGATGATATACACATTTGTGTGGTCAATATATATATGGTTCTCTATTGTTTATGATTGTAGATCTCTGTTCTTCGATAGTGTTATGTTGCTTTGATTCCACTGGTGCCCTTTGAAGCCGGGTAGACGAAGGAAAAGCGGCAAGGATCTGTCGGAGAGGAGAGGAACCAAGCGCAAGACTGAGGTTGGTCCTTTGTTCCCCTCTTATCTACTTCTCATAAATGAAATCGAAAGTAGTTTTAGTTTGTTTGTTTCTAAGATAGCTACCAGTCTTAGTGGGACTAGCAGCTCTGCATAGACACTAGATTTCCCGATAACATGGTTGAGGAGGTTTTAGCTCCTAAGGAGGAACCTTATATTGATGTGGAGTAGCGACATGCAGAGGATCAGGGAGTGGAGACACCCACGCATGCAAAATCTTCTAGATATGGGAGAAAGTGCACCAGAGAGGCTGACATGTTATTACATGATGTGAGAGAGACTGTGGGAGAACCCGCATCACAATGAAGGCAGAGGAGGTCACTAGAGAGGTACAGTGGATACATGGATCTTATGAGCAGATGTGTTGAGATGGAGCCATCCTCTTTTGAGGAGGCAGTGAAGAAACCAGTTTGGATTGATGCCATGGTTAAGGAGTATGACTCCATTGTCAGGAAAAGTGCTTGGGGTGTGGTCCCAAGACCAGCTGACAAGTCAATGGTGAGTTCCCAGTGGCTTTACAAGTTAAAGCAAACAGTGGATGGTAGTGTGGAGAAACACAAGGCCAGGTTTGTAGCTCGAGGATTTTCTTAGGTAGAGGGGATTGATTACGATGAGACTTTTTATCCTATTGCAAGGCACTCATCAATTAGATACATTTTGGCATGGTCAATGTAGATGGGATGGAAGATACATCAGTTCGACGTAAACACAACCTTTCTTAATGCAATTATCGAGGAAGAGGTGTATATTGAGTAGCCTGAAGGTTTTGAGACCTTCGACCGATAGTCACATGTGTGCTGACTTAAGTGAGTGTTGTTTGGGTTGAAGAAAGCACCTTGTGCTTGGTATACTAGGATTGATAGCTACTTCTTTGGGTTGGGCTTCACCAAAAGTGAAGCGGATGTGAACCTTTACCATATTGTGGTGGAAGGTAAATTGTTTATTATTGTTTTATGTGTCGATGATTTGATTCTAATAGGTGATGATAAGCTGATCAAGTCTTGCAAAGAGGACCTTGTAAGAGAGTCTGAAATGAAGGACTTGGAGCTCATGCACTACTTTCTGGGCATGGAAGTATGACAAGGTGATGAGGAAATTTTTGTCTCTCAGGGAAAGTATGTCAATGAGATACTGAAAAGGTTCCACATGGAGAGCAGTAAACCCATGGAGACTCCTGTAGCAGGTAATTGGAAGAAGGAGGATGTTACTCCTAGTGAATTAGTGGAAGCTACTATTTACACGCAACTTGTGGGTTCAATCATGTATTTGGTGAACACATGACCATAAATATGTTATTCAGTTAACCAACTTAGTCAAGTGATGGTTAAGTCGCCAACCAAGTTGTATTGGAAGGAAACAAGGCATGTGTTGAGATATCTAAGAGGAAATACTCAGTATGGTTTATGGTATAGACATACGCAGGGAATGAAACTTCAAGGCTTCATTGATGTATATTGGGCAGGGAGTCCATCAGACAGGAATATCACATCAGAGGGATCTTTGGTATTAGGTCAAAAATTGTTTCTTGGCACAACAAAAAACAAAGATCATTTGCACTCAGTTCAGCAAAGGCAAAGTACATGGTTACTAGTCAAGCAACTTGTGAGGCTATCTAGATGAGGAAGATTCTGGTTGGTTTTTTTGGTCAGAAGATGGATCCAATTGTGATTTAGTGTGACAACCAGAGTTGTATCAAACTATGTGAAAATCCCATTTTCATTATCGGTCCAAGCATATTGATATCCTGTATCATCATCTTTGAGATTGTGTTCAGAGGAGAATTATGTTGTTGGAGTACATTCCCACAAAGGAGCAAGATGTAGATATTTTGGCAAAGGCATTTTGAAGATGCAAATTCAAGTTTCACAGAGACATGATCAGGGTAGTTGATAATCCCTTTCTTGTTGAGAGGGAGTGTTAAAAATAGCAACAAGAAATTCCAATTTAATTTTTCCTTGAGTTAAATAGAAATTATATTCTCATAGCAATTTGTAATAGTTAATTAAGTTAAATTGACTTAATTAACTTAGGAAATTCGAGTTGGAAGTCTATCTAGAGTCATGTAGATTGATCCCTAAATTTTAGGGGCGCATGTTGAGTTCTTTGGAGTTGTAATTAGATAACTCAATCTAACTAAGTTATATTCAGTTAAACTAGTTCTAATTGTTGGAGGAACTAGAAGAGGTCTAGTAGTGGAGTAGTGCACCAATGCATCACTAGTACCACACTAGTTAACTAAAGATTCACTCATAAGTAATTCATGCATGTCAGTTCAAATGAAGACCCAGTTGAGATTAGAGTTTAGGGACAGTGTACTATCAGTGGTATCATTTTCCGAGTTGTACAGATGGTGCATGCAATCAGTTGAGGACCTATGTTTGGATTACGCAGTTATGGAGAGTGGATTTCCCATTAAACATGGGTTGATTCCTCTAGGAATTGTGCAAGCAAGTAGGGGCTTGGAAGGTAGCAGAATTGGCTAAGTGTTAGCTTGAGTTGGCTTGTGAGGCAGAGAGCTAGATTTTACTAGTGCAAGAATTGTTCAAGACAAACAAGAATTGTATTTTCTTCTTATACCTTCTAGTTAATGCAATATACATAGTTGGGTTTTTTAGTAGTTTATTTCCCTAGAGAAATATTGTGTTATGTGCAATTAATATTCTTCCTTTTCTTCTTATTGTTTTCATCGATCAATTTTGGTTTCCACTGAAGAGTAGAGTGGATTATTGTCTTGTGTTTTAGCATATCACATAAGTTGTTTAATATACAAGTAAAAATCTACACTTTGATATGTCGATTTGTTGTTCCAGAGAAACATTCAGTCAATATTCCTATATATGAAGGGTATACTAGTTTGTAGAAGCATATCCAAATTTTTTATGATACTTGGAAAAGCACTGAACTACCTACAAAAATGTGGGTGCATTAGTTTATTCACACATTGGGGACATTTTCACAAGCTTGATACTTGAAGGAAGAAATGAAGAGACACACAATTGACTGGGAGGCATTCATAGTCCTCTTTTGCGGTGACTTCTCTTTTCTAGATGAGGATACAAAGGTAGCAAAGGCCTTAAAATGAATGAAGGATTATTTTTTCCTATAGGAAAGTCTATTGATCAATATAGTAGTCATGGAAAATTTCAAAAAAATTGTATGAATATGGATTCGACAAAGCCATCACTTGTGGCACTATTAATTGAGACCCCGATGAAGATGATTAAGAGGAGTTGAGGCATTTGTCTTTGAAAGGATCCAAAGGAGAATGAAATATAAAGGATGACCCTATAAAATATGCCCCACTAATGAAGCCTCTGAATTTGCAGAAACATAATAGTGGAACTGAAGAAAAGCTTGAGCTAGCTTTTAACTGTGATTATTGGGATGAACAAACTACCAAATATATTTTTTACTTATTAAAAGAATATGAATATTTGTTTCTGGCATCAGTTTCAAAGCTAAATGGTATCAAAGGAGATCTAGGAGAAATGAAGATTGTTTTGAAGCTTGATGCAAGACCATTCAAACATTGGCCTTACCGATTAAATCTGTGGGTTAAAGAGAAAGTAAAGAATGAAATTGATAAGATGTTGGTTGTCAGTCTCATATTCCTAGTTGATGAAGCAGAATGGATCAATCCTATTGTCATTCAAGATAATCAGGATTTAGATGACATCAAAGTTTGTGTATATTACAAAAGTCTTAATAATGCTTGTTTCCATGTTGTGTTTCCTATTCTCTTTAGCGACGAGGTATTGGACAACGTTGCAGGTAATGAATCTTATTCTTTTACCGATATATTTTATGGGTATCATCAAGTTCGCATTTTAGAAGAAGATAAATGGAAGATTACTCTTATAACCAAATTGGATTCTTATGATTATCATGTCATGCCATTCGACCTAAAAAATTCCATGGTTGTGTTGTCTGGATTGTTATTGTTTATTTTAGAGATTATATTCACAAATTTATTATTGAAGTGTACATGGATGATTGGATAGTATATATCCTATTAAAGAAACTCTTTAGCTTGTTGTAAATAATGTTTGATCACTTCTAATTTGCAGATTTCATTAAATACGAGGAAATTCATTTTTGTTGTTCCATTTTGTACTTTGCTTGGACATATTGTTTATAAAGATGGTGTTTGTGTTGATCATGCCAAAGTTGTAGTGATTCTAAATATATCACCACCAACAAGTGTTAAACAGTTGTAGTCTAATTTGGGACATATAGGATAATATCACAGGTTCATCCATAATTCTGCTTTGATTACTACACCATTGGAAAATTTTCTAAAGAAAAATGATGGCTTGACAAATGTGATATTGCATTCGATACATTTAAATAAAATCTTGTGAGTGCTCCAATTTTGGTTTATCTAGACTGGAGCAAGGAATTTCATGTCCATATAGACGCATCTAGTATCGCCTTGGGTGTTATTTTGGCACAATCAGGAGAAGATAACTTAGATCATCCCATATGCTTTACCAGAAAAAATCTTTCCATTGTTGAGAAGAATTACACAACCAATGAGCTAGAGGCTCTTGCAATGGTGTACTCACTCTAGATATTTAGGCATTATCTTCTTGGGGGTCCTTTTAAATTCTTTATATACCATTCTACTCTAAACTATTTGGTTAAAAAAACCTATTCTAGAAGGGAGGATATGTAGATGGCTTTTGTTATTCAATAATTCTCATTTGAAAGTCATTGTCGAACCAGGTCACTCTAATGTGGGTCCATATCACCTTTCTCACTTGAAGTCTAGCAAAGTGGGAGAATAAATTGATGATTAATTGCCTAATGCATAATTATTCTAGATTTAAGTGGTACCTGACTACTTGGAGGATATAGCACTATTTCTAGCAACAAGTAAGTGCCTTGATGACTACACAATGACTCAAAAGAGGCATACGTTGGTACGTGCTACAGAATCTCAGCTTATTGTAGGACAATTGTATAAAATGGGGCTGGATCATATTTTGTGCAGATGTGTTTTAGATCATGAAAAAGAAAATGTTTTGTGGGAATGTCATTTTGTTGTTGTGGGAGGTCACATTGGAAGAAAAGCAATGGAAATAAAGGTGTAACAATTTGAAATTTGGTGGCTTACGCTTTTCAAGGATGCAAAAGAATATTCCAGGAAGTGTGATCTTTTCCAGTGGGTTAGATGACCATATCTTCATGATCAAATTCCACTGCATCTAGTCTGAGCTCTTGAATATTTTGAAAAGTGGGTTGTTGAATTTATGGGAACCATCAACTCTCCTGCATTACATTCTCATGCCCACTACATTATTACCATAACTAACTATTTACCATGTTGAGTTGAAGTAAAGATTGTTAAAGATTTCTTTGCTAATACTGTTGCAAGGTTTATATTTGAGAATATCATCACTAGATTTGCTTTCCCAAGGAGCCTTACAAACAGGGGCGATTGGGATGAATGAGTTCCAACTAATTTATGAGCTTACTATACAATTGTGAAATGGCTGCATAAGTATACACCATTTCCAATTTTTTTACGAATGGGAAGTTATGGTACCAATCAATTTTAGTGTTCCAAATATTTTCATTGCTCAGGCTACTAGGATGTCCAACGATGAGTCCATTGGAGAACAGTTACATGAGTTGTGGGAATTGGATGAGGAGTGGTTCCTTGTATATTTCCATTAAACTATCAAGAAGGAATGATAAAAATACAAGCATGACAGGCATATAAAGAAGAAGTAATTTTGTGTTGGAGATCAGGGATTACATTATAACAATAAATATCTAAAGCATCTTAGCAAGTTACAAATACATTGGTTGAGACCTTGTTTTATTGTGGAGATAATGGATTCTAGAGTTGTTAAGCTCGCTCCACTTGATGGAGCTCTTTTTCCTAGTTGGGTTAATGACACATGACTAAATCCCTACCATGGTTAATAAAGTTCCTTCAATAATTTTTATCTATGAAAGAATGCACTTGTTAGATTTAGGATTGAGTCAGTTATGTTAGTCAATGCAATAGTCAATTTAGGTTGCAATAATTAGTTCATTGGCCTCTTCTTGTAGCAGCTAAAACCACCCTCCAAAATTTTTCCTTTGCTTCATCTTGGAGCCTCCCTCCTCGAAATCATCGTAGCTATACTGCATTGATCAGGTACTTGTGTTTATTTGATTTTATATGTCACTTAACATATTGTGTTCACTCACTTGTCCTTTCAATCAACCACAAGTTGACCAAACACTTGGTTCACATCCGGTCTTTGGGTTGTCAGGAAAAATTATGCAATCTTTGAGGGCAATATGTCATTCCCTCAGGAATTGCGCAGAGAAACCAAACAGTTTCCCTGCACTAAAAAATTGCGCACAACATTCCAACCAGCCTTGCTATGGAAATTATGCAGAGCAGGCCAGCTGACACTGCTCTCCCAAAATGCGCAGAGAAGGCCAACAACACTACTCTGGCAAATTTCACAGAGTTGGCCAACTAGCCAGGAACACTCAACCCGGAAACAACGCAGAAGCATTCTCTCATTGACTGGTTGTTGCATGTGCTGGTAGGTAGCCCGGTTCCCTCTAGAATACACAATCCTTGCTTGCATATCAAGAAACTTTTCCTTGAAAAAGAAAACAACAAAAAGCGAAAAATCATCCCTAGATTTCAGGGATCTATTTTTAGCAGCAAGAGTTACATGCAAAGACAATTTTAGAAAGTCCCTGCCAAGTGTCACTTTTTCCTAGATTTGTGGCATGCACATCATAAACCCTAAGTTCACCAAATATATTTAATGGATTCCTGATAGCTCATTCTTCATATTCGATCTTAAATCTCTGGCATTCTCGAGGCATCTAGGAACCTTTGGCACCGTCGGTGCAACTTTTCTGGGTAAGTTTTGTTTTTCATGCTTTTTTCCACTTTTTCTGTCGCTTTTTATTTCTTAGCTTATATGAGAGATATTTTCCTTGTTTTATTGAATGGTCACTGGCGTTTCAACGTGTTTTAGCTTGTAGAAGTGTTGTTTCGAGTTTTTTATTACCTTTTCTTAGTGTCGCATGCATAACATTGTTTTTTCCCTAACATTCATCGTTGCGATGAGTCTCTTCATGAGCTTCATGGTTTTGTCATTTGACTAATTTATGCACTTGATTGAATTGCATACATGTCTATTCATTCATATCTGTACCATCTTTGCACACACATTCAGTCCTTCACGTTTTCAGGTTGCCCTTCGGAAGATCTAGGTTGTCTTGGCCCATATCTTGTTTCTCCTAGCATGCACTAAGCATTCCTGGAAGTTAAGGCTCTGCCTTGCCTCCAGGAATTGCACAGAAGATGCCCACACTGGCTCCTAGTTGTGATCTATGCAATCCTGGGAGGTAGTGCCCCAATTCTTCCCACTAGAATTGTGCATTGCGTAGTTCCAACCAGTAACCCAGCATGACAGATCTGCGCATTGAAAAATTACAATTATTAGTCAACCTCACTGGACTACGCATTGCGTAGTTCTAGTTAGTAGTGAGCCTCAATGGTAGTTGAGATTGCGCAATGCGCAGTTTGAACTGATAGTTTCCCAGCCTCCCAGAGTTAATGTTATGCAATCTTTCCCGACAGTCCCCAGTTTGTTGTCCGATTGATTCTCGAGTTGCTTTATGTTTTTAGCTGACATTGTCTTGTCATGAGTGTCTTCTCTGTCTCCAGGTATGACAGGGTTTTGAGTAGCTTCTCAACAGTCAGGTATCATGGCCTCCAAGAGATCTGGATCAAAGACACAGTTGAAAGAAATACTAGATATGTGGTTGATCAGGGATCTATGAGCTTGCGCGGGTACATAGACACACACATGTTCATTGAGAAAGACACCAAGATCACATGGCAAGAGATCAACACTATTTTCGCAGGCAGCTTTGAGGAGAATCTCAAGGACCGACAAGTCCATGTCAATATTCATAAGTTAAGATTGTACAATGTTGCATGTAGGTATCCCACCTTCCCATGCATAGATGTGATCCACTGGATTGTTTCACACACTGATCCTGAGACGATGATACTTAGTAGTGTCAGTGGAGTAGATCTTTCTTCCTTTAGGAAGGAAAATTATCAGTAGACATACCATTTTCCATAGATGTTGAATAGAATGGATGCACCATTCTACACACCTAACAACAGCATTGTTGGCTTGATGTGGCCTCACCCAGGTTCACCGTTATCAGCGCCAACCAAAAAAACCCTAACTGTTGGTCCTTTCAGCAACAACCTACATAGCGTAGGTTGTAGTCTCACCCGAAGCAGTATGGGGGATGACAGAACCAAGTTTCTGCATCTAGAGGCCTGTGTGATAGGTTCCCACAGTCCTACGGCTTAGATCTACCTTCACGAACCCTTAACCCTTCCAAAAAGACAATTATTGTAAATGTACTTAAAAAAAATTTATATCTTTGTGAAGGCCTTTAATCAGTCATAACATCCATAAATACTACTGATCAACTACTTTTGCACACCAAATAAGCTTTAATTCATATAAATTGTAACTTATATCGAAATTACAGAAACTTGCAGAAGTAATAAATAGGACACAGATGCATCAGAATTGGCTTAAAACTGTCTTTATTAATTATAATTGGTGGGCTCTAGTATTGCAGCAGTGATGCCGCAACTCTTGGAACTGCCTTCTCTACTTTTATCAACCCGGTAGTTCGTAACAAACTTGGAAGCGACGGTGTTGTATGCACAAGTACTAGCTCTTGCCGCAGGCTGTGACTTGATCAGCTGGCACAAGTCTGCTAGGAACTTAAGCCAACTTCTATGAGCTCTTAGAAGAAGCTTTTAACTGTGATGGATGAAAGCTAACTCAAAGGAGGCTAATCTACTTGCATAAAGAAGCTGAAAGCTTAAAGGAAATGCAAACCCTAGCAAACCCTAGTTTTACCAACTAACCCTATTGGTGCAAGAAAAGAGATAAAAGTTGCAGAAATGGATGCCATTGACTCTTGGAAAGGTGAAATGCATGTGACTAAGCTACTTCTGAAGGAAAATATGGAAAACACATCTCTTTGTATTTTTGAGTAATTTTGTCGAATTATTATGCATGTGCTTTAACTATTTTTAACTGTGCAGGGGTTTATTGACGAAAGGAAATGTAGTGGGCATTTGCAGGAGGTTGGGAAGGTGAGAAGAGAGCCTAAGGGGTTGCTAGCATGCTTCTAGAGAGTTTCACATTGATCAGATCTCAAGAAACTGCTCAAGTGATCTTCTACAAGAAGTCTATAAGGGTTCTACAGGATGTTCTAAAGGAAGAGCCGAGAGAGGATTTTTGAGGGTTGATGGAGGAAAAACGGTGGGAAAGTGGAAATGGAGGATGGATGAGGATGTGAAGAGGTCTAGGACCTGGTAAATGAGGCTAAGGAGTGATGAGGATGGTTGGATTTGTTCAAGGATGGAAGGAGCAATGTTGCACAAAAATGTAGAAATTAGGTAAAATAGGAAAAGTGTGGCAAATGAAGGGAAGGAATCTGGAATTTAGGGTTGGAGCAGGTTGTGTGATGAAGGAAGGATAGGCAAGGATGTATTACAGGTGATCTGCACACTATCTCTCAAAACTAATCAAAGAAAGACTAGAAAAATCAGAGATCTATCTACTTTGACCTAATTTGGCCTAAAAACCAGAAACATGATGAACAGCAAGTTGTGAACAGGAAATGATGCAAGATAACTATGGAAAACTAAGCAAGAATAGATCTAAATATGCAAGCACAACTGCTATCAACTTTTCCAACTAAAAATCTAACACTTGCAATTGCATTGAAAGGCAAAACAGTGGTTTTGTGGCAGCAAGTATGCCTTGGTCTCAGCTCATGGTCCCAAGGAGGGAGAGATGAGATCAAGGATTTCTTGGTGGCCTTTTTGCAGATATTTTCTGTTATCAAACTGTCAAATCAACCTGAAGCATGAAAATCTATTTTAATCATCAAAAGCAACCTAAGTAACAAAGTAAGATCTTAACCTAAATAGCAGAAATTATTCTATGAATGCAAAGAAAACACATAATAGTACACAAAGGAGGTACTAGCACTTGGGTTGGGCCCAACCCCAAGAGCTACAACCTCCTAAGAAAATCTCAGAGCTGGTGCAAAGTGAAATTTATCTCCATTACTCAAAAAATAACCATGTCACAAAAATGTTTACAACAAAAGCTCGAAAATGAGCTGAAAGGCAGAGCAGCACCAAAGTGCGAAAAACAACTATTCAAGAGCTAAACTACCAAGGCTTGAAGCCTTCCTACTTATGCACCACGAGGACCTCCAACAGCCCTCCTTAACTTGAGGGGCTTGGCTACTCAAAACTGCAAGTAATCAGCCACTTCACAAAAGCTGCTCGGCTACTCCTGGAAACCATCTTTGGTGGGCTGCTGAACTCCGAGCTAATGGTGGAGAACTCAAGGAAGGGGCAATTTATTGTAGGAGACACCCTTCCTACTAATCCTCAGCCTTGTTCCCTCGTATTTGGCTGTCAACTGGCTCATAAATGCTTGACCTTGGTCCAAAAGATGTCCAAAAATCTGCAATAAGCACGTATTAGACTTCATGGTCAAGTGACTATTCTCATTCATTCAATTAACATAAATATACTCAAAAGCATGCATAAACTATGAAGAATGGTGGATTAATTGAGAATAATAGGAAAAATGAGCCCAATAAGTTACCCATTTCTGGGGCTCATCATCACCCCCCTGCTAAATGTGTTGCTTATCCTCTAAGCAACTAATCCAGCACATCATCTTTGATTGCTCTGACTACCTCTCTGACATCCCAGGCTTCCAATATGATGTCCTCTTCTCGGTCATGAAACCCTGCTTTTTTCTCTACTTCCTCCCATTTCCTGTTTTCTTCTTCTTCTTTGACCCCTTCCAGCAGTCCTAAAAGCAATGGAGGACTGAACTTTAGGCCGATCCAGTTGGCCTGCAGATTTTGCATTGATTGTTTATAGAGTGGTACTCTTGCCAAGGCCTCCCTCATCCTTGTTAGGGAGTGGTATTCTCTTATTTTTAGACTGTGGGATAGTGTGTTCCATCTCCTTGTGCAAGCATGAATGCAGTTATCCCCCAACAGTCTTTCCATGTCCTCAAAGTGAGCAATGGCCTGAGCTTGTCTTTCAATGTAGTCTGGGAGAACCTGGGGGTTGTTGGCGAGGTGCTAATGAGCATACACTAAAGCTAAGGGATCTTCTGGTTCTGCTCTGATCATGAGTGGCTCCCTTAGCTCCTTGTCCATAACATTCTGAATTTTTGTTGCCCTCTTTTCCTCATGGTTTAACTAAGAGGCCAT
The DNA here is from genome assembly GCA_031772625.1 of Pinus tabuliformis. Taxonomy (NCBI): domain Eukaryota; kingdom Viridiplantae; phylum Streptophyta; class Pinopsida; order Pinales; family Pinaceae; genus Pinus; species Pinus tabuliformis. Next base: position 350,530,807 of record CM062814.1, on the reverse strand, counting down.
GGCCATGAGTTGCACATCTCCCAATGTAGCATTGGGGTCCCACAAATTCATGTTTGGAAGGGCCAAGTTGTGTAAATAGAATTCTGATAACTTGGCCTTATCTTCTGTTGAGCTACTGTCACAAAAGTCCATAAACTGATGGTAGTTCTGAAATGGAATGGTGCCCCTCTGGGCCAAGGTGTTAATTTGAAATTGAAACCATTGATCTTTAAGATATAAGGCATATGACTTAGCAGGTTTCCTACATTGTAAGGCTTCTACTACCTAGCTGGCCATGTAGGCCATCTAGGTGTCTTTTTCTTGCAACTGTTGTTTTAAACCCTGTATCTTTTCTACTGCTTAAGACTCCTGTTCTTGCAACAGTTTTGTGGGCATCTCCTCATTAGCTTGTAGCTCTGCCTCCTTCTGTTGTTTCTCAGTTGTGTCTTTTTATGCTGGAGGTCCTTCTTGCTACTGTTTCCCTCCCAAAATGGACAGCCTACCTTCCTTGTGGACTTCCTATAGCTGCAACTATTTTTTCAGCAGCTCATTCTCCTCCTACAGCTGGGCTCTTTTGCCGCTTTCTACATGCCTGACCATGGCCAGTTCTCCTCTTAATTCTTTTAACTTCTCCTCCATGTGGCCTATGTCCTCAATTCGCTTAGATTTGGCAATTTTCATCCATGTGTGTGTTCTGATCCTCTCTTGTTCCAATGCAAAGAAGAGTGGCACATCAAATTTCTATGGGATGATTTTCCCACCCTCTAACAAGTTGTAGTATGAGCCCAAGCTAGGATGAGGGCTTGGTTCCAGTATCTCCTCGGTATTTTCCTCTCCCTGTGATGGTTTGGCTACCTTTTCCTCCAATTTCTCGGTCTCCTTTAACTTAGCTAGAGTTTCCTATAGAGATGTCTCAGCTTCCTGTAGAGCTGTCTTTGAGTCCATCATCCTAATTCTCTCTCTCTAGGTGGAGGTTTTTGGGCTTCCTTGTTCATAGGTGATAGATATATTTGAAGGAGACTCTTCTTTTGGTTTAGTTGTTGTGTCCTTAATGACAATTGGCTCCTTTGATTGTGGTTTGGGTCTACCCACTTTGATCCTTGTGCTTCTCCTTGCTTTGAAGTACATGGAGGTTTGCCTCTTTCTCTTCCATTTTTTTTCGGAGGTGTGCTTAAGGCAGCAAGCATAGTTGTTGCCTCCCTTGCCAATATCTCAGGTGATTTCTCCTCTTGTTGTTATTTTTCCTTGCTTCCTGTAGAAATCTCTGTGTCCACTGTTTCTGTCTGTGTTGCTGACATCTCAGTGTGTGTCTTTCCCTTTTCTTTCTGTGTGCCTACTTTGGTTGTGGCAGCCTACATTTGGGCTTTCTTGGCTTTTTCTTTTCTACTCTGCATCCTCTTTTCCCTTGGTGTTTTTGCTGTTGTTTCCTCCTATGTTTTAGGCTCAGCAATCTTGCCAATTTCTTTCTATTTTTCCTATGCTTCCTCTGTTTTTCCCTTTGCTTGAATGTCCTGTGTTCCCTCATCATTTTTCTTCTCAATTTCTTCAGTGTGCTCCCCCTCCTCACTGCTGGATGGGGTGATGTTTTCAACCAAATTTCTAATGTTATCCTCCCTGGACATATTTCTGAAGGTTTCCCAAGATATGGGGACAGTATAGGTATGTAAGACATCTTCCACCAACAGTTTGATGAGCCCGTGATGGGCCAACTGATCTAGGATGCCCTCATTGAACTTTGTACCACATTCATTTAGTGACTGAAGAAGGAAATAGGGGATGCTCAGTTTCTTGGCTGGAGGCAAGTCAATCCCATGCCTTAGTTCACACAGCAACCTGAAATGGTGTGCATAGATGATGCTAAACCTCCCTCCACATGTGATGTACTTCATAATTTAGAAACTGACTTCACTCCATAGAGGAGGCAAGCTGGTTCTTCTAACCCCAGTTTTGTCTTCTACAGGATGCTCCTCGGGAAGAAAGAATCTCTTCTTAGCAACTTAGCCCAATGACCTCTCTTCTTTGCTCCAAGGGAGCCCCAATGGTAGACCAGTAACTGCACTAATGAGCTCAGGGGTGAGTTCTAGGGTCAAACCCCTAAAACTAATTGTGGCATGTGTTTTTCACTGTGGTCTCAAGGACATTAAAAACTCCTCAGTTATCTCCTCATCATGACCATGAATTTTGTCAAATAAGGATATCCAATTTGCTCGGGTGAAAAGGTCCACCACCTCAGGATGCTCGTGCAGTTTGCTAGAGTCTGAGGGCTCTTTCCTTATGAATTCTCCTAGCATGGTGAGAGTGCTCTTTTTATGTTTTATTCAAAAGAGGAAATGCTCAGGCAACAAAACAGTCAATCTGGAACAGAGGATAGCTTGAAATTGGTTTCCCCTGAACCCAAGAAGGAATTTTTTGTGTGTTCAATATCAACTAGCAACAATTCCCTTGTTTTAAGAATACTATCACCCAAAATTCGACTGTCTGTTTTTGAAGAGAAGAATTTTGTTTTTACAGATAGAGCATAAGGACACATGTTCTCTTCTTAGCATACAGATAGATATGTAAATTCAGTTTTTCACACACAGACTGATTTCTATAACTGCATATATCCTCCTTGCGGGAGAATTTAAAAGGAAAGGTGGAGGAGATTTCTGATGTAGAAAAACTGGGTAAACTCAGTGAAATATGCAGGCAACTTTCACGTTTTTTCAATACACAGGCAGACTTTTTCCTTTTGTTTTTCAAACTGATGTCGTTCAATTCACCACCTTGCACAAACAACTTATGCACAGAGAAGGTTTTTTTTCGAGCCTACCTCGTTTAGAGTTTCAAATTCAACAAAAACTCTGGGTTTCCTTCCCCTGCAGAGTTGTTCCACCTTTCCTTTAGAACCCTTCCTGTAGAAAGCTCCCGGTTCCTGTAGAATGAAACTATGCTTTCGATAGATCATGATGCGCAGGAGATTTTCGAAAACAGGCAGAAAAACTGGTGGAGGACGACTGGTTAGCTATTTTTGGAAGTGGTGGATGCGTACTCCAGTCGAGGATATTGTGAGTGCAAAGTGAACAAAAGGTGGTTCATGTTTCAGCCGGGCATCTTTTAACTGCGGCGTGATTCGTGGTGAGGGGATGAGGTGGTTGGACTGGACCTTTGGTTCGACGTCACAGCCATAATGTTTATGGATGTTTCTGACCGCCATCACCTCCTCTCTGCCATTATCCACCGCCAACACTACTAGTCCCGGTGATTTCTCCCTGAATGGACACTCCACACGTGCTGGCTGCACATCTTGTCAGCAATTTTGAATGTAACGAGGCTCGTTTCTATCCCACGAGGATATGTAACTAGTCGAGGATGGCTAGTTGCCTGGCCACTGATTCCACTGAATCCAAACCATTCCCATAGGCATGCAGCTTTTAGAATATGATTTATGCAATTGAAGAATGAGTTTAGGCACTTAATTGCGTGGTCACGGCCGCATTATGCATATTTCAAGTTTTGGAACCCATTCCTTCGTTTTCTGTTGCTGCATGCACAAGTTTTGGAACCCATTCCTTCCTTTGCTGTTGTTGCATGCACATTGCATTCTTGGCTTCGGCTGTTGTTCATATTCTTACGTTCACGAAGAACTCTTTGCATCTCTCTTTTGCCATTCTTAGCTGTCCCCATCTCCAGAGTATGTCTTCCAGAGGGATCAGCTGCTACAGGATTCCTGTAGGATGTCCTGTAGCTGCTTCTCCTCCTCGAATGCAAGCTAGAATGAGAAGGGCTATACTTCTTACGAGGGCCTCGGCTGATGAGGAGTCTAGATGGATATTGATAGGTATAGTGAGTGGGAAATTGCTGCTTGATTTGTCAATAAAAGTTTTTGCTGGCAGTATGAAGAAAACAGGATTTCTGTGTGTGACTGTGCAGGCATATATAAAAAATGGGTGCAATGGAGGTGTACAGAGATAGAAAAAGGTGACATATGGCAATGAATGGAAACAGGGATGTGGATAGGTCTCAGAGGCAGATTCTCAACCTTCAAATTCCCTTCTGAGATCAGTTTTGCTCGTCTGTGGGTTCTACAGGATCTTCCTGTAGAAGACACAGAACTTCTCGTAGAAGGTGAAATCTTGGCCCGAATGAGATCAAATCTTAGGGAAGGGTAGTGGTCATGGAGGAATTGATTGTGAGGGATGCATGCAGCCTGGTGCTAACCTCTGTCTTTGTCTTGTGCGATCCTCCTAACCTGCAATGTCCTTCCTGCAACCTGCAATTTGTTCAACAGAAGTCAAGTTTATTTTTTCTGTGTTTTCTTCTTTTTTCTCTTTTTTTTTTTTTTGAGACAGCCGGGGCACCTGCAAGAGGTTTTTCACCCTCACTTCCCACCCTGGGTGCCTCCAAGAGGTTTGCACCCAAGGATCTTTTATTCTTTTCCTGTTTTTCTTTTTTCTTTTTCTTTTTCTTTTTGTTTTTTTTTTGTGCTTAGAATGTGGGTGGGGTGGAGACAGGGGCCTACTCCACTACCAGCACTGATTTATTCAGAGTTTCAATGAACTCCTGCTTAGAAAGGGGCTTCTTGTAGATCTTCAATCGATGCCCATTGACGAGCATCGGGTTGGCTTCTTCATCAATGGTCCTAATAAGGACTAAACCATTGTCGTTACATTTCTCCATTGTATATGGTCCCAGCCATCTTGTCCTCAGCTTCCCTTTGAAATCCTTGTATCTTGAATCATATAACAGTGCCCAATCTCCTAGCTGAAATTGCTTCTCTTTAAGGTGCCGGTCATGCCATATTTTTCTTTGAAGTTGGACCACCTCTGAGTGGAGGAGGGCCTGCATTCTTTGTTCATCTAGTCCATTCAGCTGAAGTAGTCTTTCTTGTTGTGCATGGTTGAGATCTAGGTCCAGCTGAGCTGCCAACCTCAATGTGTTGTATTCAAATTCTATGGACAGCAAAGCCTTCTTCCCGTAGACCAGCTCATAAGGTGTGAAACCTGTTGTAGTTTTCCAAGTAGTGTTGTAGGCCCAGGTGGCCTCAACCAAGCGATCTGCCCAATCTTTTCTATTGTTGCTCACCACTTTAGTCAAGATCTCTTCCAAAGCCCTGTTAGTGACTTCCACCTACCCATTTGCTTGTGAATGATAAGGGGTGGAAGTTCTGTGCTTAATCTTGTGATGAGCAAGCAAGTCTTCAATCAGGTTAGAGGTAAACTGGCCTCTTTGATCTGTGACTAATTCTCTTGGGTAGCCACACTTATAGAAGATATTTTCCCTCAAAAACTCAGCCACTTTTTCTTCTGTTGCTACCTTAATTGCCTTTGTTTCTTCCCACTTTGTCAGGTAGTCCGTGCACACAATGATGTAAAACTTTTGTTTTGAAGGAGGGTTGATAGGACCCACAAAGTCCATACCCCACTTCTCAAATGGCTCGAAAGTCACCTAAGGTTGGAGGGGCATTTCATCCCTTGGAGTTAGTTTCCCCATCCTTTGACATTGGTCACATTGGCTGATGTATCTTTTGACATCTTGATGAAGAGTGGGCCAATAGTAGCCTGCCTGTAGAATTTTGAAAGCAATTCTTTTTGCTGCAAAGTGGCCTCCACAGGGTCCATCATGACAGGTTAGGAGGATGTCAAAAACTTCCTCCTCCTTGACACAATGCCTCAAAATCTGATCTAGGCCAAGTTTGAATAGGTTTACCCCAATCCAAATGAATGGGGCGCTTTCCTCACGATCTTGCTCTTCTCTTTTGAGGATAGGTGTGGCGGGAATTGTGTTGAAACCAAGTAATTTGCTATATCAGCAAACCATGGAGAGAGAACTGAAATAGCAAACAGGTGTTCATCTGGCAGTTGATCATCCACTACCCTTTCTTCACCTGTAGGAAAATCTAGTCTACATAGAAAATCAGCAACAACATTTTCCTTACCTGGCTTATCAATAATGGTCAAATCAAATTGCTGTAATAAAAGTAACCATCTAATGATACGAGCATTTACATCAGGTTTATTTATCAAATACCTAATTGCAGCATGATCAGTGTGTACGAATGTTTGATAACCAGTGATGTAGTGTCTGAACTTGTTTAGGGAATGGACTACGGCTAGGAGCTCTTTCTCGGTTATAGTATAGTTTAATTCTACCTTAGACAGGTTTTTAATGACAAAATATATGGCATACGGTAGCTTCTCTTCAACTTGCCTAAGGCTACTCCTATGACTTTTTTCGAGGCATCTGTGTGAATGTGGAAAGGTAGGGCCCAGTTTGGACCTCTCAAGATTGGGGCAGTTACCAGCTTATCCCTCAACACATCCAGAGCCTCTTGACAGTTGTCAATCCATATAAACTCAACATCTTTCCCCAAAAGACCAAACAATGGAGAGGCTAGCTTACTGAAATCTTTAATGAACCTTCTATAATATCCCGCTAAGCCTAAAAAACTCCGAACATCCCTTACCTTTTGAGGAGGTGGAACCCTTTGGATGATAGCAATCTTGTTGGGATCCACCTGTAATCCTTGCTGAGAAATTGTATGACCTAGCACGGTCCCTTCGATCATTAGGAATTCACATTTTTCAGGACTGAGGGACAGGTTCATTTCAGCACACTTGGTTAAAACTTTTCCCAGGTTAGTCACTTCTTCTTGGAAGTTGGACCCATAAGGAGTAAAGTCATCCATATAGATTTCCACCGAATCATGAACCAGCTCAGCAAATATGCTCAGTACTGCTCTCTGGAAAGTGGCAAGAGCATTGCATAACCCAAATGGAAGGACATGGTAGGCAAAGATACCTCGTGGACAAGTGAAAGTGGTCTTATCTTGGTCTTCCGAACTGATTTGGATCTAATTATACTCGCTAAACCCATCTAAGAAGGAAAAGAACTTTTTCCCTGCCAGGCCATCTAACACTTGATCTATGAAAGGCAAAGGGAAATGGTCCTTCTTGGTAGCTTTGTTAAGTTCTCGATAATCTACACAGATTCTCCACTTCCCGTTTTTTTTGGGCACAAGCACCAGAGGAGAAACCCACTCGTTGTCAAAGATGGGATAGATGAATCCTGCATCCAAAAACTTTTGCAATTCTTCTTTGACAATGTCCTTAAGGGCTAGATTCATTCTCCTCTAAGGCTGCCTGATTGGTTTGCAATCCTCTTTAATGTAAATGTGATGGGTACAGACTGAAGGGTGGACTCCTTTCATCTCCTTATAGCTCCAAGAAAAAGCATCCAAATGGCAATTCAATAAGCTACACAGCTCCTTCTCTTGAGAGGGAGATAGGGATGAGTTGATCTTCAAGGTTCTTTCAGGGCCAAATTACACATTCTTAACTCGAGAAGAGGTCAGATCAACCACACAGAGATCCACTAAAGCACTGGCTTGGTTGTCTCCTACCAACTCTTCTAATGGTAGCACACTGGGAGGTGGATTTTGAATTATATTCTCAATAAGGTCATCCTTGGTTTGAGGACCTCCCCTGGTGGCTTCCACAGTGCACACTGGTGTAGAGTAGACTTCATCCTTATCTTTCTCCTCCAACCAAAGAGGTAATTCATGTTCGAGCAAAGGTTGGGCAGGAGGATATTGGACTAGCTGTTTAGACATTGGCCCATTCTTAATGGTCATGCTCCCAACTCGACAACCGATGTAAGCATCTACAGTAGCTAACTAAGGCCTTCCCAAAATTAGGGGGTATCCAGTGGGTTTTTCCTTTGGCTGAAGGACTAAAAAGTCTGTAGGGTACTCCCAAGAATCAACAGAGACCAAGACATCTTCCACAATCCCTTCGGGAGTCATGGTGGAGTGGTCTACTAACTGCAGTACTATCGAGGTTTTTCTTAGGGAACCCTGAAGGTTAAGTTTGAGCATAGTGTCCCTAGTCATCACATTAATGGCAGCCCCTAGATCAATCAGGGTGTGGGGGATTATGGTGCCATTGATGTGGACATCCACTAAAAGACTCCCAGGGTCCAAATATTTTGGACATATTACTTCTCCCAACATTAGGTCAAATAGTTGTCCTATGACATTGATAGTTGGGGCATCTCTCTTGCGCCTACCTGGGTGCCTGAAACACTTCTCTTTGATCAATTTGTTGTAGATTGGTACATCTTTGATGGCCTGGAAAAGCGGTATTTTTACACACAATTGTTTAATTTCTCCCAAAAGTTCAATCTCTTCTGGGTTTGGTTGCGTGTTTCCAGTTAGTCTCTTAGGAAAGGGTGGAATGGCTTTGGGTTCACTTTCCTGTTCCTCTGTTTCATCCTCCTTAGGAGGAGGTTGGCTATCTTGGAGGACCTTCCCAAATCGTAGGTTGATCTCTTGAATCTCCACAACGTAGGTAGGGCATGTTGTCTCTCCAGTATATACCTGCTGAGCCTCTCTATTATTGGGGTTCGAGTTCAGTTGAGCTGGCATTTGGGGTTGTCTTGGAGGAGCAAGAGGTAATGGTTGTGGTTGAGTAGGTGGTGGAGGCAAAATGGCGGGAGGAGAGTTGTACTGGGGCCTCCACCCCTGTTGCGGTGCATTCCACTGAGGTTGTGGCTGAACATGAGAATGAAATGAATGAGCAGCAGGTTGAGTATGGTATTGAGATGGATATGACCAAGGAGGGGGTGCGGACTAGGAAGGACTAGTAGGGGGACCCCAAGAAGGTATGTGAGTGGATTGGTTAGGGTTGTAATAAGTTTAGAATGTCCCTTGCATCCCCTGCTGGTAAGGTCTAGATCCATGTGATCTCCTTTGGTTCACGAAATAGAGTGGTTCAGTGGCTCCTTTGGCCCTCTGATATGCAGCTTTGAGTCCGGGTAAGGAAGGGCATTGGTTCATAGGATGGTCTCTTTCATAGACAAAACACACTTCTATGGAGTGCAATGGACATTCATTCCTAGGATGCTTTCTAGTGCACCTAGGACAAAAGATGGCCAAAGCCCTCTCGGCTTCCTCTTGCTTCCTTTGGATCCGCAAGGTATCCATTTGCATGGCAAGAAACTGCCTCATCTCGCTCTTGAAATCTTCCCACATGTTTCCAATTTCACCTTCAATGGATGAGTTGGAAGAAAAGGTACTGCTCCCAACATTTCTATTTTCAGCCATTTGCTCCAGAGGAATGCTTTCTTCTTCTTCTCCCCTAGAGGTTCTTCAAATATTTCTTGTTGTCCACCTAAGGGTTCTTATTAATCACATCCATCGAAGAAGAGAGAAGGTTCGTTGTGTGAAGCAGTGGGGGTGTTGTGCAAAAGTTTTTTTGAATTATCTCTACTCCTACGAGGCATGAAAAGAAATCTCTTTGGTTGATTTTTGGTTTTTTTTCTCTGCTTGTACCTGCAAAACTAAAATTGATTGAACAACAAATTGCAACTAACTAAAATAAACCTTGTTGAAATGAAAATGCAAAATTGAAAGGAAAGTGGGAAATGACTAATCTATGTTGCTGAAATGAAATTCCAGAATTGAAATGTTAATCTATGCTTGCAAAATTGAAATGCTAAGCTATGCCTGTAGAATTGAAATTGCAGAATTGAAATGCTAAGCTACGCTTGCAGAATTGAAATGCTAATCTACGCTTGCAGAATTGAAATTGCAAAATTGAAATGAAAGTAGGAAATGTCTATTCTACGCTTGCTGAAATGAAATGAAAGTAGGAAATGTCTAATCTATGCTTGCTGAAATGACATTGCAGAATGGAAATGAAACAACTACTCTACTCTTGCTGAAATAAACTACTTAGCAGAATGTTGTAGTAGAAAATAGAAGAAAAGTTGTAATCACTAGTACTCTGATGCTTCCCCGGCAATGGTGGCAAAAAGATGGTGGGATACAGTATTGCAGCAATGATGCCACAACTCCTGGGACTCCCTTCTTTACCTTTATCAACCTGGTAGTTCGTAACAAACTTGGAAGTGATGGTGTTGTATGCACAATTACTAGCTCTTACCGCAAGCTGTCACTTGATCAACTGGCACAAGTCTGCTAGGAGCTTAAGACAACTTCTATGAGCTCTTAGAAGAAGCTTTTAACTCTGATGGATTAAATCTAACTCAAAGGAGGCTAATCTACTTGCAGAAAGAAGCTGAAAGCTGAAAGGAAATACAAACCCTAGCAAACCCTAGTTTTACCGACTAACCCTACTAGTGCAAGAAAAGAGATGAAAGTTGCAGAAATGGATGTCATTGACTCTTGAAAGGTGAAATGTATGTGACTAAGCTACTTCTGAAGGAAAATATGGAAAACACATCTCTTTGTATTTTTGAGTAATTTTGGAGAATTATTATGCATGTGCTTTAACCATTTTTAACTGTGCAGGGGTTTATTGGAGAAAAGAAATGGATTGCTCATTTGCAGGAGTTTGGGAAGGTGAGAAGAGGGCCTAAGGGGTCCCTAGCACCCTTCCAAAGAGTTTCACAGTGATCACAACTCGAGAAACTGCTCAGGTGATCTTCTACAGGAAGTCTGCAGGGGTTCTACAGGATGTTCTACAGGAAGAGCCCAGAGAGGATTTTTGAGGGTTGATGGAGGAAAAACGATGGGAAAGTGGAAATGAAAGATGGATGAGGATGTGAAGAGGTCTAGGACCTGGTAAATGAGGCTAAGGAGTGATGAATATGGTTGGATTTGTTCAAGGATGGAGGGAGCAATGTTGCACAAAAATGTAGAAATTAGGTCAAATTGGAAAAGTGTGGAAAATGAAGGGAAGAAACCCAGAATTTGGGGTTGGAGTAGGTTTTGTGATGAAGGAAGGATAGGCAGGGATGTATTGCAAGTGATCTGCACACTATCTCTCAAAACTAATCAAAGAAAGACTAGAAAATTTAGAGATCTATCTACTTTGACCTAATCTGACCTAAAAACCGGAAACATGATGAATAGCAAGTTGTGAACAGGAAATCATGCAAGATAACAATGGAAACCTAAGCAAGAACATATCTAAATATGCAAGCACAACTGGTATCAACTTTTCTAACTAAAAATCTAACACTTGCAATTGCATTGAAAGGCAAAACAGTGTTTTTGTGGTAGCAAGTATGCTTGGTCTCAGCTCATGGTCCCAAGGAGGGAGAGATGAGATCAAGGATTGCTTGGTGGCCTTGTTGCAGATCTTTTCTGTTATCAAACTGTCAAATCAACCTAAAGCATGAAAAGCTATAATCATCAAAAGCAACCTAAGTAACAAAGAAAGATCTTAACCTAAATAGTAGAAATTATTCTATGAATGCAAAGAAAACACATAATAGTACACAAAGGAGGTACTGGCAGTTGCATTTGGCCCAACCCCAAGAGCTACAGCCTCCTAAGAAAATCTCAGAGCTGGTGCAAAGTGAAATTTATCTCCATTACTCAAAAAATAACCATGTCACAAAAATGTTTACGGCAAAAGCTCGAAAATGAGCTGAAAGGTAGAGCAGCGCCAAAGTGCAAAAAACAATTGTTCAAGAGATAAACTACCAAGGCTTGAAGCCTTCCTACTTATGCACCACGAGGACCTCCAACAGCCCTCCTTAACTTGAGGGGCTTGGCTGCTCAAAACTGCAAGTAATCAGCCACTTCATAAAAGCTGCTCGGCTGCCCTTGGAAATCATCTTTGGTGGACTGCTGAACTCCGAGCTAATGGTGGAGAACTCAAGGAAGGGGCCATTTAGTGCAGGAGACACCCTTCCTACTAATCCTCAGCCTTTTTCCCTTGTATTTGGCTGTCAACTAGCTCATAAATGCTTGACCTTGGTCCAAAAGATGTCCAAAAATCTGCAGTAAGCACGTATTAGACTTCATGGTCAAGTGACTATTCTCATTCATTCAATTAACATATATATACTCAAAAGCATGCATAAACTATGAAGAATGGTGGATTAATCGAGAATAATAGGAAAAATGAGCCCAATAAGTTACCCATTTTTGGGGCTCATCAATAATCAATTCAGTACAGACTTCTTTTCCCTATGCACTTAGCTGCAGGGACCCGTGCACTTAGCCTGTGGACTTACCAAGGTCTCCATGCACTCAGCTACAAGAGCCTTCCCCTTTCAACTAAGTACAGGAAACAGACCTTTCCTACCTTAGGTTACTTGCCCTTACAAATTTTCTTCTTTTTTTTCCCATTTTTCCTTAGACTTTCTATAACTCGTCTATATATAGAATTTTTTTTACAATACCATGGTCCACGGACAATGGGCAGGTCTCAAAACCTCCTATCACTTACCCACTTAAAGGAATAAAACCCCTTTGAATCATACTAACTTCGCACTCCACTTCTACATTTCAAGGAGATTTTACATGCTTATGAAAAGATATTACAAAATTTACCCAACTTTGACCAAAACTTAACCCTAGGGACCCCATCCCAATAGCCCCCCAACATAAATTGGGTGACCCACCCTCGAGTCACAAATCCATTGTACCTTGCACCACAGCCTGCTGTACTTCTTTGACTAGCTCCTTTGTAGTAGTGCCTTCCACCGCAAGGCCCATTTCTCTTTGTGTATGTTGGATGGTCTTCAACTTGGATTGAACTGATAGAGTAAGTTGGCTTGCTTCCTCTATTCAAGGTTGTGTTATGTCCCTCAAGATGGCCTCTTTATGGTGCAACATTTCAATCTTTGTCTATAGTGTTTTTCCTTCCTGGAGTTGTACAAGGCACTAGACTAGCGCCAAAGTATGCGTATCATCCTATGTTTTTCAAACTGTTGCTGCTTCTCCTGAATATCGATACTGATCTTCTGTAGAGTGGGATCCTCCTATAGAGAAGTCCAAAGTTCCATGACTTGCTTGAATAAAGCTATGAATTCCTTAACTAATGTGTCCAATGTGGACATTCTCTCATTCATTGCTGCTTCACGCTACTCCTAGACTTTTGGTGGAGTGGTCGACTGCAATTTCAACTGTAATTTTGAAATCTTCAGCTGAAGTTTGAATTAGACTCGATCGATCTCATCCTTTGTTTCCCTTACTACTACAACCAACTTCTGAATTTTCTCTGCGAACTTTGTGTCTACGGTAATTTTGAGCTTTGACAGCATATTACTAGCGTGTGTAATTGTTGATTCCAAATTTTGGCTACGTGTGGCCATTTCCTCCCTTTCCTTCAGTGCCCGTGCCTTTTCTGTGAAGATTTGTTGGTTGTTAGTTTTGACTTTGGTGATCACCAGTAGTGTGCACTGCTCCCTGACCCTTAGCTTGTTATATATTCCTTATTGAAGTTCGTGGACGGTCTAGATAGGGAGTGTCGTGAGATTGACATCTAGATCCTTGAGTTGTGACAGGTTAGTGTTTGCTTCCTCTGAATGTGCGCGTAGGGATCCCTCTAGAAATTGAATGACTCTGATATCCAGAGTCTGATCTGTATATAACACAGTCATGCTCGCCTACTTTATCTCTAATTTTGTCCAAGTTCCCTTCAGTGAGGACCATTGGATTGACATGCACGTGACTGTCTGACTTTTGCTTCTTCCTAGGTCTTGAAGTTGTCTCCTTGGGGCACTTCTGTACTCGAAATGGGGTCACCTACTCCACACCCCTGCCTCCCTCAACACCAAAATCCTCCTTATCCTTGGTATGCTAAGAACCAAAGTCCTCAACGTTAACAGTAGTCTCCTTAGCCAACCGCTTTTTTTTTACAGCTTCCTTAGCAGAAGCCACCTTGGCAGAAACTTCCTTCTTATGTTGCACAACTTTCTCTCGAGTTGCAGCCTCTTCAGCCTCCTATTGCTTTTGTGTTGATGTGGTCTACACGAAGGAACTCTCCCCAGCCTTGCTTGAACCCGTGCCAAGATCTGTGGGGTGCAGCCACTCCCCTAGCCATTTCCCAATAACCTCTTGTACATCCACCTCATTCACCAGGTATGGTAACTTGTACCACATCTTCTTCATATCCCTCTTCGTGCGGATAAACACATTGATAATTTCCACCTTGAACTTTGCATAAGCCTCCAATTATTCATATAGAGTCGATAGTAGTCTTGGCCTCTGGTTGATCACCATGCAGAGCCCCATCTCGACCAATACCCAAAACAGTTTAGTCTCCATGACTCTTGCAGGTTCCTTTGTCATCCATAGCGAAGCGAAGATCATAGCTTTGTTGGAAATAATATTGAGAGGGGGGGTGAATAAATATTATTAAGTCAAATATTTTTTATTTCACACCCAGATCATATACGTTGCTTCAGTTAGAGAAAACCGCGTATATATGCAACTTCAGATAAGAAAACCAGCGTATACCATGCAAACTTATAATTTAATGTATTCTACAGATGTTGATCATTAATCTATGCATCAGAGTCATATAAATAGTAACCAGGAATAGTAAAAATAGAGTAGAAGACAATCACACACGAGAACACAAGATATAAGGTGGAAACCCAATGTGGGTGAAAACCACCTGTTGCAATTCATCTCTATCTTCTTTTAATTAGAAACTTCTTTTTACAATGATTTTGTACTGGTGCAGACTTATACCAGTACGCAAGCTACAACCTGCAGAGAGCTACAACCCTCTCTCATTCTCCATCTTCTCCTGGAAGGGAGCTACAACCCCCTTAGCTCTTGTACTAGCTGAGATACTAGTACGTAGGTGCTAACCTACAGAAGGCTACAACCTTCTCTTCTCTTCCAGGGACCACGTTTCAACAATTTTCAGACTGGATCCATGAATATCAAACAAACATCAAGTATATGTGCATCAACCAATCTCCTTTCCACAAATAACTACTGAATCAGCCAATAACTACTCAGAATGTTGTAACTAGAAAAACGATACTTGTAACCAGACACCAATGCTGAACCCAGAACACTGCAGTAATCCACAGAAGCAGCTAGAATATATTTCAAGAGACGTATGCTACTTCACTATGTATAAACCTGCGTACATACGCAGCTGAATCAAGGTCAACCAGCGTATACGCTTTCTTCTCTTGCTGAACCTGCGTGTATACGCGCCTTTGCAGAGCCGAACCTGCCTATAGATCTATAAAATACAATTCACCCTTTACACTTAAACAGACTTCAGTTATACTCAGATTATCAGATTTATAGATCTAATTATGCGCTAATTGTAACAGATCAAATCACAAAAAGATATTACTATTCAAGCCTTGAGATCTCGACCCATCCATAGAACTTATCTATCTTGTAATGCTCAGGTTCCTCCTTGATTCAGATCCAACCACACAAACCAATCACTTGCACGTCTTTAGATATTCAATACATCAGATGATCCTTACCTAATGATCTCCTTCCTCTTTTATAGTCTTAGGCCTCTCACAATACCACGGTCCAAAACCACAACAAACCAATACCATGGACCCAATACTTGGAATCAACACATCTGACGAGATATTATGGTCCAAAGCCATAGGTTCAAATACCAAGGACTAAATACCACGGACCAAAAATGATTGCTCCCATGTGTACGTGCTTTTCCTTGCGTGAAAGTGCGTGTATACTCCTACGCGTCTTTGGAATGTCTAACCCGCGTGTATATGCGGCTTGGTCACGATGAACCCGCGTATATATATTTTTCCTTCATTCTGAGAGTCTGAACTGAGATCTATCACCAGAGTGAGTTTCCATCAAGGACAACACCTATTCCATAGCGCCAAACCTGTGTCATAATGCCAACAATCTCCCCCTTTGGACTTGATGTCAACCCCAAGATCCTCAAAGTCATTCTCCCCCTTTGTCATCAAGGGCAAAGGGTTATGCTCCCCCTAAGTACATGCTGGAATCTCTGCTCTGCTAAGCTGACCATGCTCCCCCGACTGTAGGCAAGATCTGCAAAAATATTTTCTTCAAGAACCATGACTTATACATCATAAAAGATCTTCCTATCACCAAAAGACTCTATACAAACATCCTTCAACCAACCAAGTGGGGATACATCAGAATTTTACATATGACATCCAAGTACATTATGTTGGGTCCCTATAATACTATTGATTACCCCATTACTATTGTAGTTATACCCCTTATTTATATTGTTGTGCCCCTATTACCCCCATATTGTTATTTCTGTGCCCCATAGAATCCCTCTATTGTTATTTTTGTGGCTTTATATTATTATTGTTAGGTCGGCTGGATTATATTGTGACTCCTTAGACTCCTATATATAGAAAGGAGGTTTTGTCATTTGTATCATCCAAGAATTCTTCATTTATGTAATGTAAAGGAGGTTGCCCCCTCGAAGAGGCTGAATTCTAAGGCGTTGATCTATCTTTTCTATCTTTTCTTGAGCTGGTTTCATAACATTTGGTATCAGAGCTTTGGATTCTAGGGTTTCGCTGCTCCAAACCGGTCATCGTGGAATTTTCGCTATAACTTTTTGTCTGTGACGTTTCAGAAGTCGCAAAAAAAACCCATTTGAGAAGAAATTGCTCTGAACCTTGGGTCCGAATTTCAGAGATTTTCGCACGATATTTGCGGAGATATGATCTGAGGAAGTTGGCCTTTTTGCAGACTCCTGAATTACATTCAAAACAGGTGACCTGGGGAAAATCGTCATAACTTTCTCTCTGGGGATAGGATTGAAATTTTGTAAGAAGGTATAGAAATAGGACGGACTGTAGTTTTTTTTGTATGTGTTTTAGATTCAAAGGTTGAAACAGTGACTCGTGGCACGTCGTACAAGTTTCCTCTATTGAACCAGTCTAAAAGCAAGTCACTGTGGGAGATTTCACATAACTCTTCCTTGTAGAATCCAATTTGGCTCAGACTTGTGGCATTGGAAAGAGGACACAGAAGGCTACTACAGGTAGCAATTTCAGAACTAGATGATCTGAAATTACAGAGATTCATCAGATTCAATATGAGGCTTCTATAAAGTGAAAAAAGGTGTGTGGTTTTTTTTTAAATTTTTGTGTAAGCTTGGTTTAACGGAATTCAAAGGGCATAGTAAAGCATTATTATCGGTAACTGATGCCCCGAGGAAAGAAAATTCAAACACCTAGTAAGGAACCTGAAAGCTCTAGCATGACTCATGAAGAAGAGGAAGAAATGCTACATGATATATCAAAATTACAAGAACAAGTGCAACAAATGTCACGCTCACAAAAGCTAACAGAAGCTAAGATAAGTGGCGTGTAATCTAAGATAAAGGGCATGGAAGCTAAGATGGATGATTCGAAGATAGATTTGAAGAGAGACATGGAAGATTTGAAGATAGATTTGAAGACAGACATGGAAGAATTGAAGAAGTTGCTACAAGAAAGGGTCACTAATGGTGAAAAGGTAGTAAAGGAAACTCATGATGAGAACAAAAGAAATGTTAATCATGATTCCATAGACAGTAATGTTGGATTGAAGAATCACCATATTTCAAAAATCGATATGAGGAAGTTTGATGGCAAGGATCCCGCTACATGGATATTACAGATGGAGCAATTCTTCGATCTCAATAATGTGCAAAACGCACAAAAGGTACGTATGGCAACTATATATTTGGAACCAAATCAGTTTGTATGGTATCAATGGCTTTGCTCTCGTAAACAATTTATCACTTGGGCAATTTTTACAGAAGAATTGATAGCACATTATGAAGATACAAAAAGCAACACTTTTTTTAGCCAATTGATAAGTCTCAAACAAAAGGGTTCAGTAATGGAGCACATTGAGGAGTTCCAAAAATTGAACATAAGGGTAAAAGATATTCCAGAGGAGCATAGGATTGATGTGTTCATAGGGTCTTTAAAGGATAATATCCAACATGATGTTCGCCTTTGGGAACCTGATTCATTAGAGAAGGCATTCAGGTTAACAAGAAAAATGGAAAGCAAAATTATGGCAACCAGGAAGCATACCACTCACAACTATAAAGACGGAAGTGTTGTTGCCCCTAGTCTTCCACAACCTATAAGGTTGACACCACAACAATTGGAAGAAAAAAGAGCAAAAGGGCTTTGTTACAGTTGTGATAGCAAATACACTAAAGGTCATAAGTGTGCTGAGAAGAAATTATTCTACATAGATTGTGAAGAGGAAGAAGAAAATGAGCAAGAAAGGTCAAAATAAGAAGATATACTCCAGGAACAAAGCCTAGATGAAGAACAAATAAATCCGACCATATCTTGTAATGCATTGGTGGGAATTACCACTCCTCAAACCATCAAGATAGAAGGACAAATCAAGAAGAAAAAGGTAATAGTGTTGATTGATTCAGGAAGCACCCACAATTTTATTCATTGTAGGGTAGCAAAAGAATTGAATTGCTTCCTATATCCAGCACCAGAGTGTCAAGTGATGATTGCAAATGGAGGAACAATAAATTTCTCTAGAAAGTGCCATAATATCAAGCTATCCATGGGAGAATATGTATTGACTAGCCCAATGCTTTCCATTCCAATGGGAGGTGCGGATGTTGTACTAGGAGTCCAATGGCTACAATCCTTGGGTACAATAGCTTTTAATTTTCAAGAACTTTTCATCAAATTTTCTATGGAAGGAAAGGAAGTTGAATTAAGGGGTATTGCAGGGAAACCAGGAAAGGTAATCAGCTCTCATGGTATGACAAAGCTTCTAAAAAAGGAGAAAAGAGGTGTAATTGCACAATTATGCTCGCTAGATGTTTCCACATTGGAATCATCTATTTCTCCAGATCTCCAAAAAGTCCTGGACAATCATTCCAAGGTATTTGAGACTCCCAAGGGTCTCCCACCTATGCGTGATCATGATCATGCTATTCATCTGATTCCAGGAAGTGTTCCTCCAAACATCAGGCCGTATAGATATCCCTATGTCCAAAAAAGTGAAATTGAACGTATGGTTGCAGAAATGCTAGAGGCTGGTATAATTCAACCGAGTCAAAGTTCTTTCTCAGCTCTAGTAGTATTGGTGCACAAGAAGGATGGATCATGGTGCATGTGTCCGGATTATAGGGAGCTCAACAAGCTCACTATTAAAGATAAGTTCCCCATTCCTATTATTGATGAATTACTGGATGAATTGCATGGATCAATTTACTTCACCAAGTTGGATCTTCGTTCGGGATATCATCAAATCAGAATGAAGATTGAAGACATTCCGAAAACGACATTTAGAACTCATGAGGGTCATTATGAATTTTTGGTCATGCCTTTTGGCCTTACCAATGCACCTTCAACATTTCAAGGTTTGATGAATTCAATTTTCAAACCATTCCTTAGAAAATTTGTGTTAGTATTTTTTGATGATATACTAATCTACAGCAAGTCTTGGAAGGATCATGTTGAACATGTTGACAGGATGCTACAACTATTGGAGGAGAAACAATTATATGCAAAAAGATCCAAATGTTTCTTTGGAGTCCAGGAGGTGGAATATTTGGGTCATATTGTATCTCATGAAGGAGTTAAGGTAGACCCTATCAAAATTAAAGTCATTAAGGAATGGAAAATCCCCACATCCATAAAGCATCTGCGAGGATTTCTTGGGTTGACAGGGTATTATCGCAAGTTTGTTAAGAATTATGGGAGAATAGCAGCACCTCTAACAACATTATTGAAGAAAGATTCATTTTCATGGACTCCGGAAGAAACAAAGGCCTTTTAACATCTTAAAGAGGCAATGTGCCAAGCACCGATCTTAGCTACACCAAACTTCACAAAAACTTTTATTGTGGAATGTGATGCTTCAGGAAATGGAATTGGTGCTGTTCTAATGCAAGATGAAAGACCCATTTCTTTTGAAAGTCGTCCAATCAAGGGAAAGTTTTTAAGCAAAGCTATTTATGAGAAGGAAATGTTGGCAATACTCCATGCACTTAAGAATTGGCGACCCTACCTAATGGGAAGACACTTCAAGGTAAAAACGGATCATGATAGCCTTAAATACTTTTTAGAACAAAGATTATCCTCTGAAGAGCAACAAAAGTGGGTCACAAAGATGTTGGGTTATGACTTTGAAATCATCTACAAAAAAGGGAAGCAAAATGTGGTGGCAGATGCACTCTCAAGAAAGGATGAGGATGTGGAAGCATTGTTGTGCGCCATTTCTATTATCCAACCAAATTGGATAAACGAAGTAAGGAGGAATGGAAGAATGACGAAGAAGTGTGGGCACTTATTCGAAAGCTACAACAAGATTCCAGTACTTCTGATACATTTAGTTGGAAAAATGATTCGTTATGGTACAAAGATCGCTTATACCTCTGTAAGAATTCCCAGCTAAAACAAAAGATTCTTATGGAATTGCACACTTCTCCCTTAGGAGGGCACTCAGGATTTTTAAAAACTTACCACAGGGTTAAGAAGGAATTTTTTTGGGATGGCCTTAAATCAGATATTCAAAATTTTGTGGCGGAATGTTTGGTTTGCCAGCAAAATAAAGTTGAAACAATTAAGACACCGGGTCTATTACAACCTTTATCCATTCCAAGCCAACATTGGGAGGAGGTTTCAATGGATTTTATCACAGGTTTACCCAAGTCTGAGGGAAAGAGTGTCATCATGGTGGTAGTTGACAGACTTACCAAGTATGCACACTTTTGTGCATTATCACATCCATTTAAAGCCAGTACAGTTTCTACTGCATTTATGGAAACAATTCAAAAGCTACATGGAAACCCAAAGATTATTGTAAGTGACAGAGATCCCATTTTCACTGGAAATTTTTGGACAGAATTATTTTCTTGTCTTGGTACTCAGTTAGCTCATAGCTCATCTTATCATCCTCAATCTGATGGGCAAACTAAGATAGTAAACAAATGTTTGGAAGGATATCTTCGTTGCTTTGTATCTGATAAACAGACACAATGGGTCAAATGGTTGCCTCTGGCTGAATGGTGGTATAACACTTCCTTCCATACAGCAACAAAAATGACCCCATTTATGGCACTTTATGGGTATCAACCACCATCCATCACATCATATTTAAGAGAAAGTTCTAAGGTTCAGGTAGTGGAACATCACATCGAACATCAACAACAAGTCCTCCAACTCTTAAAGGATAACCTCGTGTTGGCACAAAATAGAATGAAACAACAGGCAGATCAACATCGCAATGAAAGAAGTTTTGATGTAGGTGATTGGGTATTCCTATGGCTACAACCATATAAGCAAATGTCCCTAAAGCAAGCTAAGAAGGATAGTAAATTATCACCAAAGTATTATGGTCCGTACAAGGTGTTGCAAAAGATTGGTACTATGGCATACAAATTGGAGCTTCCTGCAGCTTCTCGATTACACCCAGTTTTCCATGTTTCATGTTTAAAGAAGGTTATAGGTGACAAGCTCCCAATTCAAACAATATTGCCAGAACTTGACGAGGAAGGAAAAATTATATTGGAACCGGAAGCAGTCACAGAAACAAGAACTCGACAGCTACGAAATCGATCAATTTCAGAGTATCTTATCAAGTGGAAGAACTTATCCGCTGAAGATTCCACATGGGAGGATGAGAATTTTATGCAGAAGTATCCAGAACTACTCAAGCGTTGAGGACAACACTTTTTTGAAGGAGAGGGGCATGTTGGGTCCCTATAATACTATTGATTACCCCATTACTATTGTAGTTATACCCCTTATTTATATTGTTGTGCCCCTATTACCCCCATATTGTTATTTCTGTGCCCCATAGAATCCCTCTATTGTTATTTTTGTGGCTTTATATTATTATTGTTAGGTCGGCTGGATTATATTGTGACTCCTTAGACTCCTATATATAGAAAGGAGGTTTTGTCATTTGTATCATCCCTTGTTCATTTATGTAATGTAAAGGAGGTTGCCCCCTCGAAGAGGCTGAATTCTAAGGCGTTGATCTATCTTTTCTATCTTTTCTTGAGCTGGTTTCATAACACATTACATCATTCATCCCAGGCATAGTGGGGAAACCAAAAATAGGCCGTTACATGACCTTGATAATAAAATATATACATGACATAGAGACGAAAAATTTAGAGCAAGACTATGAAGGTCACCAATAACTAATATCTGCAGCACTATTCAGATCAGCAACCATGTTCTCCTTCTGCAGCTGATCCACCTGAACCTAAAACAGCTTGTGTACTCGAACCAAGAGCTTCTAATGTAATGCCAACAATGCATTATTAGAAGATTAACTGCTCCCCCTGAACCTGTGCCAGATGCTATCTCGTCATACCCATATCAAACTCTCTTCAACCAGAGTCTGTCCCCACTGATTTCCTTCAAACTACCATATACGCGATTGTATCTGCATAAATCGGCGTATGTACGTGGATCCTACTCATGCAACTCGTGTACAACCACATTTCTCTGAAACAGATAAGTTTCATTAGCAAGATGATGCACCAACTACCCCCAGCTTCTGTCTAATGTATTCAAATGTCTCCCTGGGCAGTGGTTTGGTGAGAATATCAGCAACTTTTTCCTTAGAGGGAACGTACGACCTTTTGTTCAAGCACTTGTTCCCGAAGAAAATGGTATTTGATAGGTATGTGCTTGGTCTTTGAATGCATGACAAGATTCTTTGAAATGTTGATTGCACTTGTATTATCACAAAAAATGGAAATAGGTGGAGTACAAGTGATTTGAAGATCTTGCAATGTTTTCATCATCCAAAGGAGTTGTGTGCAGTAAGATGCAGCAGCTACATACTCTGCTTCAGCTGTAGATAATGCAATGGAACTCTGTTTCTTGCTGAACCATGATACTAATCTAGAACCCATGAAGAATGCACCACCACTAGTGCTTTTCCTGACATCCACGCTACCTGCCCAATCTGCATCTGTATATGCATGAAGTGAGATATATGTATCTCTAGGATACCATAAACCATAGTTTTGAGTCCCTTGAAGGTATTTGAAAATTCTCTTGACTGCCTGAAGATGAGTTTCCTTTGGGTTTGCCTGAAACCTTCCAATTATCCCTACTACATGCATAATGTCTGGTCGGGTACCTGTTAGATAGAGTAGACTACCAACCATGGATCTATAGGTAGGTTGATGTACCGCTACTGATTCATCATTTGTGTTGAGACTGCATCCTGTAACCATAGGAGTACATACTGATTTCGAATCCTCCATCCCATATTTCTTCAAGATCTGCTTGAGATACTTGGTTTATGATTAAAAATGGCGTCTTTGTTTTGTTGGACTTGTAAACCAAGAAAATATGTGAGCTCACCTAGCATGGACATTTCAAACTCCTTTTGCATTACCAAGGAAAAATTTTGACTCATGTCTTCTTCATTGCTGCCAAAGATGATATCATCAACATACACAACAAGTATTAGCAACTTTTCATTGTCAACCTTTATATATAGATTTATGTCTGTTGATCCTTTTGAAAAACCTTGTTGATGAAGGTACTCATCCAACCAAAAATACCAAGCCCTTGGAGCTTGTTTAAGACCATAGAGAGCCATTTTGAGTCTTCATAGAAGATTTGGATCATTTCCAAGGATGAACCCATCTGGTTGTTCAATGTACACTTCTTCATTCAAGTCTCCATTCAGAAAGGCAGATTTTACGTCCATCTGAAATAATTTGAACTTTTGAAAGCTAGAGAGTGCA
Source organism: Pinus tabuliformis (assembly GCA_031772625.1). Taxonomy (NCBI): domain Eukaryota; kingdom Viridiplantae; phylum Streptophyta; class Pinopsida; order Pinales; family Pinaceae; genus Pinus; species Pinus tabuliformis. Next base: position 350,507,393 of record CM062814.1, on the reverse strand, counting down.
AGGAACATTCTTATAGCCTCAAGTCTAGCCACTGGTGCAAAGGTTTCTTAAAAGTTTATGCCTTCTTGTTGCGCATATCCTTTACAAACAAGTCTTGCCTTGTTTCTAACCACATATCCATTTTCATTCAGCTTATTTTTGAAAATCCACTTTGTCCCTATGACACTCTTATCTTTTGGTCTAGGAACCAACTCCCAAGTGTTATTCCTTTCAATCTGCCCAAGTTCTTCATTCATTGCCTTGACCCAGAATTCATATTTTCATGCTTCTCTTACATTTTGTGGTTCGGTGGAGGAGAGCAATGCTAGATAGCTTGAAGCTTCTGAAATGGTTCTCCTTGTTTGTACACCTGCCTCTTTCTGCCCCAAAATTTGAGATTCTGGATGATTCTTTTGAACGTATCTAGATGGAGTCTTTTCTTCTATTCTTATTTGTTCTTCTGGTGCCTCATGAGTTTCTTCATCATGAATCTGATTTGACGTTGAGGGATAGTCCTCATCATCTTTGAAAACTTCAGATCTTTCCTGCCCAGAGGTATTTCCTTCTTCATCAATCACTACATCAATACTTTCAACAATTTTTCCAAGTCTTTTATTGTAACACTTATATGCTTTGCTATGGGGAGAGTAAACAAGGAGAATTCCTTCATTTGCTCTAGGTTCAAACTTGTGAAGATTTTCATCAGCCCTTTTAATGTAGCATTTGCTTCCAAAAATTTTGAAGTATTTCACCCTGGGAGTCTTACCATACCAAAGTTCATGAGGAGTCTGAGTGCCATTTACCCGAACATGCGGCAAATGCGGCTTCACCCCAGAAGGTTGCGGGAGTTCCAAATTCATCGAGCATAGCACGAGCCATTTGTTGAATTGTTCTGTTCATCGTTTCCACTACTCCATTTTGTTGAGGTGTCCTTACAGCAGAAAATTCCCTTCTTATGCCATGTTCTTCACAAAAATCGAAAAATTCATCTGAGGTAAATTCTCCTCCTCGATCAGATCTGAGACATTTGATTCGTCGATCTGATTCATTTCCAACTAAGGCTTTGAATGATTTGAACTTTTCGAAAGCTTCATCTTTATACTTCCTAATCAACACATCCTTGAAAAGTCGTCAATAAACAATATGAAGTACTCTTCACCTCGAGGTGACTTCTTCCTAGTTGGACCACATATATCAGTATGGACAAGTTCAAGTGGCCTGCTAGCTGATCCTTCCTTCTCGGGGAAATTAGTTCTGGTTTGCTTACCAAACTGACATGATTTGCATATTGTATTGTCTGGAATTCTGATGTCAGGAAGATCACGAACCACCTGATATTTTTCCTTATCTGAGAGAAGCTAAGGTGCCCCAATCTTCTGTGCCATAGCCAGTGTTCATCATTCTTGCTTAGATAGCATTGATGTTGTCCTTATTTGAATATGTATAAATTATTTGGAGTTCTTATGCCTTTGATCACTGTTTTTCCTGTATCAAGATCACGAACACTACATCCATTTGATCGAAATATTACCTCAGTTCCTTGATCGCACATCTGACTGACACTCAATAGATTATGCTTTAAGCCATCAACATACATAACATTTCCAGCTTTGACCTTTTCTTTCAACTGAATAGAACCTTTACCTTTTATGAACGCAGGGATGTCATTTCCAAATGAGACCTTCTTTACCTTTTCTAAGGCACTATATGGTTGAAGTTTTTCTTTATCACCTGTCATATGTTTCGAACATCCACTGTCGATATACCATTGATTTTCTTGTTCTTCTGCATATAAGGCTATCCCACATCTTTCCAGTTGTGGTTCTTTCATTCTCCATGTTTTGGCACTTGAGACTTGTTCCTTCTGAGTTGTCTGTCGAAACCTGCTCCTACATTCAGAATCTTCATGACCGAATTTGTTACAAACAGAACATTCTATTTCATTTTCAAGAGCATAAAAGTTATTGTAGGTCCTTTTCATGATCCCAGTCATACTTCTTTGTTTTTGAGCTTCTCTAATCATGATTGTCCTATAGGCAACACATTGAGCTGCTTTGTGACCAAAGTTATGACAAGAGAAACACTGGCCATTGAAGAAACTCCTGCGATTATCAAATCTACCAATCGAATGATTGTAGTTTCTATTGACATCCATTCTTGAGGCAAATTGAGGATGTTTTACCTGTGGCTGGTTGTAGCTTCTATTCATCCTTAAAGTAGATTGCCCCCGCTTTACCTGGTAGTCTATGTTCATTCTTGAGGTAAATTGTCCCTAATTTACCTGGTGATCTCCATTGTGCCTTTGTTGTCAATTGTCAATTTATTCACTCCTCCTTGTTGCATCAAGATAACTTTTGGAGGTGGATGGCTCCTGTGCTTGAGATGCTTCTTCATTATATCCCAGACCTGTCTTGATTACTGGAGAACGCTGCACTTTGATAATCTCATCTAAAGTTTCATATCCTTTAGCAAATCTGTGATTAAGGGCTTTTGTTTTCTCAATTTCTTTTCTAAGTCCCACAATTTCACATTCTAACTTTTCATTGTATTTATCTTTTTCGGCAAGTTGGAATGTTAGAGTATCTATAATCATATTCTTTTCCTCTAAATGAACTTTAATTCTAGAAATTTCTTCATAAAGACCTTCTTCATTTAAAGCATCCAAGAAATCATCATCTTCAAAAGCCATCAAAAGTCTATCATCATTACTTCGTTCATCTTCATCACTATTTGAGAAGCCATCACTGTCTTCATGCGTGTAATAGCTCTTCTTATTCTGCTTTCTGTTCCATCTGACAGGTTCCTTACCTTTGTCTAGTTTATCTTTATGAGGACATTTTATAGCATAATGACCGACTCTTCCACAAGAAAATCATTTGAAAGGTAGCTTACCTCTGAATCTTCCAGTTCCCCATTGGAGGTTCTTGACAAAATTTGATTCTTCCTCTTCTTCTGACATGTGTCCTGACTCATAGTAATCTCCCTTGCCTGAAGCCTTGAATGCAGCTTCTCTCATGTCTGATGGTCCTCCTTTTCTCATTTCGTAAGCAGTTAGAATTATGTGCAGCTATGACATGGTAAGGCTCTGTAGATTCTGCTTTTCTTCTATGGCAGAAACTTTTGATTCAAACTTAGAAGACAAATATCTTAGAGCCTTTTCAACCAAAACAACCTCTTTTATTTCTTCACCCAAGTTTTTCATACAATTAACAATCTCATCTATACGAAGGAAATAGTTAGCCACACTTTCATCATTGTGAATTCTAAGATTTTCATACTAAATTCTGAGGGTTTGAAGTTTTTCTCGTTTTACCTGTTCATCTCCTTCATAACTCAAAACGATCTTGTCCCATATTTCTTTTGTGGTTTTGAGCTACATAACCTTGACGAATTCTGTTTGAGATAGACTCCCTAATAGAGTATTGACAACCTTTGCATTTGTTTCATATTGCTTCTTCCCAGCCGGATCTGTAGGAGTTGCTGATGGAAATGTGTACCCTGTATCTATGATATCCCAAACTTCTATACCAAGAGATTGAAGATAGGCTGTAATTCTTACCTTCCAATAGACGAAGCTGGTCCCATCAAAAATTGGTGGCTTGATCAAGGCTTCTCTATCATAGTTGCTCAAGATGATAGATATTCCTTCAAGCGATCAAGCTTCTTCTGAAGGACCTGCTCTGATACCAATTGTTGGAAATAATACTGAGAGGGGGGTTGAATCAGTATTATTAAGTCAAATATTTTTTATTTCACACCCAGATCATATACGCTACTTCAGTTAGAGAAAACCACGTATATACGCAACTTCAAATAAGAAAACCAGCGTATAGCATGCAAACTTATAATTTAATGTTTCTACAGATGTTGATCATTAATCTATGCATCAGAGTCATATAAACAGTAACCAGGAACAGTAAAAACACAGTAGAAGACAATCACATACAAGAACCCAAGATATAAGGTGGAAACCCAATGTGGGTGAAAACCACCTACTGCAATTCGTCTCTATCTTCTTTTAATTAGAAACTTCTTTTTACAATGATTCTATACTGGTGCAGACTTATACTAGTACGCAGGCTACAACCTACAGAGAGCTACAACCCTCTCTCATTCTCTAGCTTCTCCTGGAAGGGAGCTACAACCCCCTTAGCTCTTGTACTAGATGAGATACTAGTATGTAGGTGCTGACCTATAGAAGGCTACAACCTTCTCTTCTCTTCCAAGGACCACGTTTCATCAATTTTCAGACTGGATCCATGAATATCAAACAAACATCAATTATATGTGCATCAACCAATCTCCTTTTCACAAACAACTACTGAATCAGCCAATAACTGCTCAGAATGCTGTAACCAGAAAAACAATACTAGTAACCAGACACCAATGCTGAACCCAGAACACTGCAGTAATCCACAAAAGCAGATAGAACATATTTCAAGAGACATACGCTACTTCACTATGTATAAACCTGCGTACATACGCAACTGAATCAAGGTCAACCAGCGTATACGCTTTCTTCTCTTGCTAAATCTGCGTGTATATGCGCCTTTGCAGAGCCGAACCTGCGTATAGATCTATAAAAGACAATTCACCCTTTACACTTAAACAAACTTCAGTTATACTCAGATTATCAGATTTATAGATCTAATTATGCGCCGATTATAACAGATCAAATCACAAAAAGATATTACTATTCAAGCCTTGAGATCTTGACCCATCAATAGAACTTATCTATCTTGTAATGCTTAGGTTCCTCCTTGATTCAGATCCAGCCAAACAAACCAATCACTTGCACGTCTTTAGATATTCAATACATCAGATGATCCTTGCCTAATGATCTCCTTCCTCTTTTATAGTCTTAGGCCTTTCACAATACCACGGTCCAAAACCATAACAAACCAATACCATCGACCCAATACTTGGAATCAACACATTTGACGAGATATTATGGTCCAAAACCATAGGTTCAAATTCAAGGACTAAATACCACAGACCAAAAATGAGTGCTCCCATATGTACGTGATTTTCCTTGCGTGAAAGTGCGTGTATATGCATACGCGTCTTTGGAATGTCTAACCCACGTGTATACGTGGCTTGGTCACGATGAACCTGCGTATATATATTTTTCCTTCATTCTGAGAGTCTGAACTGAGATCTATCACCAAAGTGAGTTTCCATCAAGGATAACACCTGTGCCATAGCGCCAAACCTGTGTCATAATGTCAACAAGCTTCTGGTAAATCAAATTCCTATGGAGGGAATTGAATTTCTTCTGGCAGTCTCCATGCAACTAGGGAAATCAATAGTAATAGCCAAGCATAGTGAAATTCCTTGCCCTCATATTGTGCTTCATGATAGTTTATCAAAAACTTCTTGCAAAGGTACTGTGCCCAGTTGTACTACACACCCTTAGCAGATTGGGCAGCTAATGAAATTAGCGGTGTCGAAACCTTGTCCGCGCGACACTTCCTCATCAGCTTGCAAGACAAAGATTTGCACGGAAAATTGTACCGCCTTTTCTGTAATAGAGTGGATGGCATATCCATGCAACTTCTTCACCAAGTCAAACTCGCTCTTCATCTGGTCTGCGAGTTTTTTCCTTTGGTAGTTCCTCTGAAAGTCTCTGCTAGGTCCACTGCTCGGTAAGGGAACATCATGATGTGGTGGATCAGCATATCAGTGATGGGGATGGGTTCTCCCAACCAGAGACACCCATCATGCACCAAGGTGAGTGGTTGTCGAACATAGATTGTGTTGATAATTATTCTGTTGAAATGTGGCACGCAGAGCATGTTTAACAATTCTTCTTTATCAACCCATTTCATTGGCTCCAGTCATGTTACTTCGGTTTCTTCATAATAAATATTTTCTAAATACTTATTCATTGAAAGCTATGGGAATTTCTCATGGTCCATAAGATCCCAATCTTCCATCTTGAGCGAGGGAATGCGCGCCAAGAGCGCACCTTCAAATACCACCTTCAATGGTAGCAATGGTGTAGAAACCATAAATTTGGCAATATATGAGTCTTTCGACACCTTCGTTTTGCCTTTCTACGATGGGATATACTTCGGGACCTGAGTTATAGGCTCATCCTCTTTGGAATCCAACATCTCAATGCCTCCATGAATCTGTTCTTCACCAAGATCAAGGGGTTCATGCGATTTCTATGACTTATCCATTTTCCCCTTTCGGCGAATCTCAGTGGGGTTTTCCCTCGGTGACTACTTTCGTTTCTTCTCAGTAGCATATGGCTTAGGCCTAGCTAACCTCAGCACCGTAGGTGCAGAGCGTGTTGGTTCCATTTCCGGTGTGACTTCAAGGGATGCAACTTCAAAACTGGTGGCTTCTGCAGGGCGAGTTTCAACCATTTTGTCCAAGAAGTCCTTACGGAAAGTGTCAAACACATTAGCTATCCCTGGGTGTGAGAAAATTTCTTCCCAATCAGACACGTTCATAGACTTCAACTCATGACATAGCACAAGGTGATAAATTTCACAGTCGATTTTCAGAGAGCAAAGTGTTCTAATGCAGGGCGACATGCCAAATTTATAGTTTATTTCAAACTCAAATCCAACCGTTCCCTCCAAATTTTTTTATCATAAATGCATCTTTGGTGGCAGATTTTCAAATCTTTGTGCCTTAAATTCACCCTCCTCGCTCCTCCTAATGGAAATTTAGCCATCCGATCATATACAATGCACCCAATGACTATTTTGGGACCCGACTGTGAGACACCAGCCTCCATGGTGTAGCTCCTCCTTGCACCTCTCTTGCTTCCATCGCACAGCCCCCTTAATTCATCTTTCCAACTTTCTGGCAGTGTAGTTTATAGTCCCATACATCCTTGTAGATGCCTAGTGTACTAAGACTATCCCGCCATCATATAGTCATTCCGCAGGGATAGGATCACCCTTGTACAACTTCAATCAACTGTCATTGACTCTTCCCAGAAACAATTCTCCATTCAACTTCGCGAGCTGAACTGCGCCACCATCTATAATTTCATTGATTACATAGGGTTCCAGCCAATGAATTTGAAACTTTCTGGGAAATTTTGTGAACTTGCTATCATATAATAAGACAAAATCATTCACCTGAAAGGTGTGCTACTTTATGTGTCGATTGTGCCATGCCTTTTCGCACTCCTTTTACACCTGTTGGTGAAATCCTGCTAAAAATCAATCCTTTTCCAACTCCATCAACTGCGTGAGGCACTCCTCCATAGTCTTACGATCTGCCATATCAGTCAACACTACGATCCGCAAGATCGTCATAATATACTCCATGGTCATCACAACTTCTATACCATAGACCAACCTGAACGAAGTTTGGCCTGTCAACTTTTTACACGTTGTACTATATGCCTATAGGACCACAGGTATGCGTACATCCCAATCATTCATTTCACGTTGCACACCTTCATCAGCGCACTCTCCAGGATCTTATTAAATGCTTCAACCATACCATTAGCTTGAGGATGATAGGGCATACTCTTTTGATGATAAAACTAGAATTCTTCAAGCATCGCGGCAATTGTTTCTTTTAAGAAATGCATACCCGTATCGCTCATCAGTAACTTAGGACACCCAAACTGAGTCAAGACAAACTCAGAAAGGAACTTCACAGTTATAGCAATGTTGCAGTCTTTGACTAGTTGTGCTTCTGTCCATCTCGTCAAATATTCAGTTGCAGTAATAATGTATTGCACACCTATCTTTTTCCCTGGTGGTTGTATCGGACCTACAAAGCCAATCGCCCATTTTTAAAATACCTTCAAATAAATCTATGGGTTTAAGCATATTTCATCGTTCCTCAATGGCTTCCCCATTCTCTAACAAGCATCGCATGCCCTGCAATACACCTTAGAGTCCTTATGCACCATTGGCCACTGCAATTTTATGCACATAATATTTTGCGCAGTTACTCTTCTTGCATAGTGTCCCCCCACTACTCCTCGATGTGCTTCGATGATGATGCTAAATCGTTCAAACTCTGAACATATCAGCGTAGTATTTCATCAGAGCCCATCTTATATAAGTGTCCAACGATCACAAAAAAATAAGTCGCAGGGACCACCAATTCCTTTTTTTGTTGTGTAGAATATCCCTTTAGGGTTGTCCCCATGGTTAAAATTTGGATTAGGTCAGCAAAGTGATTGTCTGCGACAGATACAACAAAGAGTTGCACATCCGACAACCCTTCTTCCAAGCTAGTGGGTTCTTCACTTGTCTTAATTCTGGATAGATGATCTTGTATTGAATCCAGTCGTCCAGGATTTACAATCACCTCAAAGTCATATTCTTGGAAAAGCAAAAACCACCTACAAATATTCCCCCCCAACACAGGTTTATTGACCAAGTACTTGAGAGCAGAGTGATCCATGTACATTTTGAAGTGCATGCCTAACATGTAATGTTGAAATTTTTGTAGCGCATAAACCATCACCAACACTTCGCATTCTGTAGTTGAGTAGTTATTTTCTTCCTTATACAACTTCCTACTTGCAAACACTATAGGGCACAGTCACCATCTTTTCCTTTAAAACATCCAAACTATGCTGACACTCCTCATCCTAGCATAAATTTGTGTCCTTCTTCAGTAATTTCTCCATTGGCACAGTTATTTGTGCATAATCTTTGATAAAATTCCTATAGTATCCAGTGTGGCCAAGCATTGCACGCAATTGCTTTACATCCTTTGGAGCTTCTAAATTGACAATAACAAGTATCTTCACTGGGTCTAACATTAATCCCTGCTTGCATACCACATGGCCTAGCAATATCCCATAGGGCACACAAAAGATACATTTCTTCAAGTTTAGGGAAATATGATATCTGCAACAAGTATCCAACATAAAGCATAGACTTGGAACGTGGCACTTAACAAGCCCAAACACAGTCCAGTCATATAAATAAACTTCTAAGACTTTATGGATGAACTCCTTAAAAGTAACAATTACGACCCTTGAGAAGATCGTGGTGCATTCTTTACCCCGAATGGCATCACTATGTATTGGAAGCACCCCCGCTCTATCACAAAGGTGGTCTTGATCTGATCCTCTGACACAATCATAATCTGATGGTACCCCGAGAATCCATCAATGAACAAATAGGCTTCTTACCTGCCAACATTCTATAAGACTTCATCTGTAAATGGCGTGGGAAATGGGTCATGAACGCATGCATCATTGAGATTTCTCAGATCTACGTAGATCTTGATTTCATCCTGTTTCTTCTTTTCCTGAACAACCATAGGGCTTACCCAATCAGACTCTTCCACTAGCTCAATGATTCCAGCCTCCAATATTTTGTCTAGTTCTTTACACACATTCTCCTTATAGTTAGGATTTAGATGGTAGGTTCATTGTTTCATAGACTTTGCATCGGGCTTTAGAGTGATCTTAATTACACACAAATCCCCTGCTATTTCTTTCAGGTTTGAGAACTTGGTAGGAAACAATTCTTGATATTCGCGTAGTAGTTCTACAACATTATCGACTGTATCTTCATCCCAATAATCACCTATATTTGCAAACTTAGGTTACGCGTCAAATCCAATGTTCACTTGCCTGGTCTTCAAGCGTTCTGTTATATCAGGGTTCACTGCTTTGGGTCCTTCAATCTTGCGTTGTTCCTCGGACCCTGGAATGTTGATGTTTCTTGGATCCTCTTCTTCATATTCTGCAGTCACGTTGTAGCATTCCAGCGTGTGGTGCAATTATGTATTCCAATTCGGTTGAACCCATTCTACTGGCTCCTCAGCTGTCCTGAAGATTTTGGTCTTAATTTCCTGGAGCGCTTCATCAATACACTCGAATCCATCCTCAAAGATGAAAGTTAACATGAAACATTTCCTCAAGATATCCCACTCGATCGTCCCATCACATAGCTTCGTCTCTAAGTACCAGTTCATCGCAACATTATCTAAGGCGTGACAAAAGATATGTACCCATTCCGTTTTAGGCTCTTCTCCTCAAGATTTATTCCATCGCGCCAAGTGCTCATGTGAATCATCATTTTCGGTGTATTTTTCGATCATACGAGTATTAGCATACCCAAACCTTAGCTTCATCATTCACCTATATTCTTTCCAATTGGTGAAGCTACCCTTACGTGTACCCCACCAATAGGTAGGCGTAGCATGTAGTGCCAGATCAAGTGCCTGGAACCGATGCTCTTCTAGAACCTCCCTTTCAAAATTTTCTAGAAACAAAATAGCATCATCTAAGCCATCATAATGAGGACTATTTCTTACCTATGTGGATACAGAGTGAAGCAATTTTGTCATCATATTGCAGCGCAACGTTGAAACTTCGTGCAACCTATTCTGCTAATGCTCAAGTTCTTCATCGCATGCATTGAACTTGTATATTTGATCCAAATCATCTTCCTCTTCATAGTGGCGGACTCGTTCAGTGTAGCATGCACCTTCAGCAGGATACAATGGGACAAGAAACCTGAGTGCCTTTTTCTCAAATGTCATCCTTTGCTTCTTCAGATTAATTTTCGCATCCATGTCGAAGGCCCAAGCAATTCCTGGTAGCGGAAGGTAAGGATTGATGTCATACAATATTTCAATTACTTCAAAGTCATCCAAAGTGCTTTCTCCTTCAATATCCACTGTTACCCCATATAGGCGCCCCATAGGAATGATCTTCTGTTGATTGGCCATGTGTAGATGTTAGGAGACCATTGTAGCGCAGGTCTCCCCATCCTTTCCCATATCTGCTTTGGAAGCACGTTCGCATCACATCCCAGGTCCAAGATGACTTGGTCCATTTCATATTCACCAATTTGTGTGGTTAGATTTATTTCGTGCCCTGTCCACTTCTTATGTTTACCCAATTTCCTCACAGTGTAGTATTCGAGAGGATTCTTGATTTTACCAGTACAATTGTCAATTAGCTCCTAAAGCCCTTCCACCACCTTCCTATCTCGTAACAGCTTAATATAGGTTTTCATAAAAGTGGCCAATAGCGAGGGATCCATGTCCTACACTTCGTTGTTTTTAACCAATATCTCTTGACTTCCTTTTGTAGAAGCCTCAGCAAAGTTCTTCTTGGCCTCCATAAAAGTTTGTTTAGCCCTTTTAAGATCAAATCCGAGCTCTTTTTTGGCAACCTTGCACACCCATCCTTCGGTTTTGGCTGCTTTCCTTTATATTCTCCCATAGAAATAGCACTTTGAGTTATATTAATGATATGGTCGTCTTCGCGAGGCTCTGCCTCATCATCTGTATATTTTGCATGCATTGTTGAGTTTTTTTCTCCTACATTTTATCTATCAGCACCGGGCAATCTTTTATCACATGATCAAACTATCTACAGTACTGGAAAGATGGATGTGTTTGGTTTTGACAGTCGTGTGCAACATGACCTGCTTTGCCACAATTATAAAAAATTATTTGTTTGTGACCTCTGCCAACCCCTCCTCCTCTTCCTCTTCCACGGCACTGGAATCCTCTGCACAATACACCTACGCCCTGATCCTGAGGCCAATTTTTTTCTTGCATTCAATATGTAGGCATCTGATCCACCATCAATTCATAGCTTCAATAGTTTGTCTCATCATTCCCAACTGATTTACAGAAGGTACAAAACAATTGTTGTGGAGTTTGTACAAACTTTTGTAAAAGGTGACAATGGTTAGTTGTGTGCTTCCTAGCTATCTGGCAGATAGCACACCATAAGGGGACTCATGTGCTTGGTCTCGCAATGTTTCGGGCTTCAAAGGAACAAGACCTCCTCAAATCAGTTAATTCTAATAAACAAGATAGTGATCCTTGTCATGTCCCTTGTATTTACATTTTATGCACCATACTTCTATGCACACCCCAGGTTGAGCTTCCCTCCTGTCTTTAAGCTCTGCAACTCCATGTGTAGTTTTGCTAGCTATGACTGAATCTATTGTACTCCAATGTTCATATCCCGCAATGGTGAGGCTTCCAACCTCATCATGATCTCCATGGCCTTAACTTGCATTCCTATCTTCTGTTGTGATAGTGGTAATCTTAGATGGGGAAGGAGAGAAGTGATGTACCAGTCCCTATGTTGAGAATCTGTGATAGACATATTAGCATGTCAGATTAGGCACTTTAGCCTCTGATCGAAGTCCCACGTGGACTTGTCTACCCTCTTTTGTATTTCCTTAAACTCTATTATAGACTACACTTCAAACTTAAGCTTTTTAAACTCACTGTTCAATGCCTGCTGAGTCTCTGTCATCGACGGACCAAGTCTATCCCTACAAAACTTGATATACCAAGTCAATGCCCTGTCCTATAGCACTGTGACCAACTACTCTTTCTTCATATTATCATCATATGTTGTGCCTTTCACACAACAGCTACACAAAATGAGAATTGTTCAGGGTCCTCGATTCCCACCCATTTAAATATCGACATCTTCATCGTGTTCACCATGTTGAATGGTTGATGTGGAGGTGGAGGTGGAGGTGGGGGCGTAGGTGTATGTGGCGAAGGTGGAGGGGGAGGTGGAGTGGAGGGATGAGGTATCCCCACGATACCCTAACTTACCAACTGTAGTTCACTTCATGGCATTCTCAGAATATTTCCTTCGTCGTCACTATCAGAAGATCCTAACAGCGGACTATATTCGGAGCCTGACTCTTCATTTCTTCTGAAGGGTTTTCCGCTTCGGATAGTTTGAAACATAAATGAAACGGAATAACCCATTTTTCACACAATAGCATATTAATCCAGTTTTTCAGTGATTTTAAGTACATACCTATTGGTCCCTTGAAGAACCTACGCTCTACTTCACTATAATTGATGGTCGTATCGATCACGAGCTTAGTGATGAATCCTCCTAAGATACGATCAATCCAGTGATCAACAACCTACGTGATGTTATTTTCTAAAGCTTCCAAGTGCTTTACCAACTCTGAGGTCCACACAATAGGGTCGTCAAGCTTCCACATACCCTGACTATACTCTAACCTATACAACCACTCGTGTAATTCGCAAGGAAAGAAATAGAAGAAGATTTCAATCTCGTCTATGTACATATATCTATTCAGCCACTCTTCCTTAGATAAGTGCGAATTTTTGTTCTCCTATGTTGCAAATGTGTGCATTTTTTTATCAATCCACTTCTCAATTTCTTTCTTAGTAGGGAACCACTTATTCGACATCAAACATTCCTCAGACAGATCTCGGTCCTAGAAACATAACCATTTGCTGGACTAATGGGGCCTGACCCAAGTTCAACATTATCTGCACCAACCACCAAAACCCTAACTGTTACTGGGAATAGTGTCTATGAAGAACTGCTAATCCCACTAAGGCTGGTAGCTACCTTAGAAACAAACAAAGTAAAACTACTTTCGTTTTCCTTTATGAAAGATAGATGAGAGAAGAATAAAAGAGACCAACCTCTGTCTTGCGCTTGGTTCTTTGCTCGATTCCTCTCTCTTCTGATAGTCCTTTGCTACTTGCTTTCTTGTATACCCAGCTTCACAGAGTACCTGTAGAATCAAAGCAGCATAACACTATACGAGAACATAGATCTATTATCATAAGCAATATAGGATCATATGTATATTAACCACACAAATGCATAAAACATCAATCACACAAGTGTATGGAGGAAAACTAGAATAGTTTTATTGATAATCAAGAAAGAGCCAAGAGAATTACAACCAATTGTTCTGACCCAGCATCATCCTCTCAGCAAGTAAGCCCTTCTTCACCTCATGAAAAGCTTAGATCACCCAACACTATGATGTTGCCTCAAGAAACCAACAGCAATTCCTTACAAGATGCAAAATTCCTGCCTCTGGATCTCTGGGATGAGGGATCCATATATAGATGTCTGCAAGGGAGATGAGTCAGCTTGTGATTTGATTAGTGTCTTCCCTCTGATAGTTCTTGATTCCACTTGGAGATTGATGATCTCTTACTCATCCCTGGTCGAATTCAAATAGGCAAGTGTCACAGAGAAGTTTCTAGAAGATTCCATGCTTCTCCACCTTGCGGATTGACCCTGCCATTTGTCCCTTCTCGCCCATCGCACCCCATAGAAGGGAATTTTGAAATGAAACACACCTACTGTGTGTATTTAGGTGGGATGCAACGCACTTTGCGTATGGAGCAGGTGAAATGGTCTAGTTTTGACCAGTTCTGAGTAGTTTTTCATGGAGAACTTCTGGGAGATGTTGTAATCAGTTGACCTTGTTCTTTTAGGGGTTGGAACAACACCTTTATGGACTTAGGAGCCCTTGGTTTATGGACATTTTATGCTTGGGGTTGCAGGGCCCAAAAATGTCTATAACAGTTTCCCCCTAAAGCATGAGGTCGTTAATCTTTTGATGTCGGGTGAAATGCTTTATCATGAGGATCCGAATTTCTTTCAAGATGGAAGGAGACCTGTAATAAGATACAATACAATACATTATCTTCATAATTTTTCATGATCTAGCTGAGGTGGGAATTCCCATGCTCAGCTTTATAAATTCATTTTTCATGTACATGAGACAGACAAACGTCTGAGTGTAGACTGATGATTCTGGTAGAGCCATCATCCCTTAGATTAGATGATTATCTGTGCAGCAATGATGTACATTTGATGTTTTTATTTTCCTGAATATATATCGCAGCCTGGATGGATGAAACTAGATCCAAGGTCTTCAATCTCGTTCAATCTTCACTCAAAGTACAAGTCGATCCATGTGAGAGATGTTCTGGAGTCGAACATGGAAAGACATCGCCTGATTACCAACCAATGATGTAAGTTGTTAACAGGCGCGAGAGGAATCACCGATAATGATAATGATCCTCAAGGTACTGCAGTACAATTCACGTGGTGTGAATAAGGGACTTGGCGTCAAACACCACGTAAAATCTTTCGGTCGAAGGCCATTGATGTAAACCTGTCGCCGGAAGTGAGAAACTTGCCATTGAGGCATGCAAGCTTCAAAGTACTGAAAGGGTTGTTCCTAGATCGCCTTCTTGGATAATGAGCTGATGTCGACAAGAAGCGATCCGTCATAGGAGGGCCTTAATGAATCCCACATCAATGACAAGGAACAAAGCAAATGATCTTAATGGAGGTGAAAACAATCTGGTGATATATGGTTCAGGGTGGCGGTCATGAAAGAATGGAGCGAAAATGTATTATAGTGGGTGAGACACAGGTTAATTCTCTAAATGATTTCTCTTGAACATATCGGTGACACTGACATGATGGATTGGTAGCATTAACCCCAAATGTGGATGGTGTGATGGAACCATGGTGATATGACCAGTGAATGGAACAACCCAACCCGACTAGGATGCGGAGTGAAAGTGTCATGTTCAAGAGCGACTTGCTACCAACAAAGTTTCTTTAAGTTTTCTTCCCAATTTTTCCCCAGTCATTGCTGACTAGTACCTCTTTATTTTTGTCAAGCTTGAGGAGGATAACATATGCTTGTTCTATAATTTGCCCTTCGGGCAAACCCATCGCTATGTTTTAACGAGCCTAGCGATAGTGAAACTCGTTCTTGTCTGTTATGGACAAGTTTGTCGCTATTAGGTTTTAATGAGTTTAATGACAAAGATAACTCGGTCCTTTTCAATTTTAGAGAGTCTGAAAAAGAACGTAAAGGAAACTCCAAATATCCTTTTTCGTCATCAAATCCCTTAAGTCCGAAAAAGTATAAAATAATACGAAAGGGATGAATTTTCGGTAATTTTAACGAGCCGAACAAGACAAGCGCTCGATATTTTTGTGTAATAATCCCTCAGGTCCAAAAAGATTAAAATATAAAAGACGGATAGCACTTCCAGTCACTTTAACGAGCTGGAGAGGTCAATGGCTCGGCAATCTTTTCATATTTTATGAGTCAGTTGAAAATAGCTTAAAGGAGACTTGTTTTTTAGGAACGCGTCATAAATTCGAGTAGCAGCTGATTCCAGGTAAGGTTTGGAATTTTCCAATCACGGCAGTGTCACAAGGATGGCTAACAAGATCACTCTTCGCATTTGTTCCTAAAAAGGGGTAAACAATCAAGTTGAGGTGAATGATCGGCCAATACAGAGTGGAGGTGATGATGAGAACACAACCAAGGCTTTAAAGGCTGAAGTACTACATTCACGATGGTTATTTACCAGAAATTAGTTCATTTTTTAATGAGCTTAAACGCGGGGGGAAACACTTGCTCATTGCTTATGTTTATTTTTTAACAAGCTTGAATTCCGCAATAAAACTGCTCGATGTAACGGTCATTTCTTGACTTTACCATTAATGAATTTGTTCCTTCAAAGGTTGCGTTGCATGCTCAATTGCTTCATCAAAACCAGTTAGAAATGGACAATGCATGTCTAGAAAATGAGTTAAGACACTAAAATTTTACTTGAATTACGTAAAAAGTAATTTAAAATTTCTTTTACCCTGCATTTTACCATTTCATTTGATGATTTTCACCAGCTGATTCCGGAAGATTCTGTGGATGATTTTTGGCACTGTCTGGACCAGGTAGGAGCTAAACCTGAGCTATTTCATTTCATCCTTTCCATTTTGCATTCTGAGCCTGATTTCTGGTTTTTCTGAGCCCCTGGGGTTTGAAAAACTTGCTCTGGCCCCATCGCACCCTTTCTACATCGAAAGGTGCATTGCATGTTGGCCTACTCACTGAACAGTTGACATGCAACAAACCCAGGACTATGTTGGAGGTGTGATGGGCGTAAAGAGGGAAATTTGTGCACATTTTTTAATGGAAATTTTTGCCTGTTTCTCACCAAATCAGGATCTAACTCTTCTCTTGTTTGCTTTCAGAGATTTATTGGAGTAAGATGACTATTACATGGCAATAACATGAGCATGAAGAAGAGTACATGCTTGCTTTACATGATCTGATTACAGTAAACGCACTGCGGAACTGTGGCCTGTTGAAGTTTTTCCGCATCTCTAGCATGAGACAACAAATCAACTTGCTGCAGTATTTGCTCGATGCTTGGGATCCTACCAGCCAGGTGTTTCAGATTAGGGGAAAATCCATCCCCTTGACAATAGTGGACATCTATTTTTTGACCGGCTTATCGAGGCGTGGTGCCCCTATCTCTTTATCAGGATCAGCCCGTGGAGGTGAATCTATGAGAGATTATGTTCGCAGGTATTGCAGAGAGGGATCTCAGCCGAGTAAAGACGGCAAGGTCATCATCCGAGATGTCTCGGAAAGATCATCATCCGAGATGTCACTGACAGGTCTTTGAGGACCATTCTGTTAACTTTTGGTAGGATGGCTGGTGCTGCGGCTCTCCATGTGGCCAACCAGTCTTATATGCAGTACGTCTTGCAATGTCTCAAACCGAAGGTGTTCAACTGGTGTGATGCAGTACTCCTTGTGATGAAAGAACAGTTGGCCAAGGTGAAAAACGGGAGATTGAAGAACTTTGGATATGGTTCTATTTTGATCGCCTTCGCCTTGGAAAGGATACCACTGATGCAGCCGCAGTATATTGCACTTGGTTTACCTCCACCGACTGAACCACTGATGCAGAGATGGGTCAACCATATGTCCAGACATGCTGGCCAATCTCAGATTTCTTTTTCTGATACCTTCTTCGGGTGGTTTGATCGTCAGGAGATGGTTTCTTCCAAGTACCATATGCTGGTATGGACTTCCGGGGTGACCCGGATTTGGTACTGCCGGCTGGCGAGCAGTGGGGTGCTATTGGTAAATTCTTGACCATATTTATGTTTATCGTTTTTCTTTTATAATTTCCTTGTGCTTTATTCTGTCAAGACTAATCAAAACTCATGTTCTCATGCAGATGTTGGTCCCGTTCGACCAGTAGAACGCCTGAGAGGGCCAGTCGCCGCTCTAGCAGGAAAGGTTGTGGGAAGGGCTATCCTTCGCGACCTTTTTGTGGCCGAGACTCTTTCAGCATTACAGGATCAGGTCGAGGGCCTCACTCTCGGTATTCCAAATGTGAGGACTGACGAGCTGCCTCTGAGGTTGCAGCGACATACCACTGGCGTGCCAAGTCGATGGACTAGGCTTTTACGCATGATTGCACAGGCAGTGACTGGTTATCACCAGCATCATTAGACTAGGGTGCCCCCTAGCGTTTTGAGTTTTGGGTCATTTGACCAATTTTGTCTTGGTTACAGAACATTATGTGTAAACCATAAGCAGTTATATATATATTTTTGATTTTCGGAGTTTTATTTTGGTTAAGCTATATGATCCGCATGCAAATATTGATGAAATGCTTCTTTTTTATAAATGTTGCAAATGTCTATCTAACACATAATTTGCCAATGAGTCAATTAATGTGTTTAAGCTTCTGGAAATATGTTGATATTGAATAAGATCAAATTGCCTTTCCAAAATCTTGACCCTTAGGAACATGCGATAGATAGCTGGATTTCGGATGGAGTAGATACCAGTGAGTTGTAGTATGACGCGCTGTGAGTCTACCCTGACAACAAGTCGGCATATGCCATGTGTGATGGCATCAGAGAGAAGTTCTATCAACGCACTATATTCAGCGATGTTATTCATTGATCGACCAATACATACCCCTCTTAAACTTACTAACTCGCCGCTTAGATCAAAAATGGCCCAGGCTGCAGAAGATAGGTTCCGCGAACTACGACTTGCTCCGTCGGCATATCCAACAAAAGATTCCAATAGGTTTGACATCTGCGAAAAATGTAAAAAGTGGATTTACTTGACCAAAACGATTACCCTTAGCGAAAACAAAAATGTAACAAAAGCATATAGGTTACCATACTGATTATGCATAGTAACGCTTAAGGTACAACCCGTTACGGGGTTGCGCCAGTGGAATTCCATCGTAATCCATTAACTCGTAGGCTCCTTTTGCTAATACATGTTTAACAATATAGGGGCCCATCCATAAAGACTTGAATTTACCTGCTCCCAATTTATCGGATTCTTGGTCATAAAGTAAGACCAGGTCACCTTCTGAGAAGACACGGGGTTTGACATTCTTGTCGAACTGTGCCTTGACTCATTTCTTATGGGCTTCTTTAGCCAAAGCGGCATCGCGATGGGTTTCATCCAATTAGATTAGTTCCAAGAAACGAGCCTCCTCTTCTGAAGTTCCAGGGAGAAGGTCGATTGCGAGTTTAAGGGACGATATTTCACACTGAACCGGTAAGATTGCTTCTAGGCCATACACCAGTTGGAAAGGTGTAAACCCGGTTGCATTCCTTACCGAGGTTCGGTATGCCCACAAGGCTGAGTACATGATCAGGTGCCAACTCCTTTTGTGTACTCCAATCATCCGTTGTAGCATGCGCTTCAGGACTTTGTTGATTGCTTCAACTTGTCCGTTGGCTTGCGAGTAGTATGGAGTAGAGCTGTCGTGAGACAACCCTAATTTGGCAGCTAATTCGGCCATAATGTGATTGCGAAAATGCAATCCATGATCTGTGACTATAGCCTGTGGAATGCCGAATCTGGCGACTACATGATTGAAAAAGAAAAGGACAGTTGTTTCACCAGTGTTATCCAATGTAAGCATCGCCTCGGCCCATTTGGTAAAATAGTCCACTGCGACTATGATATACCCATGCCCCCTGGTCGAGGTGGGGTTACATGTCATGAAATCGATGCCCCATTTGGCGAATGGCCCAACAACAACTATTGGTTGCAGAGGTGTGGGTGGTCTTCTGGTTTTGCTATCGAAAATTTGACAGGCATGGCAACTTCTGACTACGGTTATGCAATCTTTGAACATTGTTGGCTAGAAGTATCCTGCTCATAAAAAATTTTGTGTCGTAGCGTAACCGGATTGATGCCCACCACACGCGCCTGAATGGCAATCATTCAGGACTTTTTCGACCTCCTCATGGGTGAGGCACCTCCATAGAACTGTATCGACACCACGACGGTAAAGCGTGTCACCGACGATCATGTAGTCTTTTGATTGGTATCGAATACGTTTTTGTTCGGAGCGGGAGGTATTAGGCCTATATTTTTGGGTTTGGAGATAAATGATTATATCTCCATACCACGGATTGCTTGAATATATCAGAAACAAAGATTCATCCACGATTGTTTCTTCGGATGTTTCATCGTTGGACGACGATGGGAGATCGCATAATAATTTTGCGAAAACCAGGGCTTTCTTTGACTTGGATTTTACAGATTCCTGATCAAACTCTTGTAGAATTGCTATCCATTTTGAATATTTGCCCCCCAGCAACTGTCGCGGCAATATATAAGTCATGGGGTTGCAATCTGACAAAATGGTAGTTTTTTGAAAGAGGACATAGTGTCGAAATCTCTGTATCGCTTGAACAGCTGCGAGCGCTAGCTTTTCAACATAAGAATATTTTCTTTCTGTATCATTTATGTTCTTACTTAAATAATATATAGGATGTTCAATTCCATTGTCTTCTTGAACTAAAACCATGGCGATGGTTGTACCTACTGCAGCCATATACAGGTTAAAGTCTTTTTGATAATCAGGAGCGTACATTAATGATGCTTTCATTAGGGATTCCTTTAAAGCATCAAAGGAAGCTTGCGCGACCTGATCCCATACGAAGGGCACTTCCTTTTTCAATAGACGTGTATAACCTTTAGCAAGTTCGGTGTAATTTTGAATGAACCTCCTCAGAAAGTTTGCTTTCCCTTGGAGTTTCTGTATCTGAAGCAAATTTGAAGGTGGAGGCAAATTTATGATTACCTGAACCTTGCATGGGTCGAGACGAATCCCGTCCTTTGAGACTAGAAAGCCAAGTAAGCGACCAAAACTGACACAGAACACATATTTGTGTGGATTGAGTCATATCTTGTAGTGTCGGCAACGTAGAAATATTTCTCTCAAATGATGCGGATGATCAGTCCGCTTTCGCGAATGAGCAGGAAGGTCGTCGAGATATGGTTGAATGATGTTTTTGATGTCATGGAAGGCATAATTCATTGCCCTCTGAAACATCACCCCTGCGTTCTTTAAACCAAAGGGTAATTTGTGGTATGCGAATGTGCCCCATGGACAGATAAATGCAGTCTTTGACTGGTCCTGTGGGTGTATATTTATTTGATTATACCGGAGAATCCATCCATGAACGAAAAGATTTCACATCCGGCGCATTCATCAATTATCTAGTCAATAAAGGGTGTAGGGTAGTTGTCTCTTGGACAAGCTTGATTTACATCCCTATAATCGACGCACATTCTAATCGTTCCTTGTTTTTTCATAACAGAAACAATGTTCGATACCCAATTGGTTACAGGAACCGGGTAAATGAAACCAGCATGGAGAAGCTTTTCAACTTCTGCTTTGATGGCAGCGGCTTTCTTGGGGTGCACCTGTCGTAGCCATTGTCGTACTGGTTTGACATCTAGATACATCTTAATTTTGTGTTCAACTATACTCGAGTCAATGCCTAGCATTTCATCATATGACCAAGCAAAGACATCTCTGAATTCGCGAAAAAGAGCGTTATATATTTCAAGTTCTAAAGGGGAACAACATTTGCCAACATAAATATTCTCTACAACATCTGTTTTGGTCGAGATATTTATGGCGATAGTCTCTTCAATGTTGGACAATTTTCGCTTGGAATCCATCATGTTTACATTATTTGATATGAAATCAAAAACTGACGGATGATGAAAGTCATCAAGAGTATCTTCTTTACAAGTCGAAAGATGGGAACGATGGTGGTAATCTTCCCATGGTGCCCCTTTAATTACCATTGATTGAAAAGTTCCTTCGTCGGTGTAATGCACTTGCAACCAAGGATCTGAAGGGGTGCCATATTCCTTAGACCTATCTATCCAAACGCTTGATGAGCGTTGATTTGGGTTTGCCTCCCATGCCAGAAAAATTGATTGCTACAATATTTCTATTGGGCTTGGAGGCAATACCTGCGTATGATCCATGTTTATATCCTTTCCTGAGATCTTTTCAATCGAAGATATCATATTGCAGGTTCCTACCGATGCTACTTTCGCCAGATTTATTGGAGGCGGAAGGGCAAAAGTTCTCATTAATATAGGGTCCTTTAGTAGGCCTACTCCGATATTTTGAAGCGAATGGGGGATTCCATGGATCATCGGAACGCTTCCCGTAACTTGGGAACCATTGGGGAGGAAAGTTTGTTGATCGACGATTGTAATCCCTCCTTGAAAGGAAAATGCAATCTTTCTAAAGTAGGTTGACACAACCGCAGCCATAGCATATATCCATGGTCTTCCCAGTAGGATGTTGTAATCGAGGTTTCCGTCGATTACTTCGACATTTGTTTCTACTATTTTCCCTCCTAGTTCAACTTGCAAGTTACTTAGAATACCATATGGGGTATATGTTCGTCCATCGAATGCTTTTAATGTGGTTGAAGACCTCAACAAGGTTGGAGATCCTAAAATTTTCCAGCAACTCATCGACATAATACATGTAGATGCCCCCTCATCAATAATTGTTCGATGAACAGTTTTGTTGAGGGCTTTCACTTGAATGAGGAAAGCTAGTTGAGCTGGTAACTGAGGATCATATCCTTTATGATTAAAGGACACAAGATTAGAATCCTTTGGTTCTATCCCACCGATAGCTGATAATAAAGCCTGCTTTTGGGATGAGCAATTTTGTAGCACCTCAAGTGTCGACATAGCGGATGGCGATTGGGCCAGATCTTCCACTATATTATAATGTTGTGTCGCTCTGGCACGAGGATTAAATGTCAACTTATGTACTACTCCCTTTGGCAGTTTTATTTCCAATTCAGGAATGATGGGTGGCGCAACTTTTGTCGAAGTTGTTGTCGAAGTACTAGGTTGATCTTTATCTTTGTTGTTCGACAGCTGTGGATTCCCATAATCTTTATTCCTTGTCGATATTAAAGCATCATTTTGTTGTTTTGAAACCTACAACATTAGCACTTGAGACGGGGAAGCATTTCCATTGTCAACCAGATTTGTTCCTGGATTTGGAAATGGATCAGTTAATACTGCCGAGGTTTTTGATTCTTACAGAATTTTTTAAGCTCAGCTTTAAACGGACAGTCTCTTGTCCAATGATCCTCATCACATATTATACATGGATTTCTCGGTTTCCTATCTCCAAGAGGGTTTGCAGAAGATTTTTAAAGTGATAATTCCTCCTGTTTCTTCTTCTTCCCTTTATTTTTCTTCTTGCCTCCTTGTTGCTTGGTTTCTTTGCTCTTATCAGTCGAGATGGCATTTACTTCCGAGGTGAGAAGTTCTTCCTTCGCATTTTGACTGGAAATCTTACGGGCCTTTTTAGATGTAGCCTTTGTCGATTTCGTGTCTGTCGTGCCAATCACATCATCGCTGGCATGAGAGTCATTGTTTGATTTAGGAGGAGGGGGGACCGAAAATTCTGGTCTGGGAACGTCAGGGATTTTATTGTAGAGCGTGCCAGACTGAGTATAAATCAAGTCTAAATATTGCGCACAAGCAATAACTTGCTCTTCGATGACGACTCCTCCTTTTGCCACATCTTCTGTAATGGAAGGTAACAAAGACTTAATAAACCATTCAGCTAATAGCTGATCAGGAACATACGTTTTTACCATTCTACGATGACATCGCCACTCATGAATATGATCGGATATGTGAGTGGCCGTTGTCTGCTTGAAATTGGTAAGAAGTTCCGTTCCCATTTCATACCTTATCGGTAACTGAAAATGGGTTAAAAAGGTGGTGGCTAGGGCACTGAAGTTGTCAAACGAAGCTCTGGGCAATTCGATATACCATTTTGCTGCCGGACCAGTTAACGTCCTCTGAAAAAGGCGAATCCTAATCGAATCATCGTTTAGGGTTTTTGATGAACACCACAGATGGAAGGTCATCACATGATTCGACGGATCCTCACCCGGATTTCCATTAAATTTAGGAATATCTGACGGAAGTTTATGCGGAATCGTTGGCCACCAAGAGGCGTAGGCGATTGGATCGTTTGTTAACCGATTTAGATTCGGTAACTCTAAAGTTGCCATGAAGGGTAACTGTTGATTCAGGTTAGGCGAAGCATACCCAGGATAAGATGGAATCGCCTGAGCAGTTGGTCTCTGCATACCAGCATAATGCATTTGATGCTGGTAACTTTGGTAAGGTTGATGGGCATAACCATTGTAGAATGATTGATTTTGACCGTTTTGAATATACGGTTGCCCACTATTTGCGAAGATTTGTTACTCAGATCCTTGGTATACCTGTTCGAATTGCGGTTGTTGGTATTGCACCAGCCATGGCTGCGAAGCCATGTGCTGTTGTCCAATACTGACTGTTTGACCAAGATGAGGGGTAATTGTACCCGTTTGGGCCTGTGTCATTCCACTAGTTGGCGATTGTGGCTGAGTCGCAGGGACAAGAGGTTGTTGCATTACCACCTGAGATTGGCATACAACAGGTAGCGCTTGTATTTGTGACACTGTCACAATAGTTGGCGTAGTCGGTATATTTGACATAGGTAAGCATTGTTGCATTGAATATACAACTCTTGGTTGTTGAGGTAGTATCGGTATCCAACCGCTAGATGTAATCCCAACATAACCTGAATTTTGTTGTGAACTCCCATATGGTTGTCCTCCCGGAGGAGACAATGAAAGGGTATACTGCCCCCCATACGGCGGTAATCCGATACTTAAAGGTATGGCTTGCCCTTGAGGACCGGACTGCCCAAATTGACACCCTGAAGGATCAATTTGCTGAGACTCAACATAAGAGTTTCCGGATACTATTCTGAATGAACAAACAGGAACGGACCATACTGTCGAAATAAACCCTGAGTGGGCCCCTTCTAGCGATTGAGAACTAGTTGGGACAGATGGTATACCGGCGAACATTGTTGGAGTGACAGCAGGAAGTTCTGTCGTCACCGTATTGGACGACACAGTCCTAGATGTTGACGGTTGTTCAGACATTTCTAGTCTATCCAAAAGATTGCCTAGCGATTCTACAGGAGCTTTCGATGGCAATAGACTAATTTCTGATGAAGAAGGATATAGAATGATCTCGACTCCAAATTGCGATGGAGTACTAGATGGAGGATCCTCCACAATATCTTCTACATCAATCAGACCAGGTGGAAGAGGTAGACCATCTGGTCCGTAAAATATTTCTGGTGCCGAAGAAGGTATGGAATCTGTAGCGACAAATGTTTGGGGAGTAACACCCTTTGAATTAGTTGTAGATGGAACTGGTTCAGTGACACAAGTGTTTACTCTCACACTAGGATTAGTGCTACTGTCCTTCGGTGGCTGTTGAACTTCTTCTATAAAGGCAGGGATACCAGAAATGTTTGGAGTAATCGGAGTCTCTGATGGTGTTGGAACACTTGTTCTAACTTTACCAGGGGATTTGGAACCAGTTAAACGAGTTCGCTTTGTCCGTAACAATTTCGATTCCGGAGACAAAGACGGTTGACTCGTAAGCCTCCGCGAACGACGGGGTTTCAATTGACTTTCTTCCACGATTGCGGATTACTCGATCAACTAAAAATCAAGGGGAAGTATATTTCTGAATTAGATGAATTTTAGACGCTTTGACACAACTTGTTTTTTCAATTTTTAAGAGTCGAGAAAAAACAAAAGATGACTCTAGTTGCCTTCGATTTTTAATGAGCCCGAAGTGACAAGTGCTCAGATGGACCTTTTCCGTTAAGGAGTCTGAAAAGGAACGAAAGGGACTGCTTTGGAAATCTAGCCAGAGGGATTACCAAACCAATCGCAAAACTGCAGAATACTTTTTACGGTACGGCAGTCAATCTTCCCGAATGCTGTGTTCAATGCATTGCGATCGATAGGGCAGCAGACATGGCTTCCTATGGATAAAGGATTAAGCCTATTGTGGTCTCCCAAGATATACTCAACAGTACGTGGGAGCACAAGTCCATACTGGCACTTATCGTCTCAAAGTGGAGGAATCACCCAACCAACAGTGAAAACAATAGTTACCAGGCTTTATGACGCCGGAATATGTCTCTAGCCTAGACTTCTAGATGTTGTGCGTTCGGTTCCAAAGCGTTGTTAGATTCATTAAATTTATTTTATAGTTGATCTTGCTTAAGAAATTTGCCTTTCAGGTTCACCGCGTGATGTAGATGTACAATTCATAAAATGCAATCTAAGATGATAAACAGTCGTTTTATCTTCTTTGTGCAATGAAAATCCTAGCTACTAAGGAAAGAGAGATGGCGTTCTTTCAACAAAGAGCAAAGAGCACACACTATATGCACTCTCCTAAATCAAACCAACAAACAGTCTAAATGCAAATGCATATGCATGTTTTTTTTTTCAGCCTTCTTAATGTGTAAATGATAAAAAGAAAGCTATTGCGCAAATCTGAATTATTTTTCAAAGCGACAATTACTAACAAGTTTCTTTTCAACACAAAATGAGGACAATGACAACACTTTGCGATTTGGAATTGAAAACTTGCTTTCAACACTAGAAAAGCTACTAATTCAGATCAAATACAATAGTAACAGGGTAATCGACTATCAAGAGCAATCGGACTCTCTTTTATGACTGAAAACGACACTTGCGACACTTTCAAATCAAGAAACGACAGTATGATTATGTTACTTCTTTGTAAAGGAGAACTGAAAATGACTCAAAAAATACATAAAAACATTTACAGTTCTTTGCATAATGGAGGCGGAATAACAGCAAGGAAAGGGGTTTCAAATAGAGGTGTACTGACTATAGGCAGCAAAACTCTTAAATAGATCTGAAAAGAGTGAACACAGAAACAAAAATTTAGGAACAATGCCTAGTCTGATCAGCACACCTGTAACACAGTGAAGCTGAAATGCAACACACCTACTACACTTGAGAAGTGCGCTGAATTTGAGATTCACAGAGGAGACAGTGCACTGGACCAGGGACGAGACATTGATTGGGTTCTGGGTCACAGTTTGCAGTTCAGTTCAGGGATTTTGGCCGAGCAAGTGGTAATCAGTAAATCAATCACAGGGGTAGATCTAAGGAGGTTATTAGATGCACCACAAGGGCACTTAGAGAGCTTGCAAATCAATTATTTAAATCATAAACAAATCCCGGAGATTGACTGAAGCAGTGTTGATCCACTTTGCACTTGCATAGCAAATGCAGTTCGAAGGCTAGCTGGCTTGACTTTAGGCTCCGTCTGTAAGTTTATAAAGTAAACAAATGTAGATGAATGAACAATCTACTCGCTCCCTAGCGGAGTTGCCATTTTGTTACCGGGAATAGTGTCTATGCAGAACTGCTAATCCCACTAAGGCTGGTAGCTACCTTAGAAACAAACAAAGTAAAACTACTTTCGTTTTCCTTTATGAAAGATAGATGAGAGAAGAATAAAAGAGACCAACCTCTGTCTTGTGCTTGGTTCTTTGCTTGATTCCTCTCTCTTCTGATAGTCCTTTGCTACTTGCTTTCTTGTATACCCAGCTTCACAGAGTACCTGTAGAATCAAAGCAGGATAACACTATACAAGAACATAGATCTATTATCATAAGAAATATAGGATCAGATGTATATTAACCACACAAATGCATAAAACATCAATCACACAAGTGTATGGAGGAAAACTAGAATAGTTTTAATGATAATCAAGAAAGAGCAAAGAGAATTACAACCAATTGTTTTGACCCAGCATCATCCTCTCAGCAAGTAAGCCCTTCTTCACCTCATGAAAAGCTTAGATCACCCAACACTATGATGTTGCCTCAAGAAACCAACAGCAATTCCTTACAAGATGCAAAATTCCTGCCTCTGGATCTCTGGGATGAGGGATCCATATATAGATGTCTGCAAGGGAGATGAGTCAGCTTGTGATTTGATTAGTGTCTTCCCTCTGATAGTTATTGATTCCACTTGGAGATTGATGATCTCTTACTCATCCCTGGTCGAATTCAGATAGGAAAGTGTCACAGGAGAAGTTTCTGGAAGATTCCATGCTTCTCCACCTTGCGGATTGACCCTACCATTTGTCCCTTCTCACCCATCGCACCCCATAGAAGGGCTTTTTTAAATGCAACGCACCTACTGTATGTATTTAGATGGGATGCAATGCATTTTGCCTATGGAGCAGGTGAAATGGTCCAGTTTTGACCAGTTCTAAGTAGTTTTTCATGGAGAACTTCTGGGAGATGTTGTAATCAGTTGACCTTGTTCTTTTAGGGATTGGAACAACACCTTTATGGACTTAGGAGCCCTTGGTTTATGGACATTTTATGCTTGGGGTTGCAGGGCCCAAAAATGTCTATAACACTAACTGTTGGTCCTTTTGGCAACAACCTGCGTAGCAGGCTGCAGTCTCAGCCAAAGCAGTATTGGGGGATGACAAAACCAGGTTTCTACATCCAGAGGCCTGTGTGATAAGTTCCTGCACTCCTAGGGCTTAGATCTAACTTCGCAAACCCTTAACCCTTCAAAACAGACAATTACTATAAATGTACTTAAACAAATTTTAGATCTTCACGAAGGCCTTTAATCATTCATAACATGCATAAATACTATTGATCTACTACTTTCGCACACAAAATAAGCTTTATTTCATATAAATTGTAACATATAGCGAAATCATAGAAACTTGCAAAAGTAATAAATAATACACAAATGCATCAAAATTGGCTCAAAACTATGTTTATTAAGTATAATCAATTCAGTACAGACTTATTTTTCCTGTGCACTCAGCTTCAGGGGCCCACACACTCAGCTTGCGAACTTACCAATGACGTCGCGCACTCAGCTGCAGGAGCCTTCCCCTTTCGCCTAAGTACAAGAAGTAGACCTTTCTTGCCTTAGCTTACTTGCCCTTACAATTTTTTTTTCCATCTCTCCTTAAACTCCCTATGACTCATCTATATATAACATTTTTCTTACAATACCATGGTTTGCAGACCATGGGTGGGTCTCAAAACCTCCCTATCACTTACCCACCTAAGGGAATAAAATTCCCTTTGACTCATACTAACTTAACACTCTCCTTCCACATTTTGTAAAGACTTTACATGCTTACAAAAATATATTACAAACTTTCCTCAAATTTGACTGAAACTTAACCCCAAGGACCCCTTCCCAACAAGAAAAAATACAAGAGACATCTTGAAGCATTGGGTAAGGGAGCCATCAAAGTTTAGGGTGGCACCCAACTAGATCTACAAGATGAATATTGTTGGGATGGGGTCCCCTAGGGTCAATTTTGGGGAAAAATCCCAAGTTTTGTTGTATAAATATGTAAAGTCTTTGCAAGTTGTGGTCACGAAGTGCGTAGATAATTAAAGAGTCATAAAGGGTTTCACCCTTCTTTTATTTAAGTTGACTCGTCTTTTGAAGATCTACCCATGGTCTGTGGACCATGGGATTGTATAAATATGTGTGTCTTAGGATGTCTAAAGTAGTAGAAGAGAAGTAATGAAGTTTGGGTTATGAGAGAAGTCTAAAGAGTTAGCGAAGAAGAGTAGGAAGAAAGGCTCTGCAGTTGTGTGTGCAGAGGCCTAGAGTAGAGTCCGCAGTTGACTGCACGAACCCCTGTATTTGAGTGCGCAAGGAAGTCTTGAGTTTGTAAGTAGAACTGAATATAAATAAAGAAGATTGTTACAGAAATACTTGTGTTTATCTCTTTACTTTTGTTTATATGAATGTGCCTTATGTTATAATGGGTTTATGAAATATTGATGTATTGATGCGTGACTTTACATGACTTATATTGTTATATGAACGAAATTATTGTTAACGGTTTACGTAAAGATAAACATGTTGTATGTTGAATTTATCGAACATGTAAGCTAATTTGAGTGATTACTACATTATAAGTAATCTTGGATGTGTGTAAGTTGTGGATTCGCCTACTCAGAGTCCGTGAAAGACATTCATAGACCTTCTCAGAAGTCTAGAGGCTTATTAAAGGAAGTTACATCGATAAGCCTTAAAGGTTTATTGATCTGCGCAAAGGCAAATTTAGGGCATAAAACGACATCACGCTCATCTCTGGGTGCAGAAACTTGGTTCCAGCATCCCCCCATACTACTTCAGGTGAGACTTCAGTCTGCGTTCCGTGGATTGATGCCAAAAGGGCCAGTAGTGTAGGGATTTTTTTGGTGAAGCTAACTATGAACCTGGGTCAGGACCCACTAAGACACACAAACACTTAGGAAGGCTTGTCAATTCTTGGTCATCTTTGCATGCTTCTTGTATGGCTAAGGGATTATGAAGACCTTCCGGTAGAGTTGGGTTTTTATGTTGGATCAACTGGAAAGCGAAGGAAAACCTTTCAACTAGTTCGACATGTTGGCTCTACAGCTAAAAGTGCATGTATCCAACACCCGAAGTTCACCCAAGGATCAGCAAGCAAGATTCTTCATGTCTGCCTACCTGCTCGATGCAATCTGTGCCCGTCAACAGTTTCCTAGCATGGGTTGGGCATGGAAACCTTCAGAGAATGTTGTGAATGTATATTGCAAGTTGCTCTCAGAATGCAGCTATCGAGGAGTCATGGCTAGACTATCTGACCACTTCATTGCCCCTCTGTACACGATGATCTTTGAACTAGATTTGCCTTGCATGTCCCAGGCAGCAATGGAGGAGTTGCTAAACATTACAGATTGGTACACCTCACCCGATGGTACCTTCATTAGGATGTACAATGCGAAGAAAGCTTCGAATGTGTTTTCGAGGCTTGCCATGGAATAGATGGTCATGCAAGAAGTTTCATACCACATCTCGAGAGAGTTATCTATTAGGTTGGATAGACAAAAGAAGGCACCATGGCCTATGCTTCCTTTGCGAACTAGGTTGTACGTGATCTGAAGTTTGAAAGAAGCAGATGTTGAGGTTGAGGACTTCAAGAAGTTTAAGTTCGACACCAAGAGTTTCAATCCGTATGATCCACATAGCTTATGTAGGGACCACTATGTTTAAGTGAATTATTGTTGGATCCATGGGGCATATTATTGTCTAGAGGGAGACCCATGGAGATATTGTTATAACTCCTCTAGACTCAATGAACCGGTCAGCATGGTAGTAGAGTGGCTAGCAGCACTCAAGGCAGCAACACCATAGGGAGCAGCAATAACAGAAACAACAACCAACAAACCTGTGCAAGACAAAGGCAAGAGGAAGATTTTTGAAAGCACAGAGATGGAGAAAGGCTACAAGTTTAAGGAAGGTCCACTTGTGGAAAGAGTAGCTTTGGGGATAGATGCAAAGAGGTGACAGCGCAACAGGAGAGTAGTGCAAAGAAAGAGGGAGAAGCAAATACTAGAAGAAGCAAAGAGGAAGTTACAAGAAGTAAAGCAGAGGCTCAAAGAAGAACAAGAGTTGCACAGAAGAGAGAAGGAAGCGCAACATGAACAAGAACAAAAACAAGAATAGGAGGAAGTGCAAGGCGCACAAATAGTGCAAACCACACCAATACAGGTTAAAGGCTCTGAACCAACAACAAATGAGGAACAGGGTGAGTAGCCGCAAGAACAGGAACTTTCTCTACAAGATGAACCAACAGGAGAATAGATGGACATGGACATGGAGCAGCCGGAACAGAATAAGACACTGGCCTGATGCCAAAAGCAACCAAGGTCAACCCATAGGCTTCACCAGCTCTAGCCGTAGAGCAAGTCCCAAGTGAACAAGGGGATACCATTCTCCTTGAGGATAATCCAAGAACATATTTGTACAACATAGCCTTTGATGAGTCACAACACATAGTTGTGCAAGCACATAGAGCGCACACCCCGGATGAGCATGCATAACCTGCCCACTTTTAAGAATGGGTGATTGTGTCAGATGTACGAAGACATCGAGCTACCTTGGTTGATGCTAAAAAGTCTTATGTTGAAGCCATGTGCTTGATTGTGAAGTTATTGATAGAAAAAAATGAGCGCATGGCTAAGGAGTTGCAAGCAGCCAGGAAAATAGAGGAAAAATCAACAGGATCCTCTAGGGCATAGATGAAGAAAGTGATAGTTACTGAAGTATCGGCTCTTGAGATAGTCACGTAGAGACTTTATGATAGGTTCATCAACGTGCACAAGGTAGTTTTCCATCTACATGGTAATCAGCAGTGTTGCACCAAGATAACATGAACACTCAAAGATATACATGTCGTTGTTGATCATGTACAGACATGGATAATGAGGTATAACGGAGCCCCACTTCACTTGCACAAGATGATGAAGCTGCAGTTAGAGTTGGACAAATCTCGCATCTGGAGTCTAATACGAAACAATGAAGAACTCTCACCACTCATCACCAGCGTTGAGGCTTCATACGCACAGTTGTTCAGGAGTTTGGATGTCATGGTGAGAAAGTATGGCACCCCATAAATTGGTATGCTCACTGAGGGTAAAGAGAAAAACCAATTTAGACTGGAGCTCGATGCATACTTTGACTAGTTGATGCTCATGGCCACCAGCGTAGATAACATGTGGATGTACATCGTCGGTCCGACCTTACTGAGGACTAAGTTGCACATGTTACAGGATGATTTGGAGAGAGGTTCCAAATCAATATACCTGGAAGCAATGGAAGAAGAGTTCATTTCGAGGAATACATCAGCAAAGAGTATATGGAAACCATTGCATACTATCAAGCATGGCATCAATCCATCAACGAGGATCACGGAGAGGATGTTGATGAGCTGGTCATTCTACAACCATCTGAGTCTTGGTGTTGTCTTGTTTGGCTGACTCAAGCTTGTTTTTGTCCCACATGGATATATGTGGAAAATGTATCATTATTGTAAACATGATGCAAAGTGAAATTCCAAGTGTCATTAGTGGAATGCAAACAATCATATGTAATGTAAAAAGTTATGTAATGAAGTTGAAGAGTCATGAGGGTAGTCCAAGAGTCACAAATGGGAATGTCAAGGGTCACCCCACCCTTTGTTATAAATATAACCTCATAACTCATATAATAGGCTTTTGGGAGCCAAGATTTTGCTAGGCATTTCTTAGAGAGGGCTTGGAGAGTATTGTGACAAGCTTTGGTTGCTCTACACTACAAAGCGAGTACATCTCTTTGGAGGAGCAGGCGGTGTTGACTGTAACTTTCCACTAGTGGGGCTAGTGGCTGTCATGGTTGTATGTATGGATGGAACTTTCACTTTTATATAATATAACAGAGCCAACACGTTTTCATGCATATGTTGTTATTGTAGTTGGACTATTATGGCTTCTTTAGCAATGTATGTTCTTTAACTTACGCATTCACGTATGAACTACTTTGTATATGATTGTATGAATCTTGTTGGAATCATGTTGTTGATTTAACTGATCACCCTATATTGTGGACTATTCTGCTTCCAACCCATGATGTCATTATGCTCATGTTTTCCTTTCAGGCCACATACTATTACAATCTTCTAAGGGACACACTTCATTTTCCCCTTCATGTGTTAGAAACTCCCCATGCATCTCTCTTGACTCACTGCAAGGTCACACACTTTCATCTAACAAATATATCACACTTACCTTTGCTTGCTATCGCAGTCAAAGCATAACTTTACTACCCACTGCAGGGACTCCTACTCCAAACGGTTTGAGGTCTCTTTGGGACTTCTTACCAGGGAGATCCCCTGACATGTTGGCGGGTCCAATATGTCAACACCTGTTTATTTCAGTCATGTCATTGTGTTATACTTGAGATCCAACACAATTCATTGTGGTCAGGGAGTTATGTGTAAAGTGTCATTTTTGTCAATCTCATAATCATTAATAAGGGTATTTTCAGTCATTGTGCTAATCTTTCCTGTAATAATCACTTTTTTCCAATTTGATTTTCCACTTTATAGCTTTCAAATCATTTCTCGTTACTTTCTCATCATGGTATTTCCTTTTTTGATTTTTTTACATCACATATTAAGGATTTGTGTCCTAGTCATCATTAATATCCATATTCAATTCTATTTGGAAATTTTTCATATTTAATCTCTAACGGCCTAATCATTTTGCATCTTATCGAGTCCTTTCTATATAGTTTGAGTGCCATAGTGTTAATTCTTTATTTTTCCTATGTGTCCCTTAGAGTATTTCACCCTGGCTTATGTATCAAGCCTCCTTGCTTCCCAAAACCATTGTCATCCCCCTACTTACATTGTTTACAGTCGTCAATTGTCTACTATGGGTCTCCTCTCTAAACTTGTAGTTCCACCTGGATTCCTAGATCCTTGTATCAAGCCCACGGAAGATACTTTGGGAAAATATGAAAAATCCACCTTGGTTGAAAACGACTTGAATCACCGTTTTTTGTTTCCAGCTCTGAGTCTAAAGTATTTATAGATATTGTGGCTAAAATGGGTGGTAGTGCTACTTCACGACTAAAACCTAGATTTTGTCCTTTGCACCGATCTTCTTTGATGAAATTAAACAATTTTCCTATCTTTGGCACCACAAGAGAGACCACACACTACACCAAGTTCCTCATCCATAGAATCCATAGAGGTTCATTGTGGCTCAGAAAAGAATATCCTATGCATGTTGAAGATATTTACAAGCTTACATGGTTGTTTCCATATGGTCCAAATGTTTCCTTTGCATTCTAGGGTGTCTCTAAATGAAGGAAAAATAAGGGTGATGATAACTTCTACAAAAAAATATGGCACTCAACTTAAAGGTCGTGGCATCGTTATTGATATTATTAACAATCCTCAAATCAAATTTGCATGATATATCATCACAAGAAAACTTATGCGGAATTACACGAAAGGTGAGTGTACCCTGGATGTTATTTCTATTTCCAAAGCTTGTGATTGAGTGTCATTAAATTGGTGTAGCTATCTTTTGAATGAGTTGTTTGAAGCTCGTGAGGATGTCTTTAAGAAAGAAACCTATTTTATCTATGGATATTTAGTTATTTCAATTTCTAGGGTAAAGTGGTGCATGACCAAAGGTAGAGAACCAGCTGAAGTCATTGAAGATGAACCCCTTATTCTTGCCTATGCTCCGTAGATAACTTTTACTAAATTTCTAATAGATATTTTAATGAAAAAAGATTTTGAAAAATGGTATACTAAAATGGTCCATACTATAGAAACATTGACCATGGTAACAAATCCAGTTCTGGAAAAATATACCCATAAAATATGGTTTTGGATAGGTCATGGTTATACTGACATTCGCCCTAAAACCACCAGAACCGATACATTCAAGTTGAAGTAATTTCCTTATTATATCTCTAAAGAATTTTTCCATAATGAGGTAGTGTCTTGGCCCTG
Source organism: Pinus tabuliformis (assembly GCA_031772625.1). Classification (NCBI taxonomy): domain Eukaryota; kingdom Viridiplantae; phylum Streptophyta; class Pinopsida; order Pinales; family Pinaceae; genus Pinus; species Pinus tabuliformis. The sequence goes on along the minus strand of CM062814.1, from coordinate 350,472,264 downwards.
AGTTTAGTGCATGCACAAATAGGGTGAGATTATTTCTTATCTAAATGCAATGTGACCTTGTAATTCCTCTATAGATGTTTCATCGTACTCCAAAAACTGCATGAATGATATCGAACATGATATCCAATCGATGTTGAAGGAGTTCCAGGAATGTGTATTCTTTGTCCATAATACTATGTCTGAAGTCAGTTCCATGGTAATTTGTTTTGCTTCTACTTCATAGATTCTTGTGTTGTTCCTCTTATTGGTCAACCATTTAAGCCACCAACATTACCCTTTGTTTCCATGAGTCCCATTTCTATTGTTCGACCTATAATCTTTGTTACTTCTCATTCCACCTTTGACACCTTTTCTTTTGTTCAAGTTTATGAAAAAATCAATCTTAGTGTCCAACTTTCTCATATTGTTGACCTTACTGATGATGAGCTTAAAGACCTTGTTGAGAGAACTAAAATTGTTTGGGAACACCATAATTCTTTGCCTATCCATTCCATACATTCCCTTCATTTGTCTCGCCATACTGCATCACAATATGTCGCTTTTTATGATATCCATGACCCTGGAAATACTAGCAAAGATACTGTTGAGATGGATATTGAGTCATCCCTCAAGGATACCATATAATAGACCACAATTTTGTTGTAAAAATAACTAGGTTTGGTCTTCATAATTTTCATTCTATATTTTAACTAAAATGAAAAAGAATAAAAAGAATTATTTTTTCTAGCATGGGTTTCATGCTTAAGTTAAATTGTCAACTAGGTATAGCATTTTATTCAAGCTTATAGGTTTTGATTGAGTCAAAGAATTAAATTTGAGTCAAATTCCATTTGGACTCTATGTAATAAAAAGGAAAATAATTTTTGTTTAGTCAAAAAGAGTCAATTTGACCTGCATAAAACCATGTCGTCCTTCCAGATGGTCAAGCGGGCTCACTCAGAAGGACATGTATGTTCACATGTACGAAGAACTATTTATAGGCATGAATCCTCCACCAAAACAAAAGGAATTTCATGGATCTTTTGTGATAGTCTTTGTGGTATAAAAAGCATGTTTTTTGTGATATAAGATGCAAGTTTCCCAAGGCTGAAGACTTGAAGAGAATGTGAGTTTGTTGAGATTAGAAGTTCTAAAAAATGTGTGAATTCTCGAGGTGATATGCGAGCTACTAAGGCTATTTTTTATGATGAAATGAAATCTAATGAAGGACTATAATTACTATGATATGAGACAGATCTTAATGACTATGATCTGAGAGTTAGAAGAGGACTACAAATTCTAAGCTACACGAAGGACAAAGATCACTATGGGACAAGGCATCTTGTGACAGATTTGCAACCTTATTGAAAATGAATAATGATAGAGGATGGAGGGATAACTTGGTGATATTATGGAGGTAGTTGTCTTGGTCTTGGTCTTCGATATATATTTTGATTTGATTCTATAAGAAGAGGATTGTTTAGGTTTTCCCCAATTCTAGGTTTTGTAACATCCTAATTTCTCATCCTTGTGTACGCAATGTAAATACTTTTATAAATTAAAAGGATGAGAGAGGGACACAAATTCCATTCCTTGAGGTAGGAGATTCCTTGAGGGAACTGATGATTTAAATACCAGTCTTTGGTTGGTTAAGGGGATTACTTGCTTAGGATGTTCAAGATTCCTTTTTGTAATAACCTAAACTATTTTTGATAGTCATTAAAGGCTAGGTTTTGAGCCTTAAATGGACCACTTTCATAATCAAATTAGGCTGCAATAGAAGTACATGGGCCAATGCTTCCTTGGAGAAAACTTACAAGGCAAGGAGGACAGATTTTATGGAGGTGGGACTAAACTAGAAGTGAGGAAAAGGGGAGGAAATCACTGCATGAGAGATAAAGAGAATGGGATGAAAGGAGAGAGGTAGCTCGGATTCGATTCCTTATTTGACTCTCATTCAACAAGGGAGCAGAACAAAGGAGAGAGAAGGTATTTCGACCACATAAGGGGGATATGAATTAGCATTCCACGGAATAGCAAGATCCAAGCGAGGAGGAAAAAAAATAGGTTTTTTATATCTGTGTTATTGAAATTTGAGGAGAGAAATTAACCAATAAGAAATCCCAATCAAAACCTACTAGGAAAAAAACATCACAAGAGCAGTAGCTTACCTTGAGGACGAAGCCAAGGTGGTCTGTTGTTGCTTTGGTTCAACTTTATATTTGTTGAATATTTACTTTTGAAAGCACTCTACCTCAAGCTTTGGAATCTGGCTCAAGGGTGACAACTACAAGTAATAGTGACTATAGCTTATCCATGGTTGTGTGGAGAGATAGAGTCCAACTCTTAGTTGGAATATTTTTGCACTATTTAAGATAAGTTCTCTTTTTGTATTTTCCTAACTGATAGTGCATGTATGTTTTTTCATTCCTAGATTGAAGTGGCGCTTATAATTGTAATGAGCATGTGTTTGCATTTATAGATTGAAATGTACCTATAAATGTGATTAACAGGGGTATAATGCATCTCTGGTTTGAAATGGTATGCCTTATGTAATAAATGATTGTTCTAATGATATGCATAAGGAATAATAAAATGTACAATGCTTAAATTCATTAGAATGGCTCAAAATAATGGGGTTTAACCATGACATTAGTTTCATATATGAGTCCTTTCATTACATGATCAATAGTTATATTGAAGACCACCTATCTAACGGGGTCTATGGACAATGTGTGAAGTTGTTGATTACCAACTCTCATTGTCATTATGAAACATTAGAATGATGTTGGGTGTACCCTCCATCCTTTCCATTCATAAGCTAATATTTTACATAAGGGGGCTTTAATATACTTTTGTGATAAATGCCTTGGTGTTGGGCCTACATCTTGACAGACCCAGGATATGGTTACATTGGAGACAGTCTGTTGTGATGGGGTTGTGTGTATTTTCTCACTATAAGCCAATATTAAAACTTGTGACAACAATGCATTGTTTTTGAGGATTATTCCTCCCTTTACTTGATATATTTTGACCTTACATGAAGGCTTCTCTAACCTTGCATTTTCAAAAATATCCACCCTTTCCCTAGGGAACTAGTGCTTATGGCAGTAGTCCATGGCAATAGCCAAATTACCTTTAAAACCCTAAATGGTGTCATAGAAATACTTAAAGATGGCTTTAAAGCATGTGCTTCTTCCATGCAGAAGGAGAGATAGAGGCCCTTCAGAAGTTTACTACAAGTCTTGAGAAGGGAGCGATTGAAAGATCCCCAAAGCAGGCATGCCTGGTATCCCCTATCCCAAAAAGGGGAATTCCTAAAGTTTTGTCTTAAGCTCGGGAGGGGTAGCCTATGTAAGGGCTTACTAATCCAAAGATTTCTTGGTGAATTTCTCACATGGATCCAAATAGTTGCACAAAGTGGCATAGCCAAGCCATAGCTAAATCCATGTTGAATGGGAAAGTTTGCACAGAGTGGCGTTATGACGAATCAAGGTAGGATCTAATTTATAAATTAATTGGATAAGATTATGTGATTTATCTGATGGTAAACCTAGTCCTACAAGCCATATATTGGTTTCTAGGATCATGCCTTATCATGATTAGGAAATGGCAGGGTGACGTCACCCAAAGGTAGTATCCCAGAGGTTGGTTTTGAAGCATGAGGGAACCATAGGGATGATTGGGCACCATGCAAGTTGGGCTGACAACTCAGAGACAAGAAGCATTCCCATTGACTAGGATGGAGCCCAAAGGTCAAATTATCCCTGAGGCCATATCTCAGAAGTGTGCATGGGTGTGCTTAAGAGGAGAATTCGGGTGAGATGGCACTGGATGATGTGGTGGTGTAACTCGGGGCCAATCAAAAGCAAGAGTCATGCACAAGTATGGCCCCTATCCATGTAGCTTGGAAGCATTACCCTAGAGACTTAGAATAGTAGCATGAAGAAGCGGTAGGGATGACGGGGCGTCGGGTCAGCTAGTCTTGCAACTTCAAGGTAGAGGGCATCCCCATTGGCTGGGAATGGAGCCCACGTGACAACTCAACCCATTTCCCAAAATGCCCATAAGTTTTAGAAATGGGAACTATAGTTGGGCGTAGCATGACTTGAGATCGAGATAGGTTGGCCTCCACGTAGCCCCAGTTGCAATAGGTTTGGTGTAGAGAGGACCCACCTAACAAGTCCACCTGATGGACTGACCCTAGAGAAATCAAAATTATAGTGCATGAAGAAGGGAGTAGGGATAGTCAATAGGGGGTGTCATTATAGTGCCACGTTGTGCACCAATAGGGAGAAAGGGTCATGGAGGGGTGTGGCCCACTAACCCACATGTCTCAAAGAGTTTCCCTTGGAAGCTAAAAAGGTGCACATTAGAGGAATGCCAACATAATGGGTACGTGATGATGTACCACTGTGGTCCCCTCTAAGCGAAAAAAAAAGGAGAAATTGTACAGAGGGTTGTCGAGGTGAAGGAACAAGGATGACGTGTCCTAGTGGTCTCCACCCTAGAGGTGCGAAAAGGGGATTAGTTGGAGAGGGTCGAGATGGTTAGGTCAGGACCTTGTGGGCTAATTGGAAGTAAGAGAGTGCAAAGGGATGGCCACTGTGCCACATGTCCCGGAGGTCCCCACCCAGGGATGTGAAAGGGGGAGTAGTCAAAGAGCACTGGGATCTCTTAGAGCTAGATGCCATGGCACCACAACACAGTAAACCAACTAGAATCTAGGTATCTATGAAGGTGTGGCCCACTAGTCCACATGTCCCAAAGGTACCACCCAAGAATTTCAAAGGGGATCAGGCATGGAATGCATCAGGGTGAAGCATCGGGATGAAATGCCCACTCGAGATTGGTTTTTGTGACCAGAGCAGAAGGTACGATCATGTATAGTCCATGGTCATCGCCTGCAGTGAAATAGTTGTCGGTGGTGGGACCATGTGTGTTGATCAGATAGTGGAGGATCATTGTTGAAGATCGACGATGTGCGCACCCCTGGGTGACATCACCAGGAAGGGTGCCCTCTGCACACACCATTGATCTACCTTTTGAGATTGATGATCTAGATCTACGTGAAATCAACCCCTTATGAAATCAGCGGGGTATAGTATCCCCCACGTAAGTTGTTGATCCATCGTAGATGATCCTAGATGGCATATCCATTTTTGGATGGTGAGTTCTACCAAATCAGGAGGTGTGCCATATTACTATTGGCATTAGGGATTGGTGGGTGATAGGGCCACTAAGGAATCAAAGTAGAGCAACATGGCTCTTGTTTAGAGACCAAAATGTTGTACCTAGAAATGAAAGGTTCATGGCATAAGTTTGGGATGGAAGGAAGCTAAGTATGGGATAAGGTTCCTAAAAGAACAATGAATAGATTTATATGCCTAAGGAGGATGTTACCACAATTTTTTTGTTTCTAAAATAAGAGAAAAGATATGAGTTGTTTAGGATTGCATGTAGTCTGATAATTTATATTTCCAGATACCCAAATCCTTAGAGTTTTGGGAAGTTTTGTAGAGTTTTCAAAGAGGTACACTTGTAATTTTGTTTTTGGTGCAATTTCTAAATATGCAGTATCTTTCCTAAAGTTTTAGGAAAAACAATTATGTGCCCTAGTTAGGGATTTGTTCAAGTATTGCGGCCTCTTATTTTCTACCCATAAGTCTTGTGATGTTTACTTTGTCCACCATATGAAGGAAGGAACAAGGAAACACTAAAGGAGGCCTAAGAAGCCTAGGTATGTTGATTATGTAAAGGTCTAGTAGCGTCTCAAGTAATGCAAGTTGTTTTGCATTAGGTTGTTGAAAAAATGTACATGTGATAGGGCAGAGAGAAAGGTTGTGACTAGAGAAAGAGAGAAGATCTTAACAACAGTTTCAAGTATCCCTAGTACAGTGTTTGTTGGTTCATACTTATTTTAAGAGGGTTTCTTGTTTGGATTCCCAAAGTACAAACATTTGAGGGAGAAAAAGGGTTGTTAGTGTATTTTTTTGTTAAGCCCTAGTTTAGTGATTTGGTTTTTACAAATAAGTGAAAAGAGGGTTGTAGTGGTAAGCCCTAGTTTAACATATACAAGAAGGAATATTATTGATATGTGAGGGAAGGTTGTTTGCACCTTAATAACTATCAATTTGAAGCAACAATAGAACAGTTAGAGGGCTATGTATAGAAACCCCAAGGATAGTAATCTAAGAGGCAACTAGAGAACTGACTAGAAGGTTTATTAGAAGACCATGAGACTTGTGTTACACAGCATTTTGTCATTGTCCCTATACTCCCTATTCCTTGATCCTGGAGGACCTCTACAGTGAACCTCACATGCTTTTCCTTCATGAAGAAACTCCCATTGTGTCCCTCTTCATGAGCAGATCATTTCCCTTCTGCACCATTTCCCTTGAAACTTTTGTTTTTCCCAGTTTACAAGACCGACGCTAATAGCCTTTGTCTCCCCCACACTGATGTGTAGAGATTAGTACCACTCCTCACACAGACTAGAGTGACTGAGTTGTGTTCCAATCGTGTCGGTTTTTTATGGAAATTTTTTTAAGTTAGAGTTGAAACTTCCAGCTCTAGAAGCTCCGTAACGGAAGTCTGGTAAATGGTTTGGTCGGATGGGGTTGAGGATGACAGCTTGGGCTCCTTTCCCCCATAATGATGGAACTACCTCAAGGGATAAGTCCTTCTCCCACGAGAAGAGGATCCATCTCCCATCCATATTTCCTATATAAACCTCCCTTCTTCCCAAGCACAAACTAGTCACAGTTGATAGTTTTTGGCTGAGTGCGAGTGTTATAGTTGTAAATTGTTGATGCAATTTTGGAGTAGACAAGAAAGCTATTACTAGTTGTATCTATCTATTTGTGTGACGGAGAAGTGTGTTTTGGTTTGGAGTGAAGCCTAAAGGGAAGATGATCCAGGTGGATCTTCAGATACAATGACATGGAAAAACTCAGAAATCAAAGTGATCGGAATGAAGTCAACTCAGGATCAAAGCGTAGATCTCGTCATCCTGATTCCAACGGCGTGAATGGCACTTCAATCCGAGTCCGAATGATGAATTATCACACAAGGAAGGTTGCTTTGATCCTTAAGAAAATGAGGATTTTTCCTTTGAAAAGGTTTTTAAGCCTTAAAGGAAAAATCGCAATCGGAGGACTTGTGGAGGCGGACTTAAGAGAGGTGGAGTGGAACCCCCGATCATTGATCTCTGATCAAATCAGATTAGCGGACTGGAGGCAACCGGATCGAAGGTCTTACTTGTATATATATTGGCGAGAAAGTAGAGCAATCCGTGATAAAATTATTGGAGGGATCGTTATCGTGACACCGGAGCGATACATGAGCAGGGCATCGATGAGATCGGCGACGCCGATATCAGCGATCAGCACTTCCCTGGTTACAGGACTTTAGAGACACCGATATGCCGATTTGCGACCTCAGGTCAGACCCGATATGCAAATGAACCTGATTTAATGTTTTTTGAAGTTCGGGTAAAAGAGATTTAGCCAGATTTCAGTAGTTTTGCGGGGTTTTCTTGTATTTATTGGTGCAACAATAACAAGGCTATTTTAAGAGGCAGTTACACCCACCGATCCTTCCATGACACTGGCCTCAATTGTGAACCAGACAACCCCAATTTAAAGGGGGATTATTTCCGGAAACCCATTATAAAAACACGATCGACGGAAAGAGCAGGGAGGAGGCATTTTTGCAACACGTTGTTTCATTTGGCAGGAGACCGAGAGCTCATATTTGTCTGTTTGGGACAGTTCTACATAACTCCAGCCACTTCATTACTATGGATGCATTGGTGCGGCATACCTCTCCATCTCAGGCATCCATTTTCACAATCATCTTTCAGATTGGAGGTATAAGCCTCTTGTGGACATGTGGACAGTTGATGATTGTAATTATTTTCTTTCATGCCATTTAATAACAAAGGCCTCCCCATTGTTGAGCTGGGCCCGGAGACGTAGTCCAAATTGGATGAAATCTGTTATTAAGCCTTGGTGTCTTCTTTTGTTCCTTTTATGTGTTTACTTCTTCTTTTCTTATGTGCAAATTTCTGTGTTAAGCTGCAATTTTGCATGTGATTCTTTCCATGCATCTGTAAGCGAAAACATCTTAGATCAAGTGGTATTAGAGCAAGGCTTTTTAGATGTGAATTGCATGTTTTCATGCTAACAAGAGGCAGGCTTCAAAGAGGTGAAGGGAATCTAGAACCTTTCGATCCAGAGGCAGGGCGTGCACCTTGAAGGAGAAACATGGCAGAAGATGAAGCTCATCTTGAAGAGGAGCGTAATTTCAGAAATATTTTCTATTCAATGGCAGAGAACATCAGTCACGTGGTTTTAAGATTGGAGAAAGCAGAGGAGTGAAATCCAGAAGGACAAGGTTCAGCACATGGGAATGGTGGAGAAGAACCCCCTCCACCTTCTGGTAGTGAAGGCTCTCCTTCCTCTCACCACCATAATCAGAGAAATCCAAAGGATGCATCTAAGATACCTTTTTTTAAATTAGATGTTAAATTTGATCTTCCTGTGTTTAATGATGAATGTAACGTAGATAAGCTTAACAATTGGATCAGGAAGATTGAGGTTTACTGCAAGATTCAGCAAATCGTAGAGGATGAGGAAAAAATCCAGATGGCCTCTCTACGGCTGGGTAGCACAGCTCTCGTTTTGTGGGAGAGCAAGTTGCAGAGTACTAAAAATGTGGGTAAGATATTTTCCTCATGGTCTGATTTTACTTCTGCATTAAAGGAACATTTTTATCCCTTAAGATAGAAATGGAAAGCTTTAATGAATTGGAAATATTTAAGGCAGGGAAAAGGGCAGGATGTTCAAAGTTTTACAGAAGAATTTAGGAAGCAAGCACTAAATTTGGGTATTGCACTTGATGCACCTGAAGTTGTAACTAAGTATATTGGCTCACTGCATAGTTATATTAGGAATTTATTGTTATTGTTTGAACCAACGACTATTGTTTGAGCCAGCGTAAAAGCAATTCATAATGAGAAAAGGGGAAAGAATGAAAGAGAGGATCAGTCTAGAAAGCCACCGTTCAAACCTCCCAATGGAAAATCCAAAGTGAAATGGAAAGGGAAGGAGAAGAAAATAGTAGCAGCCAAAGAAGGAGAGCAGCCTTATTGCAATCACTACAAGAAGGAAGACCACGATGATGATCACTGCTGGAAGCAGCACCCAGAAAGGTGTCCAAAGAAGTATGGAGGAAACGGGAAGCAGAAAACAGTGGCAGCGGCATAACAAGGCCTTGGATTAGATTCGGGAGATGAAGCGTTGGTCACAGTAGTGGGAACAAAAGGTACCCTTACACCTCTTGTTAATTCTAAATCGAATGAAGGCACCAGTTCTATAGATGAGTCCCTTTCGAATGACCGAAAAAGAATTGAATTATTTCATATCAAGGTTGTAGTAAATCACACCAAAGTAGAAACTCTGTTTGATACTGGGTCCCAAGCAAACTTAATTGTAGAATCCCTGGTAAAGAAGCTTGGCTTAGAGACAAAACCACACCCAAAACCTTACCCATTGGGATGGATACATGATAAAGCGAAATTGAATGTAACCCAGCAGTGCAAGGTCAAATTTGTGATTGCGCCTAAGCTAGTAGATGAAGTAGAGTTGGATGTAATACCATTGGATATCTTTGGCATGGTATTAGGGAGCCCATACCTATATGATAGAAAAGTAGTGTTTTTCCGCCATGAGAATAAATATCAAATCACTAAGGATGGGGTAGAATACATAGTGCGAGCTCATCAAAATAAAATTAATGCCAACCTCGTAAGCGCTGGGTAAATGAAAAGACTTGTGAATTCCAGTAAAACATGCATTCTTATGGTCGTAAGGGAGAAAGAGGCCGAATTTGCTGATGCGTTCTAGGGCTGTGATGGGAAGCATAAACAGGAATTAATGGAATTGATTTCTAATTATACTAAACTATTCCAGGAGTTGAAGGGATTGCCTGCGAAGAGGGAAATCCAACATGAAATCCATCTATTGCATGATGCCCCTCTGCCAAATATCGGCATGTACAGGATGTCAGCGATTGAGATGGAGGAGATCAAGAGGCAAGTGTAGGAATTGTTAGAGGAGATCAGGCCGATCACCTCTCCATGTGGTTCGTTGATCGTTCTAGTGCCAAAGAAAGATGGCAGCTAGAGGATGTGTGTGGATTACCACGCACTCAACAAGATATCGGTGAAAAATCGCTATCCCCTCCCACGCATAGATGATTTGTTAGACCAATTAAAAAGTGTTGTTTATTTCACAATGTTGGATTTGCACAGTGGCTATCACCAGGCCAGAATTGCGGAGTAGGACGTGTGGAAAACCGCCTTCAAGACCAAGCAGGGGTTGTTCGAATGGATGGTGATGCCATTCGGGCTTTGCAACACTCCAGCAACCTTTATACGTGTTATGAATGATATATTTCAACCTTTCATTAATGAGTTTGTTCTCGTGTATTTAGATGATGTACTAATTTTTAGCAAGAGTTGGTTTGAACATTTGAGTCATGTAAAGAAAGTGCTTGATGTATTGAGGAAAGAAAAACTCTTTGTAAAATTGTCAAAGTGTGAGTTCGGGAAAACCTCTTTGGGTTACCTAGGTCATATTGTTGGTCATGGTCAGTTAAAAATTGATCCCTCTAAAGTTGAAGCAATTGTAAATTGGCCTAAACCTACTAGTGTAACCGAGGTTCGTAACTTTTTAGGTGCAATCCAATATTGGAGGAGATTTACTGCTAATTTCTCTATTATTGTAGCACCTTTGCACACCTTGATAAGTGTGAAACAGGCCTTCCAATGGGGAGGAAGACAGCAGAAGTCCTTCGAAACATTGAAGGAAAAAATTAGTATCGTGCCAGTCTTAGCCTTACCCGATCTCCAACAGCCATTTGAGATCGAAACCGATGCCAACGGTTATTCCATGGGAGCTATACTGATGCAGTAAAAGAAGCCGATTTGTTACCATTCTAAGAAGTTTTCTCAAGTTGTGATAAACTATCCCACCTATGACAAGGAGCTATATGCCTTGGTGCAGAGTGTGAAAAGTGCAAACACTACTTGATCGGCAAGGAGACCATCATCCATATAGATCATCAGGCCTTGCAGTACCTTCAGTCACAAACAAAGTTGCAGCAATCTCGTCATTTCAGGTGGATGGGCTTTCTTCAACAGTTTCATCTGGTAATAAAGTATAAGAAGGGCACTAGCAATAAAGTGGCCGATATGCTATCTCGCCTTCCTATTTCTGCTTCTATTATTTTGCATAATGCTTCGTTATCTTTTGAGAGTTATGCTTAACAATATGCTAACGATGATGACTTTAAGGAGGCTTATGCAAAACTAACCCATGGTTCACAGGTGGACAACTATCACTTGCAGGGGAAATTGTTATATCACCTTGGTAAATTGTGTATGCCCATAGGAGAAAGAGTACATGTAATTCGAGAGGCCCACACCTCTCTTGTGTCTGGACACTTTGGTGTCGAGAAGACTTTATGTCATGTACAAAGATTTTGTTTTTAGCCTCGTATGAAAAACATTGTGACTCGCTATGTAAAGGGTTGTGTGATGTGTTCTATTTCAAAGTCCTCTAATAGAAAACTTGCGCTCTACACACCACTTCCTATTCCAAGTCGTCCATGGGAAAGTGTGTCAATGGACTTTGTAGGAGGTTTACCTTTGTCTAGGAAGAGTCTCGACTATTTGTATGTCATCGCTGACCATTTTAGCAAGATGTGTATTCTTATGCCTTGTAAAAAGCATATTACTGCAGAGAAGACTGCTTCTCTTTTCTTTCAACATGTTTGGGTCCACTTTGGATTACCCACATCAATTGTGTCAGATCGAGACTCTCACTTCCTTGGAGAGTTTTGGACCAGCTTGTGGAGGATGATGGACACCAAACTGAAAATATGCACGGAATTTCACCCGCAAACTGACACGCAGATAGAGGTTGTTAACCATACCATGGTACACTTATTACAAGGCTACTGTGGGAAACATTCCAAGTTGCGGGATGAACATCTCCACTATGTACAACATTCCTACAACCGGGCAGTGCATTCATCTATGCAGTGTTCACCATTCGAGACATGTTTTGGTTACCTGCCAAAGGACCCTTTTGATATGGTCTTTGGAAGGGAAGATTGCTCCAGTGGACGTAATGATAGGGACAAAGCTCAGTAGTTCATTCAGCGAATCTAATTGATTCACCAAGCAGTGCAAGAGAAGTTGGAGAAAAGTAAAGACCGTTACAAGGCTTGACATGATAAACACCGAGTCGACCATCAATTCCAAGTGGGTGACAAGGTGTGGTTCCACATTAGCAAATACGGGATGAAGGGAGAAAGAAAGAACTTGCAGTCAATCCGGTATGGACCATTCACCATATTGGAGAAGATTGGGAACAATGTCTTTCGTCTTGACTTGCCGGTATATATTCAGATGTACTCAGTAGTGAATGTGGAGAATCTAAAGCTGTATGAACCACCTTTGATCATGGACACTGATGAGGTGGGCACAGTTCCTACAGTCGATGATTTTGCACTAGAATATCTCGATGAGTTTCCCGAAGACATCATCCTCGATAGAAGAACCAAGACTTCACAGCGAGGAGATGTAGAGTACCTTCGAGTTGGTTTCAAAGGAATGCACCCTAGCAAGGCCAGATGGCTGGAGGAATAGAAAGTGAGGGAACAATTCCCTCACTTGCCAATTGACTAATGAAAAGCTTTTAATGGTCCAAAAGATCCTCAATGGGGAGGATTGATCCAGGTGGATCTTCAGATACAATGGCATGGAAAAACTCATAAAATAAAGTGATCGGAATGAATTCAACTTAGGATCAGAGCGTAGATCTCGTTATCCTAATTCCAACAGCGTGAACGGCACTTCAATCCGAGTCCAGATGATGAAGTTATCGCACAAGGAAGGTCGCTTTGATCCTTAAGAAAATGAGGATTTTTCCTTTGAAAAAGGGTTTTAAGCCTTAAAGGAAAAATCGCAATCAGAGGACTTGTGGAGGTAGACTTAAGAGATGTGCAGTGGAACCCCCAATCATCGATCTCCAATCAAATCAGATAGGCGGACCGGAGGCAACCAGATCGAAGGTCTTACTTGTACATATATTGGCGAGCAAGCAGAGAGATCAGTGATAAAACGATCGGTAGGATCATTATCGGGACACCAGAGCGATATATGAGCGGGACACTGATGCGATCGGTCGACACTGATATCGAAAATCAGCGATCAGTGGTTGGCACTTCCCCAGTTACAGGAATTTAGAGACACCGATATGCCGATTTGCGACCTTAGGTCAGACACAATATGCAATGTGCCCAATTTAATGTTTTTTAAAGTCAAGGTAAAGGATATTTTGCCGGATTTCAGTGGTTTTGCAGGGTTTTCTTGTATTTATTGGTGCAATGATAACAAGGCCATTTTAAGAGGCAGTTATACCCACCGATCCTTCCACGACACCGGCCTCCATTGTGAACCAGACAACCCTGATTTAAAGGAGGATTATTTCCGGAAACCCATTATAAAAACACGATCGACGGAAAGAGCAGGGAGGAGGCATTTTTGCAACACGTTGTTTCATTTGGCAGGAGACCGAGAACGCATATTTATCTGTTTGGGACAGTTCTACATAACTCCATCCACTTCATTACTATGGACGCATTGGTGCTGCTTACCTCTCCATCTCAGGCATCCATTTTCACAATCATCTTTCAGATTGGAGGTATAAGCCTCTTGTGGACAGTTGATGATTGTAATTATTGTCTTTCATGTCATTTAATAAGAAATGCCTCCCCATTGTTGAGCTGGGCCCAGAGACGTAGTCCGAATTGGACAAACTACGTTATCAAGCCTTGGTGTCTTCTTTTGTCCCTTTTATGTGATTACTTCTTCTTTTCTTATGTGCACATTTTTGTGTTAAGCTGCAATTTTGCATGTGATTCTTTCCATACATCTTTAAGTGAAAACATCCTGGATCAGAAGAGCTTTAAAACTATTGTTGTTTGAAGCCATCGTGGAATGCTAGCAGAAGTGTGTGGAGACCTAATATTGTTAGAGGAAGACTGCAATGTTAAGACGAATGGTTGTAATCTCTCTTTGATATTAATATATGCAACTATTGATTGATTTCCTACATGTTTTGTAATATTACATATCCATGTCTTAATGTTTCTTGACTTTTTAAGTAGGTTGAATTGTAATTTGTCTATTATTATGTTTGTATGTTGTTGTTGTTTACTTGTTTCAGGAGCTTGAAGAAGGAAGTGAGAGATTGTTGGAGCGAGCGAGCGAGGACATCATCAAGTAGGATAAGAGACCAAGAGGTAGGCCCTCTTGATTGATTCTAACCTAAGGAAATATTCCATAGAATGTATCTGTTGTGGCTAGACCCATTATCGGGCTAGAGGAATTTGTTCGTGTCCGCACTTATAATTTTACTTCACCACAAATTGGCGACTCCACTGGGGATCCCAATCCTTTGTTTGTCTTGGATTTCAAGATTTCGTGAGAAATTTTCCAGTTTCACGTTTTCACTTTGGTTCTGTTTCTTTTCTCCTGCTTATTGGTTTGAGTCAATTCATAGTTCCAGGTTTGGTCCCTGTTTCAAAAAAAAAAAAAATCCTTAGCTCCCTCGATCAGCGCGCTTAATCTGCTGACAGTCGCACTGATTAGCACGATATGCTGAGAAACAGTCACACCGTCCAGCCTCTGGCGCTTGTTGTCACTTAGGCAGTCGCGTCGATGCCTGTAAGTGAAGATTAGGGTTTGTCCCCAATCTTGGACAATGTGTTTTGCTCTCATGATTTTGACCCCGTCAGCCTTTTAGATTGTCTTCTCCCTAACTAGAAAGCTTCATTTAGCTTGCTTTGTGTGCTTTCTTGGTTTAGCCCACCCTCTGATGTGTTAAGTCTGGCCCTGTGTGAAGTTCTTTTTATTTTTTCTTTGAGTCCCTCGATCGGTGCTATTTTTGGTCAAAAGGTCACGTCGAACAGCCATCAGCGTTAGTTGTAGTACTGGTCACTCATGCCGATCGACGCTACTTTCGGCCAAAAACTCACTCCAGTCTCAGGGGTAGGAAAAAATCAGAATTTCTCCCATTCCAGTGCCAGTGTGTCTTGACCCTCAGACTCTTTTCTTCCAGCCAGAAGTGACTAGGATGCTTTATCTTCAATTGAATGAGTGAAAGAGTCAAATTTCGAGTGTCTCTTTTCTCTTTCAATGCATAGATTACATTGCTTGGTTTCTCGATTGAAGAATTTATGTGTTTAGTTTGTTCGATTCAGGGAGGAAGTTGCTTTTGGTTTCATTTATAATGCTTTGGATTTTATTGATGCTTGTTTGTTCAGAATTGTGAAAATTTTCATTTAAAGTGCTTTATGTGAAAGATTCATTTTCCATTTTATGAACAGGAGAACATCATTCTAGTTTACTTAAGCGAAAATATTGCATTAGTAGCGTTATTGAGAAGCTAGAATTGAATCATCATAAGCATGGAAATGAAATGAGACTTCTTATGTTGTTATAGGAAGATTAAGTGCATTTAGGAGATTTATTAGAGAAAGATTTCATTCTTTGATTGTTGCATTGATTGTGTGCTCTTTATCCCTCAATTAGTGTTGATTTTCATCAAAGACCAAGATATCTTTTCTCATATAGTTGCATGTAGGAGTTTTGTCAGATTACAGCGGTAGGGCCTTGAAATTGAAACCTAATTCAAGATCAACTGTTAAAATTTATTGAATTAATATAAGGAAGCATTGAAGCTTAACGCTCACATTTAGTGGTCTAGGCTAGAGACGTGTTTCAGCGTCTTTAAACCTAGCAGTTGTCATTCACTTCATCATTAGAAAGTGCTAGTATGGACTTTTTCTCCCCATGCCGTCACGTATATAAAGGGAGACCCCACTAGGTCTGCAATCCTTTATCCATAGGAAGCTGAGTCTGCTGCCTCGTAAATGTGATAAACCAAACATAGCATTCGGGGAGATTTCTTGCCCGTACTTCTCGGTTCGCTGGGAAGTATTCTACAGTTCACAGTTACCTAGTAATCCTTTTGCCTAGAATACCCTGAGTAGACATTTTTGATCTTTACTGACCCTTTAAATTTGAAAAGATCATCGAGCACTTGTCCTTTTGGGCTCGTTAAATCTGAAAGAGACTAGAGTCACATTTTATCCTTTTCTAGACTCTTAAAACATGAAAAGGAAAAGTTTTGTTTCAATGTTTTAAAATTAACTTCCCACGAAATATTCCTGGTTAAAGTTATCTTCCTTATTGATTCTTTAAGGTCGATTCGAATGGCAACATTTCCAGAGTCTACCAGTCAAGGATTCCCCTCAGATGGGAATCCTTGTCCTTTTCCTTCTTTTGGAAACTTTGGTGCTCCTTATATGGCAATGTTGTCCCTTCCTGGGTTAACCATTGATTTACCAGTCTGGTTATTTTCGACCTCAGTGATCCTGAGTGTCCCAAATCCTACCCCGCCATCTCCTTCATTTGAATCACATCACAATGATTCTAAGGTTGACCCCTCGCCTACTTCCCCCATTTCTTCACCCTCTTCTTCCACTTTGCTTGGTGAAAGTTTGAAATCCAGTAACCAGGAGGCTAATAAGAAGAAGAAGAAGATGAAGAAGAAGAAGTCAAATAAGCGAGAGGCCAACCGTCCAACCATTACTCCAAATGCACCCCCCATCGATAAACCTTTTGATCCTTCACAGAAGTTAAAATTCACTTTCAAGTTGTGTAAGGGTGACCATCTTCTTTGAGACTGTCCTGGCATTCCCAGAGTCTTAGAGGTATCGCCTCAAAACCTGAACCAACCATCCCCGTCAACCTCTGGAGATCATGTCAATGTTACTAGCGATGGTAGGAAGAAGGGAAATATTAGATTCCCCTGTAGGTTATGTGAAGGAGAGCATATTTTTCACCTTTGTCCTCTTATGGATAAAGCTTCCAAAGTTTTGGAAAAGCTTACAGCTCCTCAACCCAAACTTCATGTTGGTTATCAGAGGCTTTCTTCTAACCCTCTCCTAGTTGGTAAATAGATTTACCTAGATTCATCTCTTTCCCATCCTGCTCTTCCTGAGCGAGACTCTCTTGTGTCTATTCCCGACCAACCATTGGTTGGAAAGAGTGTCGACTTGGTTTTGCCACCAGTTGCTCCTTCTGTTCTAGAAGAGAGTGGTGATCATACTGCTCATGTTCTTCTCGTCTCCTTAGATTCTCATGAATTGAAGAGTGACCCTCCCGTCCCAGTTGTTCAAGAGAGTTCTTCTTCTATTCCTATAGAGCATGGGGGCAATCATATGATACCCCCACCAAGTAATTTTGTCGTCTCTTTCGATTGGGGTCCATTGACTACTTTCTGCCTCCCATCTTATGTACCTTTCGATATCATAGTACAAGCCTATAATATGGTAGTACCTGGCACTATATTAGATGAAGGCGCGCCGGTTAGCATCATGTCTTCTACTACTTGGCAAGCTTTGGGCTCCCCACAGCTTGTGCCTGTCACCCAGAATCTGTTGGCTTTCAACAGAGGAACCAGTCAACCTTTAGGGATCCTTCCAAAGTTCCCTATTACTTTGGGAGGAAAGACCGTCTATATAGAGATGATGGTAGTCGAAGGTCCCTTAGATTTTAATCTTCTCCTTGGACGCGACTATGTTTATGACATGGGAGCTCTTGTTTCTTCACTTTTCCATGTGATTTGTTTCCCACACGAAGGGAGAATAGTGACCATTAATCAATTGTCGTTCATTGGTCACCAGGTGCCTCCTACGCAACCATTGTCCCCTATCAGCTCTTGTTTTCAATAAGTACCTTCCCTGCCATAGGTCAATTATGTGGCTACCCGTTCCATCTCCGCATCTATTGATGATCACACAGATGGTATAGTATGTCATGTACTGGGGGCATTGGAACCCAATCTGTCTATGGTACCAATTGACATGTATTCCTCCCAGAGCATGGTTCTTCCATCTAGTGAAGACCTCTTGGGAACCATGTTCTCGTATGGTTCATGAATAGATGTGATGAGGATAGTTCTTGGTCTTGTTTCAACCTCGTTAAAAAATGAAACAAAGGTAATGAGCATAGTTCCTTGTCTTGTGTCAAGCTCGTTAAAAAATGAAACAAGGGGTCGAAGCATGGTTCCTGGTCTTGTGTCAAGCACCTTAAAAATGAAACAAGGAGTCGTGAGGATAGTTCTTGGTCTTGTGTCAACCTCGTTAAAAATGAAACAAGGGGCATGAGGATAATTATTTTACTGTGTCAACCTCATTAAAAAATGAAGCAACTCCCTTTTCCAAATCGAGTCTTTGATTAAGATCTCGTAAAATCCCAGTTGAGTCTTTCCAAGATCTCGAAAATGAACCTTCATTCCATCCACCTAGTTGACTGAAATGAATCTTGGGGGCCATGTACCTCAATTGATTCATTATGCTAGGGGCATGCAAACTTATAGGAAGCATAGTTTTTCATTTCAAGCTTGTGTAAACATGAAACCGAATCCAAGCAAAGTTCTCCATGGTTCAAGCTTGTGTAAAAATGAGCCCATGCCTGATTTAGATCTCGTGATTTTCGTTTTAATCAACTAATTTCTTCTAGATGAACCTTGGTTGTTTCATTCCATCACCACCATCTCTTTGGACGATCATATGCTTTCACTTGGTTGTTCTTCCTTTACTGAGGGACCACAATGATGAGTGGTTTTTATTAGCCAGCCTCTTGAACATTACATGTTTCGAGCAATTCCACCACTACCGGAACCAGTTGCTACCCTTTATACCACTCATTCAGGCTCTAGGACGAGTCACCTTTAAGCTCTTTTCTAACTCGTAAGACAATGAAAATATTACCGAGTATTTTTCCCTTTTAACTCGTAAAAAAGAATAAAATGGGGGGTCCGCTTTCAAGCTATTTTCCAACCCTTTAAACACAAAAAGATAGCCAAGCCCTTGTCATTTCGAACTCGTTAACGGATGTGAAACGTTGTGCACTGAGTATAAGTTTACCCCTTTTCGGGCTGGGAGGCACTATTTACAAAAAAGGTACTCCTTGACTAAAATGGTCAACCGATTCTCTCAAGTATTGTTTTCTACCTTTTCAGGCTCAAGAGACACAAATGTATGAAAAGGGGCCATGGGGAGTTTTACTTTACGTGTCTTTTTCAAACTCTCTAAACCTGAAAAAGATACTGAGTTACACCTTTTTCAGACTCGTTAAACTATTAAACGACATTGGATTCATCAACATGACGAACATGAGCTTCTCCTTCCTAGGGTTAATTAAATTCACTAGGTCGGATTCATCTGAAGGATGAACTTACAATGCAATCATATGCTATCCCCTTCAAGCTTGCGATTAAAAAATAATTAGGGTAGCTGCCAGAAATGGTGGGGGGAAATTTGGAAATCTATCAGTCGTGTCTGCAGCTCACTCTTGAACATGACACTCTTTGCTTCATGTCAGGTTGGGACATCCTCCTTTGCATCGTTGACCTTCCTCGGTTTGGGTTGCTCATTTTTGCCTTCCAATTGGTCTCTGCCACATCATCATGACCACCGATCCCATGGATCCAAAAGCTTCCAAACTTCCATTTGTGTCATCGATATGTTCCAGAGTTCTCCTTCTGTAGTTACACTTACCTCTGATTCTTTGTATCATCCAAAATCATTTTTGCATCCTCTCGTCTCGCATCGATGATGTGGGATTCACTGTGGCCCTCCTTCGACATGGTCACTTTCTATCAACTTCAACTCATTATCCAGGAAGTTGATCGAGAGACTCCCTTCCAGTACCTTAGAGCTTGCATGCCCTAATGGCAAGTTCTTCCTACTCGACGACAAGTTCACATCATTGGATTTTGATCACGTGATTTCATGGGTGTTCGACTTTAGTTCCTATATTCACTTTCCATGGATTGTGTTGATAGTACCTTGTGGACCATCGTCATTATTGGTGGTTTCTCCCACACTTGTTAACAGTTTACATCATTGACTGGTAATCAAGCGACTTTCTAGCATGTTCGACGTCAACACATTCATTCGCATGCCAGAATTTGTACTTTGATCGGGTCGTGTTGGAGGGCAAGACCCTGGACTCAGAACACAAAAGTCCAGGTTGTGAAGTGATGTGACATGGTTATGATGATATGCATGTCTCTTTCAGATGGTTGGCTACGACCAGACCATGAGTTATCATATGTGATCCTTCTCATTATTGGATGGTTGCAACCATACCTTGGTTTCATTATGATCCTCTTTGAGGGATGTTTTCACCCATACCTGGATCCATTTACATGATCATTCTCTGGGTGGCTACACCCATGCCATAATTCATGTATCATTTGACAAAGATCTCAGTTTATGTATATGTATTTGTACTTTCTTGCAGGTTTTTCGACGGCATAACGGTCCCTGCACTAACTTATAAAGCATTTCATCCCTCACTCCACCTCGGCCTTCATGCTTTAGGGGGCATCTGTTACACAGCATTTTGTCACTGTCCCTGTACTCCCTGTTCCTTGATCCTGGAGGACCTCTACAGTGAACCCCACATGCTTTTCCTTCATGAAGAAACTCCCATTATGTCCCTCTTCATGAGTAGATCATTTCCCTTTTGCACCATTTCCCCTGAAACTTCTGTTTTTCCTAATTTACAAGACTAGCGCTAATGGCCTTTGTCTCCCCCGTGTCGATGTGCAGAGATTACTACTACTCCTCGCACTGACCGGAGTGACTGAGTTGTGTTCTAGTCACGTCGGTCATGTTATGGAAATTTTTTTAAATTAGAGCCGAATATTCCAGCTCTAGAAGCTCCGTAATGGAAGTCTGGCAAATGGTTTGGTCGGATGGAATCGAGGATGACACTTTGGGTTCCTTTCCCCTATAATCATGGAACTACCTCAAGGGATAAATCCTTCTCCCATGAGAAGAGGATCCATCTCCCATCCATATTTCCTATATAAACCTCCCTTCTTCCCAAGAACAAACTAGTCACAGTTGATAGTTTTTGGCTGAGTGTGAGTGTTATAGTTGCAAAGTGTTGATGCTATTTTGGAGTAGACAAGCAAGCTATTACTAGTTGTAGCTATCTAGTTGTGTGAGGGAGAAGTGTGTTTTGGTTTGGAGTGAAGCCTAAAGGGAAGAGCTTTAAAACTATTGTTGTTTGAAGCCATCATGGAATGTTAGCATAAGTGTGTGGGAGCCTGGTCTTGTCAGAGGAAGACTGCAACATCAAGATGAATGGTTGTAATATCTCTTTGATATTAATATATGCAACTATCGATTGATTTCCTACATGTTTTGTAATATTACATATCCATGTCTTAATGTTTCTTGACTTGTTAAGTAGGTTGAATTGCAATTTCTCTATTATTATGTTTGTATGTTGTTGTTGTTGTTTACTTATTTCAGGAGCTTGAAGAAGGAAGCGAGAGATTGCTGGAGCGAGCGAGCAAGGACATCATCAAGTAGGATAAGCGACCAAGAGGTAGGCCATCTTGACTGATTCTAACCTAAGGAAATCTTCCATAGAATGTATATGTTATGGCTAGACCCACTATCAGGCTAGAGGAATTCGTTCGTGTCCGCACTTATAATTTTACTTCACCACAGTTCGCTATTTTGGAAAGATGAGAATATCATATAGCAGGTATAATTATTTGAGTATATGGTGCTGAATTTACTAATAGAGACTGATTAGAAAGGTCAGCCAAGTTGTGTTCAAGTTTGACTGAACAATGGGTTGGTTAACCTTATACTGTAATCAATCAGTTGAAGGAATTATGTGATGGACTATCTTCAAGGTAGGAATAAGTGCAAGAAGTAGTGTTGGACATAGTACATGGTCCACTAAGTGAAGAACTAAAGCATAAGATTACAAACTATTAGGAGCTAGATTTGGAGCCCTACTTCACTAAGCTACAAGATGAGAAAACTCATTGATAAGAGGGTTGGTTGAGGAAGCTACAACAATAACATCTAGCTGATGAGACGGAAGTATGAGTACTTGTGAAATAGGATGAGGCTTGTTGATGCACTCTCCCTATTTTGAGAGGGAGTAAGCATGGATTTCTCCTATCAGGTTGAGAGGGATAATGGTTGGACAATGTTTCTCCCAATGTTAGGTACTATGACAGATTAGGATTGATATCCTGAGTCAAGTACATGGACATGGATAAGGCGAATGGAGGATTAGATAAGCATCTTGGACTTGTTATCACTCCGATGTTTTCCCTATAATTTATCAAAGAAGGAATTGTCCGAGGTAACCACAAACCTAATCTTTTAGACTCGGGTTCTAGCCAACTTAAATCTAGAGACGGCTCTCTCTTTATAATTTAACTTTGTTTTGGGTAAATTTCAAGCTAGTTATTAGTGCTCATGATGTTTTGTTTTGATTGGGTGGTGGAATTAAGAAAAAAGATGGGCAGAGCAAGTATTCAGGCCATTGGGCTATGGAGTCAACCAAGAGTGGTTTAACTAGATCTGATCAATCACTAAGGTAAGAGTTCACAGGGCAGGTTAGCACAGCAAAAGAAAATCTGCAGGTTCAAATGGATGAGGTAGTCCTAACCAGGGCAAAGGGCAATGAAAAATCCTTAACCGGGATTAAGATAAAGAAAGGAAGGATGATCAACAGCAAAGGGAAATGAAGAATCCTTTACTATGGACTAAAAGGGGGGTAAACTACGAAAGTAAGGGAGCAATTAAGAATTCCCAGACCAAGATAGTTTAGTAGAAAACATATAGAAAGTAAACAGTTAAAACAGAGAGAATTTAAGCTAATTCTGAGATATCATTCCTTGTTTACTTTACAGATTTTATAAGAGACACATATGAATATTCATAACATGAAGAGAAAACAATATTTAAACATGAAAATATGATACTTATTTGTTCCAACTGTGCACAAGAATCCAGTGAGATGTCCTTAGCTTTATTTCATATCCAGCAAAACCAGTCCAGTATCGAGTACAATAGCTCCTTGGCTCAATATAAAATGTCTACAGAAATGTATTTTAATCCACACTAATTACTTCAATTTGTGAATTATTTATACAAAAAATGTTACAAAAATATTTCATAACCATATGAGAATTATTCTAGGAAACGAAAATATCTTTAGCAAGAAGATAGAGACAGATGGAGAACTGTCCTCATGTTGTCCCTTTTATTGTGACTGTGCTAGCTATTGTAATTCGGATTTGGCTCTTTTAGTTGCTTGATGCTTATGTATTGGATTCACTTTGTTCTTCTACCTACTGATACTCTTTACCTGTTCTGCTTTGACTCTGTCTTACCTGTTTCACTTGGCAGTAATGTTTTACCATATAGATTTACTTCAGTAACTTCATAGTAAATCAGTCAAATTTGTCCACCATTCACTGTCAGGTAATTTCATCCTCATCATTTTCCTGTATATCTCGTAAGCTTATGTATATTTAGAAAAATTTTGTCTGCTGGTAAACAGGTGCTTTACCTCATGCTCTATGTAAAACAAATTTTCCAAACTGTCATATAGTACCTTACCAATGGGCAGAGCTTTTACTCCTGAGGTAGTAGCCTGGCTTCTGGCCAACTTGTTGAGCCTTTCAATGTAATCATCTTGAGTCATCAGCTTGTCATTTATTACCATAGGACTGGGAAGTCCTTTTCCTCTTAAAATTCCATACTTTGTCATAAAACTATCAATGTCTGCTTGAATGCTTTGAAACTTTTTCTCTAAATTGAGCATCAGGTTCCTTTTGGTGAGAACCTTCTTTATTTCTATGATGGTTGCCATTCTGTCCTCTATTCCTAGTTCATCCAGTTGGTACCTATTTATGCTATTAAAAAATGTTATTAATTGGTTGGTCTCTTCAAGCTTGTCTCCCAATTCTTCCCTTGTTTTGTGGACTGCTTCAGTAGCTGCTTTCACTAGTTCAGTCTTTTCAAAAATAATTTGAATGGATGGCCAAACATCATTGATGGAATCAATGATTTGGCCCAAAGAATTTCCTTCATATCTCCAAATGGTTCTTGCAATGTTAAGTCCTTTTCAAGGACTTTTATCCTTTCTACCATTCTTTGGTTCTTCTGAACTTCTTCCTTTTGTTGTATCTGTGCAAGTTTATAATCAGTCTCTAAACTTGACATTTTTTCTTTAAGTTTCTTAAGTTCAGCGGCCTGGATGCTCATTTCCTCCATGGCCTTTAACAATTCAGTTGTTTTCTCTATGGAAGTAACTACGCTTGTAGATGCCTCTGCGCCTGCTGATGTACCTGTAATTGGCAAAAATGTAGCTAGTGGAAGAGTGGGTGCTAAGGCAGCAGCCAATGTTGAGGGTACTGTTGTAGAGACTGTAGGAAATACAGTCTAAGGAGTGGTGGTCAACTCACTCTGCTTAGACTGTATCAAGTTATCTAGTTCTTTCTCTATCTCTTTCAATTGCTCATTCAGCTTTAGGACTAAGTCCATAAGCTCTCCCTCCTTCTGAGTCGCCAACACTTCAGCTGTCTGAGGATGATGTAATCAGGGAATTTTGAGTTGTTTCTTTAGGGCAGCTATGTCATCATTTTTCTTCTTGATAAGATTTTTTGTAGCTTTCACATCCTTGGGATCATGTCCCAGTTCTATGACCAAGTCCTCTAAGGACTTTATTCTGGTGTCCTTGGCCTGTGAAGAGGCCTTTTCCAACTGGAATTGTGCTAATATGTTATTTAGCGAATTCTGGAGCCAGTGGGTTGTAATTTCCTTGTTGGTCAAGGTGGAGTAAGCCTTTTCACCAGTCTGCTTGTGTAGTTCTATTTGATCAATATGATGGATATCCTTTGCCAATACTTCAAAGTTCATTTTCAGATAATCTACCATTGATCTAGGTTGTTGTGTAGTTGGCTTCAAGAAACTCATCTGCATCTTACCTTCTTTTATGCCAAAGGCTGACATTAGCCTTGTTTGATTGGTTGGAGCCATTTTAAGGTAGTGTACATAACTTTCGGCCTTTAATCTTTCATTCCTGGCCTTGATTTCTTTGTATTTCTCTTTTAAGTCTTGGCTCTCGCTACTTGGAGCTCTAAAGGAGGATACTTCGATGCTCTGCTGTCTTTCCAACGTTTGAGCCTGTGAGGTGGAAGGTTCTTGTGTACCTCTTGAAGGAGTGGTTTTCCTACCTTTTGCTCCTATAGTTCTTGTTGTCTCCTTAGTATACTCCTGCTCTGAAAATGGGTTTAACCTTTGCCTCTTGACATAGGTTTGGCAAACAGGTCTGCTAGAAGGAGTAGCCTCCTCCCTATCTCTTTTAAGATTCCTCTCCTCATTTAGAGAAGTTTGTAAAGTAGGAGGATTGCTCATGATTTTTTCTGGTTGAGCAAATTCTTCTGAAATCTCAAGCAGTTCTGATTCTTATGGTTGCTCTGATGGTTGCTGCTCTGATGGCCCTGGTTGCCTTTGAGATTGATTTTCTTCTGGCACCTGTACAAATGAATCCTCATCAAGTCTTCTATCTAAATCAATCAATACATTATTGACAGCAACTTCTGTGCTATCCTGGTCTACCAAAGTGTTTTCCACCCATTCAAGTTGATTTTCATACTGTTCAATTGCAGGGATTCTATGTTGATGTAAGGAGATAATTTATTCTTCTATCTCCTATTGCAAATTAAGTCTAAAGGATCATATCTCTGGATAAAACTTTGTTTTAATCTTAGTCTTTGGAGGATTTCCTCTACTACTTTTCTTGTTTACCTACTATTACATATGAATGGGAGAAGCTAATCCTTTATCCTAATTTGAGCTTTCTTCTTGGCTTTCACAAAATGCACCTCATCTGAATTGACCATTTGCCTGTAGTACTCCAGACAAAACAATCTTATAGGGAGGTATCTGGGCAGCTTGTAGGGAGCCAGCTCACATCCATACATTCTAATTTCAGTGTAGTTTTGGTACAAGTAGCAATCCCCCACTCTATACTGTTTTGACAACTGAAGGACCCTCCTGATATCTGCACTGATTCTAGGTGGAGGGCTTCCTAGCAACATAATTGCCACTGGGTGTACAAAGTGGTCTATGAAGTTAGTATAAGAGTATTGAGAGTCATATAAGAGGATTAGTGAAGTCTTGAAGATTACCGATCTGGGGTTGCCTTTGGTATCAAGCTTTTGGAGTGAGATTGGGAATTTGTTAGCTTGATAATACAAGAATAGATGATATAAAACCGAAGAATATTTAAATACTCTCTCATTATCCATTCTCATGAATTGATCATGTATCATATCAGTAATGAACCTAGAAAAATCAAACATGATGGTTGGGGGCTGTCCAGGAGTGTAAATAGGCATAAAGGCTACAATAATTTCATCAAAAATTCACTTGTGGTTTGGCCTAATACACTAGATATCATTTCTATGGTATCTTGGCCAAGATCAGAGAAAATAGTCCACATGTATGGGGGGGGATCTTTAGGGATGTATTTTTCCTCCCTAATGAAATTCTGGAAAAATTGAGCAGGTCTGATTGAGGAAAGTGTAGGGTATCTGTTTAGCAAATCTCCAATAGATAGAGGGGTCAAGTTTTGGCTTGGTTGTAACTGCAAAATTTGATTTATGGACTCAGCAGTGATAGTAAACTATGCAGACTAGTCTGGGGTCATTACTGCCCTTTGGATGGGATCATAATTCATATGGCAATAGTGGATAATTTCTGGGAAGATGTGAACTCTGGGGAATTGGTATTTGGGTAAGCCTGATTCCCAAAGACCTATGTGGTCTACATGGTTCAGGTACTGGTCTTTGTACTTGCAGTAGAGTTTCAAAGGGGATTATTGAACAGAGGTGTCTTTAATCTGAAAATCTTTATCTGCTAGTGGGAGATGGTCTAAATCTCTGTGGGGAGTAGAAATGGGCATGACGTTCAATGCAATCGGGGCAGACATCCTTGGTTCTTGTGGATTCAAGGACGGGGGCGAAGGGTTTTTAGATAGAATTGGGTAAAATTGATCTAATTCAAGGTATTTTGGAGTTACTGGGCAATTTTTCTTACTAAATTATTTAGGAATTGGAAGCAATTCAGTCCAGGTTGTGGAACAAAACAAGGTTTCTTAGCGAATTAGGGATAAATACCTAGTTTTGGCTTTTAGACGGAGTAATGGCAACTATGCACTGTTTGCAAGAAGCGCACGGGACTACAAGGTAGTCTGGAGTTTCAACAGCTCTGGTAAATTGGCAGTTGGACGTAGGTTGACTGTTGCACGTACTCTGGTGCTTGCATGGAGATCAGAGCGTTCTTTTTCCACGATAAAACAAAAAGCAATGAGTTTTTTAAGTTTTATTCATAAAGTCAATGATTTTGGCGAGTACACTAGGAAAAGGACACTTGGCGTTAAGCGAGAAATGTGACAGTTTTTCGTTTAGTAGGAGGCGAGAAGTGGGATCATATCGCACCGGTTTTGGGATAAAGTGGTTTTGGTCGAAGGATGCCCGATTCCATTTATCGGGTGCCACATAGCGGCGGGGTGAATAGTGAAACCACTCACATCAAGCGAGTAAAATTTAGCCTTTGGAGTCCCCCCAATATGAGTATCGATTGTTGGATCAATTGAGGTCAGGTGACACAGTGATCGGGGTGATGATTTGATGTGAGGTTTAATGGAGGGGCCCGACGGGGTTTTAATGGGCGCAGGGATTAATTAATGAAGGATTCTGACGGTTTAATTACGTCAGGAGTGTTTTTATTGGTGGGGACAGATTCTTAATTAATCACTTTATTTCAGCAGGGAGTCAAGGTTATTAATTAGTCGTTGATCGACATAATTAAACCTTTAATAAATTTATTAATAAGTTTATGTCTCAAACTTTGGGGCGGGATATTTAACATATGGGTTTAATAAAATATATGGGAAAGGGGTATTTTTCAGGATTTAATACATAAAGTTAGAAATTAATATGAAATGAAGGTGGAAAAATGAAGGGTGCTAAGTATAATGTATATTGAATTTATTTGCTTTTCACATTAAACATCATAACTTAGGCTAAATGTGCATTTGTGGGTTTTTTGTGAGAAAGAGGGGTTTTATATGGGAGTGATTACTTTCCCTAGGCAAATGATGATTTTACCTTAGGAAAAGGGTTTTTTTAGGGGAAAATGAATGATCCTAAGGGGGTGAATGTTTGTAAGGGGTTTTAGTACTTAGACCTTATAAGTCATTGGGCCGAGGGTCCGGTCCCTCTAGAAGTTAGAGAAATGTCTGAGCCCCTTAAACTTAAGGTTTTTGGTACTTTTGACTTTGCTTATGGGAAATTAGTAAAATTAAGGGTAAAATGAATGGGGGGAATTAATCACTTGACTTGTGTATATGCTCAATTATAATCCATACTTTAGCAACTTGATGATGAAAGTAAATGATATGATTTTATCTAATCATTCATCACAAATCTGATCTTCATGCAACTACTTACCCATCTACTCATCCTACCATTTTTTCTACTCTTTATTAGGGTGCACTTAAGTTGGAAAACCCTCATCAAACATTTTTCTTTTCTTTTACAATAGAAATCTATCTAAGTCTATCCTAATTACATCCAAGGGCTCAGATTAAATTGTTGAGCTCCTTTTATTCACTCTAGCTATCTACTTATCTGCCAAGATTAAACAATTTGGTCAGATTTTATTCGCTATCTCTAAGCATGAAATTGAAAGCATGAAATAGCCAAGTTTAAAAATTTTGACTATCCATGGATTGTGGCATGAATAACAAGCTGCACACAATCATTATTATGCAGAAAAGTAAATATTAGTGGCATTTATACTTGCACACTTTCATGGTCTTTTTCTTTCTTCTTGGGGTTCATTTTTCATCTTTTTTGACCTTTTTCATTCTTTTTGTCCTTTGATTTTTCTTTTAGGACATACCCTCTTTACTTTTTTTTTAATTTTTTTGAGTTTTTTTAATATGGAAAACATTTGCAGAAAGCAAAGGTATGTACATATTATAGGTTTAATCTCAGCCATTCAAAAAATTATGACTCTTATTGGTATAGGAACCTAACAGGACATACATTCTTGAATCATGTATTGTGATGCATTAGGATGGAGATCCTAATTGAAATACATGGACTTGGATAAATAATGGTATGGTGGAAAAACATTTCCTTTATAAAAATGGTCCAGTGGATGACATACTCCGAGTATCCTAGGTGGAGTATGTACCTCGATGAGGCGATGTGGTGTGCCATGGAATGCCTCCTAGCATTGTGCTCTAATATTATGGAGAGATAGAGTGTCCCTGTCAAGGCCTTGGTAATGTGACAATGCTAGCTATGATGATACTATCATTGATGCTTATCAATCTGGATCCCTTTTTATGTGAATATTTCAATTTGAGTTAGACTTGTTGAATCCATTATGAATAGCTCCCTAGTTAAGAGGGAGTGTTGGAAAAGTAACTAGGTTCAATATTCATAATTATCATTGTACTTATGTCATTACATAGTTTATGTAAAAATGAAAAAAAGAAAAGAAGAATTTCTCTTTTAGCATGGGCTTGATGCTTAAGTTAAATTTCCAACTAGGTATAGCATGTTCTTCATGCTTCTAGGTTTTGATTGAGTCAGAGAATTAAATTTGAGTCAAACTACATTTGGTCTCTTTATATGAAAAAGGGAAAGAATTTTTGTTTAGTCAAAAAAAGTCACTATTGACCTCCATAAGACCCGGTTAACCTTCCATATGGTCAAGTAAGCTCACTCAAAAGGACACATCTGTTCAGATGTAAGAACAACTAATTATAGGCATGAATCCTCCACCAAAACAAAACGAAGTTTATGGAGCTTCTGCAATAGTCTCTATGGCATAAAAATATTATTTTTGTGGTAGAAGATGTGAGTTTCCCAAGGCTAAAGACCTAAAGAGAATGCAAGTTTCCTGAGATTAGAAATTCTGAAAAATGTGTGAATTCCTGAGGAGATATGTGAGCAACTAAGATTTTTTTCTGTGATGACATGCAAGCTGATGAAGGACTATAATTACTATGATATGCGAGCTAATGAAGGATCTTAATGAATGTGATATGTAAGTTAAAGGAGAACTACAAAGCATAAGCTACAAGAAGGATGAAGGATCACTATGGGACAAGGAATCTTGTGACAAATTAGCTATCTTATTGAAGATGAATCATGACAGAGGATTGAGGGATGACTTGCGGATCTTATGGAGGTAGTTCTCTTGATCTTGGTCTTGGATATCTCTTTTGATCTAATTCTATAAGAAGAGGAATGTTTGGGTTTTCCCCAAATGTGTGGTTATTACTTGACGTGGAGCCTATATCTTGTGTTTAATGTCTCTTGTGATCATCATGTTTACATTTTGGTAATTATTTGATGAAGAAGCAAAACACAAATAGTTTAATAAAAAACCAACAAAGTTCATAAGTAATAATCAACTAAGTGGAATCAACTTTAATCTCCAATTACCTTGATTCTTTAACAATTTGGACTTGACTCACATGCATAGGTAGTCACAATACATCATGTGCAATATTCATCTGAGCTATAGTAGGACCTTAGTACACTTCTTTCAGCGACTCATATTGTTATGTTCAATCTGTTGTCACTCACTGCATTGTGGGATTCAGTTGGTCAAGGTTGCCCAAGGGCAATGAAATTTTAAGCCATTTTCCCAAGCCACAAAATATCTCAATGCTAAATCAGACCCTCCACATTGTATAGTGCCTCAAAATACCTTTCAAACGGTATATGGAAGTCTGAAAATGGACTTCTAGATCATAAGATATGGCATGTTGAAGCTACCCATGGAAAGTCAGAAGATAAGGAGGAAAGAACCAAAGACAAAGGCAAAGCGCATATCGCAGGACCATGAGCCAATCACAATCGTAAACTAGCTATCGGTGGGTCTAGGCAGAGATGTTTATCACATATCAGAGGTCAGGGGCAATCCCGCATACCACATCCCACAATATTGCTATATCCCAGTCCCGCGATCCAGCAACATCACAGTCTCGCACACTCCAAAACCTTGCGTTATCACTAATTTGCGACATAATGTTAAATCGTTAGGGATCACCAAAAAAGGATTAACAAATGAAATGCATGAAAAAACCAAGGTTGGTTCGCCACCTTCTCTCTCGTCCACGTGGTGGAACATGGTAAATCCCACACTCCCGCATATCGCTATATCGCAGTCCCGCAATCCCGCAGCCGCAGCATTGTAGTCTCGCACACTCCAAAACCTTTTGTTATCACTGATTTGCAATATAATGTTAAATCTTTGGGGATCACCGAAAATTATTAACAAAGGAAATGCACGAAAAAACCAAGGCTGAGTCGCCCCTTCTCTCTCCTCCACGTGGCAGAATATGGTAAATATCGCACTCCTGAATATCGCGCATCCTACAGTCCCACATCTCGCATTCTTGCATTCCCCTAGTCCCACAATCCTACATCCCACAATACCGCAATATCGGCAATTGGTGGAAGATAGGGGTTACCACTTTAAAAGCACTGCGAACTGCCGATTTTGCGATCCAATGTAAAAGCGTCGGGGGAAGCCAAAAAGGATTAACAAATGAAATGTATGGAAAAACCAAGGTCGGGTGAACCCTTTCTCTCTCCTCCATGTGGTAGTATGGAAGGTGATGCAGCAAGTACGAATGACACGTGTCACTCATATTCAGATTTTTAGGGGTCCTACGGGGGCATTTCCCGGTGACACGTGGAAGTGATGACGTCACCCCTCATGTTATACATGAAAATGACCTCCTCATTAGTTCAGAGGGTAAAGACATGATGACTGAAGCAATGACCAAGTTCACAAGCCTTGTTTCCAAGCTAACGTTGCCTATACACTAGAAACCTGCTTTATAAAGCTTCTCAGCAAGCCTAAGGGAGCGTTGGTGACCCAAGTAACTATACTTTTTACCTCAGGGACAGCATTAGTGAACCCTGATGAGGATCTAAGGGTCAAAGGAGCAGATTGACTAAGAAATATCCCTATATTCTCTCCTAAATCAACTCAGAAAAGCAAGGAAACATCAAAGTTCGACCTATTTGGGGGATTTCTAATCCTAATGGAGTATGCAAATGGGAAAGAGCTCAAAAGAATGGCAACATATTTGCATTTACCTAAAGAAACTCATGGAGAAACTTGGCAACCCTAACCTCACATGCTACATAAGTAGAGCTAGGGCTATTGTGAAAGAGGTCAAATCATTTGAAAGGATATCTTACTTGCTCGTCGAGTAGAGTCTCAGACTTAAGCATAAGAAGTTGGTAAGAAGGGAGAGAGAGAGAGGAGCTGGAGGGGTAAGGGAAGGTTGATGCAACCGATGGTTGTAATCACTCTTTCGACATTAATATAGAACTGTATTTGTACTTTCCACTCTGTGATGTTGGTACTATAATTCATTTATATGTTTATTCAATGTCTTTTAGCATGAGTGGCTCAGTTATGTGCAACTAGATGTCTTTTGTATGTTTATGCATTAATTATCAATGTTTTATGTTGTGATTACGCTTGTCTTTTCTATGTGCAGGAATTTATCTGGAGTCAGCTCAGGGGACTTTTGCCTAAGTGCATTGCGCCTTCCAACAACTCCACATGAAGGCTCGAGGTAATGAATCCTTCTCACTTGGATAGTTATTGTTGAACATGGACATGCATGTATCTTTGTGATAGCTGCAGATAATCTTACAGTATGCCAAGGGTCTCGGGAAGACCCTTGAGGGTTCATTCATCTTCCATACATCATGCATTAATTCCTATAAAAGAATTGGTGACTCCACTAGGGACTACACTTTAGTTCTCGGTTTTTCCATAAAGTTCCTAGATCTCTCCTTCTTCCAGACCTTCCTGTACTTCTTAATTCCTTTGTTGACCACTTAATACCTTGCAGCACTCTTCTTTCATTTCTCAGCCCTAGATCTGATCTTCACAACCCTTTTTTGAAGTGTTTTTCCTCACTAACGTAGGTTACCTGTGTAAACAGAACCTTATAAAGCATCGTAGCTTCACAAACAGAGCGTTAGTGCCACCAGTAACGCTGTGTGGCCTCTAACACAGAGCATTAGTCACCCATTTTTTGATAGACAATTATGTTTGTGACCTCAAAGGGTTGGGAAACTTGCTTCCAGACTGATAAGGGATCTGTAGCTATGTTTTGTTTGACTGATCTGTGTTCTGAACAAATTTCTTTTCTAAGAAAATGCATTTCCTTCTTAAAGTTTTTATTTTCATAAAATAAAAAATCAAAAATATTTATTGTTTTCTACTTAGCTGGTTAATTTCTACATTATTTGGTTTCAGTAGTTGTTAGTGAGCATTGAAAAGTTTTGTCAGTTATGCGAGTGTTGTACTAAATAGGATGCATGGAATGAATATTGATGTATGAATGACTCTCCCTTTGTAGAAGCAGCTTATTCATCGAAATTGAAAATTTACAAGCATTGTTTTTGCTTGATTTGAGTTAGAGTCCCATAAAATCTCATATGTCAACACCCCTACCGAAGACTCTAATGAAGTACACTTAAAATATACCTAATAAAATCAATCAAAAACTCTTTCTAGAGTAAACACACATTAGTTTAGGCTAGGATCTTGGGTTAGGCAGAGTGAGTAAACTGCCCAAGACCATACACCAAAACTAGTGTCATTAAAGAGAGAAATCCTTATGCACTCATACTACTGGGACCACTCCAATAAAAGTGGAGCTAAATACGAGACAACATCAGACTATAAGTGATGGAAGCCTGCCTTTTCTTACATCTCCTTTGGGTATTATGTGTATCGGGGATCCCTTTGGGGATATCGGAGCTGAGTCGGGGACTCAGGTATCCTACCCACACAACATACTGTCTGCGACCCTGTCCCCCCCGGTAGTGTCTGTGATCTAAGGTATCCTTAGTGTCCATACTTTTAGGGACTAACATAAGGTGATTGGGGTGGGCTGCCCTGGTACCTAACACAGATGGACCTACTTTGTCTTCAATTTTTGGGAGGGTGCTCGTCTTCACGAGAGTACGTGGCCCCTCAATCTGAGGTTCGAGCAAAGGTCTAGAGTAACCATAATTGTACATTTGGCTAGCTCTCTCTGTTATTCATTGTGATACTGGGTTTCATCTCCAGTGATCAACGCTTATCAGACAGGGTCATTTCCCTCTGCTTGTTGATTGATTTACTTAGTGTCTTTTTTTTAGGTGCCAGAGTGTTATCATTAAGACTTTAATAAACATCACTGTAAAATTTACTAACATAAATTATCTTCCACCGTGGCTACATATGGCCCTCGTCGTCAATCTAGACAATTGTTAGGACATCCCCCACTCACTGGAGGATCCGTCGAGCTCCAGTGATCTGGATTCCCCGTCTTTGGGAAATCAGACTCCGAGATCTCACACAGAATCAGTTTGGACATCCGACGATTCAATCTTACCATATGATTTCTTTACTGGAGGATTTCTTCCTCCATACAACCCTCTGATCATGAATCCTTTGGGCCCACTCTTGGTTCCCATTGCATCTGTACCTCCTTTATCTTCAGTTGGAACACTTCCACCCATCCCGTCGATGACTAATAGGTCGTGGGAATTTTTGGACACTTTTGGTCCCCCACCACTTCCCGAGTCGACAATCAATACCACACCTTTGATGGCAAACCCTGCTATCCCATTTGTTCCAGGTTCAACCCGACACCCTCCACGAGTGGAACCCAGTCAATTTTGGGTTCCACCCCTTTAGTTTCAAACCTTGTACCTTCGACAAGTGCTACATATAGCACTCCTTATAATTCTCAATATAACACAGTTAGCGTGGGTCCCTTCAACCAACAATATGGTTGGCATGCATTGTATATTTATAACCCCCAGATTCAAGTATATGGGGGCACTCCCAATATGCATATACCAGTCGGGAACATAACAGTTCCCCCTCCATTTTCAGGCATGCATGGTCAGTCACTAATTGACATGAACACTCCTTATGTTATTCAAGGACTTATGGTTAGTTCTATGGCGAGCAGGAATCCTCAAAGAGGTCCCAATCAATCCATGGGGGCACCCTACTCACAACCTCAAATGAGTCAAGGGGGCACTAGTTATCCTGGGGGAACTTCTATCCCACAACCTAACAATCCCTATGGAAATCCACATTACAATACCATACCCCAAGACACCTACTATACCACACAAACTGTGTATAATATTGGGAACAACACGATGGGAGGACTGCAAGGATCCTCAAGTCATATGTCGTCACCTTGGTCCAATTCGGGGGTGTTATAGACATTTTTTTGCACTGCAACCCCAAGCATAAAATTTCCATAAACCAAGGGCTCCTAAGTCCCTAAAGGTGTTGTTCCAACCCCTAAAAGAACAAGGTCAACTGATTACAGCTTCTCCCAGAAGTTCTCCATGAAAAACTACTCAGAACTGGTCAAAACTAGATCATTTCACCTGCTCCATAGGCAAAGTGCATTGCATCTCACCTAAATACACACAGTGGGTGCATTGCATTTCAAAAATCCCTTCTATGGGGTGTGATGGGCAAGAAGAGACAAATGGCAGTGTCAATCCGCAAGGTGGAGAAGCATGGAATCTTCCAGAAACTTCTCCTGTGACACTTGCCTCTCTGAATTCGACCAGGGA
The DNA here is from genome assembly GCA_031772625.1 of Pinus tabuliformis. NCBI lineage: Eukaryota > Viridiplantae > Streptophyta > Pinopsida > Pinales > Pinaceae > Pinus > Pinus tabuliformis. The sequence goes on along the minus strand of CM062814.1, from coordinate 350,436,595 downwards.
TGAGTAAGAGATCATCAATCTCCAAGTGGAAGCAATAACTATCAGAGGGAAGACACTAATCAAATCAAAAGCTGACTCATCTCCCTTACAGACATCTATATATGGATCCCTCATCCCAGAGATCCAGAGGCTGGAATTTTGCATCTTGTAAGGAATTGTTGTTACTTTCTTGAGGCAACATCATAATGTTGGGTGATCTAAGCTTTTCATGAGGTGAAGAAGGGCTTACTTGCTGAGAGGATGATGCTGGGTCAGAACAACTGGTTATAACTCTCTTGGCTCTTTCTTGATTATCAATAAAGCTATTCAAGTTTTCCTCCATACTCTTGTGTGATTTATGTTTAATGCATTTGTATGGTCAATTTACATCTGATCCTAGATTGTTTATGATAATAGATCCATGTTCTCGTATAGTGTTATGCTACTTTGATATGCAGGTACTCTGTGAAGCTGGGTATACAAGAGAGCGAGTAGAAAAGGACTATCAGAAGAGAGAGGAATCGAGCAAGGAACTAAGCGCAAGACAGAGGTTGGTCTCCTTTATTCTTCCCTCATCTATCTTTCATAAAGGAAAACGAAAGTAGCTTTACTTTTTTTGTTTCTAAGGTAGCTACCAGCCTTAGTGGGATTAGCAGTTCTGCATAGACACTTTTCCCTGTAACAAAATGGCGACTCCGCTGGGGATGGTGTGATTGGCGCAACAGACACGAGATCGACAAAGGCTACATCTAAAAAGGCCCGTAAGATTTCCAGTCAAAATGCAAAAGAAGAACTTCTTGCCTCGGAAGTAAATGTCGTCTCGACAGATAAAGGCAAAGAAACCAAGCAACCAGGAGGCAAGAAGAAAAACAAAGGGAAGAAGAAGAAATAGGAGGAATCATCACCTGAAAAATCTTCTGCAAACCCTCCTGGAAATAGGAAACCAAAAAATCCATACTTTATATGTGATGAGGATCATTAGACATCAGATTGTCCACACAGAGCTGAGCTTAAAAAATTCTTCAAGAATTCAAAAACCTCGGCAGTATTAACTGATCCATTTCCGAACCCAGGGACAAATCTGGTTGACAGTGGAAATGCTTCCCCGTCTCAAGTGCTGATGTTGTCGGTTTCCAAATAGCAAAATGATGCTTTGATATCGACAAGGAACAAAGATTACGGGAATCCACAACTGTCGAACAACAAGGATAAAGATCAACCTAGTAGTTCGACAACAACTTCGACAGAAGTTGCGCCGCCCATCATTCCTGAGCTGACAATAAAACCGCCAAAGGGAGTAGTATACAAGTCGACATTTAATCCTCGTGCTAGAGCGGCACAGCATTATAATATAGTGGAAGATCTGGCCCAATCGCCATCCGCTATGTCGACACTTGAGGTACTGCAAAATTGCCCATCCCAAAAGCAGGCTTTATTATCAGCCATCGGTGGGATAGATGCAAAGGATTCAAATCTTGTGTCCTTTAATCATAAAGGATATGATCCTCAGTTACCAGCTCAACTAGCTTTCCTCATTCAAGTGAAAGCCCTCAACAAAATTGTTCATCGAATAATTATTGATGAGGGGGCATCTACATGTATTATGTCGATGAGTTGCTGGAAAACTTTAGGATCTCCAACCTTGTCGCGATCTTCAACGACATTAAAAGCATTTGACGGACAAACATATACCCCATATTGTATTCTAAGTAACTTGCAAGTTGAACTGGGGGAGAAAACAATAGAAATAAATGTTGAAGTAATCGACAGAAACCTCGATTACAACATCCTACTAGGAAGACAATGGATATATGCTATGGCTGTTGTTGTGTCGACTATTTTAGAAGATTGCATTTCCCTTTCAAGGAGGGATTACAATCATCGATCAACAAACTTTCCTCCCCAATGGTTCTCAAGTTACGGGAAGCATTCCAATGATCCATGGAAGCCCTCATTCGCTTCAAAATATCGGAGTAGGCCTACTAAAAGACCCTATATTAATGGGAACTTTTGCCCTTCCACCTCCAATAAATCTGGCGGAAGTAGCATCAGTAGGAACCTGCAATATGATATCTTCGATTAAAAAGATCTCAGAAAACGATATAAACATGGATCATACGCAGGTATTGCCTCCAAGCCCAATGGAAATATTGTAGCAATCAATGTTCCTAGCATGGGAGGCAAACCCAAATCAACGCTCACCAAGCGTTTGGATAGATAGGTCTAAGGAATATGGCACCCCTTCAGATCCTTGGTCACGAGTGCATTACACCGACGAAGGAATTGTTCAATCAATGGTAATTGAAGGGGCACCATGGGAAGATTACCACCATCGTTCCCTTCTTCCGGATTGTGAAGAAGATACTCCTGATGACCTTTATCATCCCTCAGCCTTTGATTTCCTATCAAATACAGTAAACACGGTGGATTCCGAGCGAAACTTGTCCAACATTGAAGAGACTATCGCCATAAATATCTCGACCAAAATAGATGTTGTAGAGAATATTTATGTTGGCAAATGTTGTTCTCCTTCAGAACTGGAAATATATAAAGTTGTTTTTCGCGAATTCAGAGATGTCTTTGCTTGGTCATATAATGAAATGCCGGGCATTGACTCGAGTATCGTTGAACACGAAATTAAGATGTATCCAGATGTCAAACCAGTACGACAACGGCTAAGGCAGGTGCACCCCAAGAAAGCCGCTGCCATCAAGGCAGAAGTTGAAAAAATTCTCCATGCTGGTTTCATTTACCCGGTTCCTCTAACCGATTGGGTATCGAACATTGTTCCTGTTATGAAAAAACAAGGAACGATTAGAGTGTGCGTCGATTATAGGGATGTAAATCAAGCTTGTCCAAAAGACAACTACCCTACACCATTCATTGACCAGATAATTGATGAATGTGCCGGATGTGAAATCTTTTCATTTATGGATGGATTCTCCGGATATAATCAAATAAATATCCGCCCATAGGACCAGTCAAAAACTGCATTTATTTGTCCGTGGGGCACATTCGCATATCGAAAATTACCCTTTGGTTTAAATAACGCAGGGGAAACATTTTAGAGGGCAATGAATTATGCCTTCCATGACATCAAAAACATCGTTCAACCATATCTCGACGACCTTCTGGCTCATTCGCGAAAGCGGTTTGATCATCCGCAGCATTTAAGAGCGATATTTCTACGTTGCCGACACTACAAGATACGACTCAATCCACACAAATGTGTGTTCTGTGTCAGTTATGGTCGTTTACTTGGCTTTGTAGTCTCAAAGGACGGGATTCGTCTCGACCCATGTAAGGCTCAGGCAATCATTAATTTTCCTCCACCTTCAAATTTGCTTCAGATTCAGAAACTCTAAGGGAAAGCAAACTTTCTAAGGAGGTTCATTCCAAATTACGCCGAACTTGCTAAAGGTTATACACGTCTATTGAAAAGGGAAGTTCCCTTCATCTGGGATCAGGTTGTGCAAGCTTTCTTTGACGCTTTAAAAGAATCCCTAATGAAAGCATCATTAATGTACGCTCCTGATTATCAAAAAGACTTTAACCTGTATATGGTTGCAACGGATACAACCATCGCAATGGTTTTAGTTCAAGAAGACAACGAAATTGAACATCCTATATATTATTTGAGTAAGAACTTAAATGATACAGAAATCAAATATTGTTATGTTGAAAAGCTAGCGCTCATAGCTGTTCAAGCGATACAGAGATTTCGACACTATGTCCTCTTTCGAAAAACTACCATTCTGTCATATTGCAACCCCATGACTTATATATTGTTGTGACAGTTGCTGGGGGGAAATATTCAAATGGATAGCAATTCTACAAGAGCTTGATCTGGAATTTGTAAAATACAAGTCAAAGAAAGCCCTTGTTTTCGCAGAATTATTATGCGATCTCCCAACGTCATCCAACGATGAAACATCCGAGGAAACAATCATGGATGAATCTTTGTTTCTGATATCTTCAAGCAATCCGTGGTATGGAGATATAATCATTTATCTCCAAACCCAAAAATATAGGCCTAATACCTCCCGTTCCGAACAAAAACATATTCGATACCAATCAAAAGACTACATGATCATCGGTGATACACTTTACCGTCGTGGTGTCGATACAGTTCTGAGGAGGTGCCTCACCCATGAGGAGGCTGAAAAATTCCTAAATGATTGCCATTCAGGCGCGTGTGGGGGGCATCAATCCGGTTACACTACAACGCAAAAAAATTTATGAGCAAGATACTTCTGGCCAACAATGTTCAAAGATTGCATAACCGCAGTAAGAAGTTGCCATGCCTGTCAAATTTTCGATAGCAAAACCAGAAGACCACCCGCACCTCTGCAGCCAATAGTTGTTGTTGGGCCATTTTCCAAATGGGGCATGGATTTCATGACATGTAACCCCACCTCGACCGGGGGGCATGGGTATATCATAGTCGCAGTGGACTATTTTACCAAATGGGCCGAGGCGATGCCTACATTAGATAACACTGGTGAAAAAGTTGCCCTTTTCTTTTTTAATCATGTAGTCGCCAGATTCGGCGTTCCATAGGCTATAGTCACAGATCATGGATCGCATTTTCACAATCACATGATGGTCGAATTAGCTGCCAAATTAGGGTTGTCCCACGACAGATCTACTCCATACTACCCGCAGGCCAACGGACAAGTTGAAGCAATCAACAAGGTCCTGAAACGCATGCTGCAAAGGATGATTGGAGTCCACAAAAGGAGTTGGCACCTAATCCTGTACTCAGCCTTATGGGCATACCAAACATTGGTAAGGAATGCGATCGGGTTTACACCTTTCCAACTGGGGTATGGCCTAGAAGCAATCTTACCAATTTAATGTGAAATCTCATCCCTCAAACTCGCAATCGATCTTCTCCCCGAAACTTCAGAAGAGGAGGCTCGTTTCTTAGAACTAATCCAATTGGATGAAACCCGTCGTGATGTCGCTTTGGCTAACGAAGCCCATAAGAAATGAGTCAAGGCGTAGTTCGACAAGAATGTCAAACCCCGTGTCTTCTCAGAAGGTGACTTGGTCTTGCTTTATGACCAAGAATCCGACAAATTGGGAGCAGGTAAATTCAAGTCTTTATGGATGGGCCCCTATAATGTTAAGCGAGTGTTAGTAAAAGGAGCCTACGAGTTAATGGATTATGATGGGATTCCACTGGCACAACCTCGTAATGGGTTGTACCTTAAGCGCTACTATGCATGATTCGGTGTGGTAACCTATATGCTTTTGTTACCTTTTTTTTTTTCGCTAAAGTATTTGTTTTGGTCAAGTAAGTCCGCTTTTTACATTTGTCGCAGATGTCAAACCTATTGGAATCTTTTGTTGGATATGCCGACGGAGCAAGTCGTAGTTCGCGAAACCTATCTTCTGCGGTCTGGGCCATTTTCGATCCAAGCGGCGAGTTAGTAAGTTTCAAAGGGGTATGTATTGGTCGATCAACAAATAACATCGCTGAATATAGTGCGTTGATAGAACTTCTCTCTGATGCCATCACACATGGCATATTCCGACTGGTCATCAGGCTAGACTCACAGCTCGTCATACTACAGCTCACTGGTATCTACTCCGTTCGAAATCCAGCTATCTATCGCATGTTCCTAAGGGTCAAGATTTTGGAAAGGCAATTTGATTTTATTCAATATCAGCATATTTCCAAGAGCTTAAACGCATTAACTGACTCATTGGCAAATTATGTGTTAGATAAACATTTGCAACATTTATAAAAAGAAGCATCTCATCAATATTTGCATCAGGATCATGTAACTTAACCAAAATAAAACTCCGAAAATCAAAAATATATATATAACTGTTTATGGTTTACACATAATGTTCTGTAACCAAGACAAAATTGGTCAAATGACCCAAAACTCAAAACGCTAGGGGGCACCCTAGTCTAATGATGCTAGTGATAACAAGTCACCGCCTGTGCAATCATGCGTAAAAGCCTAGTCCATCGACTTGGCACGCCAGTAGTATGTCGCTGCAACCTCAAAGGCAGCTCGTCAGTCCTCACATCTGGAATACCGAGAGTGAGGCCCTCGACCTGATCCTATAATGCTGAAAGGGTCTCGACCACATCAAGGTCGTGAAGATAGCCCTTCCCATAGCCTCTCCTGCTGGAGCACCAGTTGGCACTCTCAGGCGTACTACTGGCCGAACGGGACCAACATCTGCATGAGCACATCAGTTCTGATTAGTCTTAACAGAATAAAGCACAAGGACATTATAAAAGGAAAAACGATAAACGGAAATATGGTCAAGAATTTACCAATGGCACCCCACTGTTCGCCAGCCGACAGTACCGAATCCGGGTCACCCCGGAAGTCCATACCAGCATATGGATACTCAGAATAAACCATCTCCTGACGATCGAACCACCCGAAGAAGGTATCAGAAAAGGAAATCTGAGACTGACCAGCATGCCTAGACATATGGTCGACCCATCTCTGCATACGTGGTTCAGCCGGTGGAGGTAAACCAAGTGCAATATACTGTTGCTGCATCAGTGGTATCTTTTCCAAGGTGAAGGCGGTCAAAATAGAACCGTATCCAAAGTTCTTCAATCTCTCGCTTTTCACCTTGGTCAACTGTTCTTTCATCACAAGGAGTACTGTGTCACACCAGTTGAACACCTTCGGTTCGAGACATTCCAAGGCGTACTGCACATAAGATCGGTTGGCCACATGAAGGGCCGCACCACCAACCATCCTACCAAAAGTGAACAGAATGGTCCTCAAAGACCTGTTAGTGACATCTCAGGTGATGATCTTTCCATCTTTACTCGGCTGAGATCCCTCTCTGCAATACCTGCGAACATAATCTCTCACAGATTCACCTCCACGGGCCGAACCTGATAAAGAGATAGGGGCACCCCGCCTCGATAAGCCGGTCAAAAAATATATGTCCACTACAGTCAAGGGGATGGATTTGCCCCTAATCTGAAACACCTGGCTTGTAGGATCCCAAGCATCGAGCAAATATTGCAGCAAGTTGATTTGTTGTCTCATGCTAGAAATGCGGAAAAACTTCAACAGGCCACGGTTCCGTAATGCATTTACTGTAACCAAATCATGTAAGGAAAGCATGTCATCTTCTTCATGCTCACGTTCTCGCCATGTAATGGTCATTTTGCTCCAATAAATCTCTAAAAACAAACAGGAGAAGAGTTCGATCCTGATTTGGTGAGAAACAAGCAAAAATTTCCATTGAAAACTGTGCATAAATTTCCTTCCTTGCGCTCATCGCACCTACAGTAGTGTTATGGGTGCATTGCATGTCAATTGGCCAGTGGACAGGCTAACTTCCAACGCACCTTTCGATGCATAAAGGGTGCGATGGAGCCAGGGCGAGGTTTTCAAACCCCAGAGGCTCAGAAAAACCAAAAACCAGGCTCAGAATGCAAAATGGAAAGGATGAAATGAAAGAGCTCAGGTTTAACTCCTACCTGGTCCAGACGGCACCGAAAATCGTCCACAGAATCTCCCGGAATCAGCTGATGAAAATCAAGGGGGGAAAGCACCTCCAAAGCTCCAACAAGCCAAAGTTTAAATGAAATGGTAAAATGAGAGGTAAAAGCACTTTTAAATTACTTTTTACATAATTCAAGTAAAATATTAGTGTCTTAACTCATCTTTCAAACATATATTGTTCATTTCTAACTAGTTTGATGAAGCTATTGAGCATGCAGTACAATCTTTGAAGGAACAAAGCTATTTATGGTAAAGTCAAGAAATGACCGTTATATCGAGCAGTTTTAATGCGGACTTCATGCTCATTAAAAAATAAACATAAGAAATGAACAAATGTTTCCCCCAGCATTTAAGCTCAATAAAAAATGAACCAATTTCCGGTAAATAACCGTCGTGAATGTAGTACTTCAGCCTTTAAAGCCTTGGTCGTGTTCTGATCATCACCTCCATTCTGTATTGGCCGATCATTCACCTCCATTTGATTGTTTACCCCTTTTGAGGAACAATTGCGAAGAGTGATCCTGTTAGTTATCCTTGTAACACTGTCGTGATTGGAAAATTCCAAACCTTACCTGGAATCAGTTGCTACCCAAATTTATCACTCGTTCCTCAAAGACGAGTCTCCCTAAAGCTCTTTTCAACTGACTCGTAAAATATGAAAAGATTGTCGAGCCATTGGCCTCTCCAGCCCATTAAAGGGACCGGAAGTGCTATCCCTCCTTTAGATTTTAATCTTTTTGGACCTGAGGGATTATTACACAAAAAGATCGAGCGCTTGTTTTGTTCGGCTCGTTAAAAAGTATCGAAAATTCATCTGTTCTGTATTGTTTTATACTTTTTCGGACTTAAGGGATTAGATGACGAAAAAGGATTTTTGGAGTTTCCATTACGTCCCTTTTCAGACTCTCTAAAATTGAAAAGGACTGAGTTATCTTTGTCGTTAAACTCGTTAAAACCTAATAGCGAAAAATTTGTCCATAGCAAACAAGAACGAGTTTCACTATCGCTAGGCTCGTTAAAACATAGTGATGGGTTTGCTCGAAGGGAAAATTATAGAACAAGTATATGTTATCCTCCTCAAGCTTGACAAAAATAAAGAGGTACTAGTTAGCAATGACTGGGAAAAAATTGGGAAGAAAACTTGAAAAAACTTTGTTGGTAGCAAGTCGCTCTTGAACATGACACTTTCACTCCGCATCCAAGTCGGGTTGGGTTGTTTCATTCACCGGTCACATCACCATGGTCACATCACACTATCCACATTTGGGGTTAATGCTACCAATCCATCATGTCAGTGTCGCCGGAATGTTCAAGAGAAGTCACTCAGAGAATTCACCTGTGTCTCACCCGCTGCAATACATTTACGCTCCATTCTTTCATGACCGCCACCCTGAACCTTATATCACCAGACCATTTTCACCTCCATTAAAATCATTTGCTCCGTTCCGTGTCATTGATGTGGGATTCATTAAGGCCCTCCTATGACAGATCGCTTCTTGTCGACATCAGCTCATTATCCAAGAAGTCGATCTAGGAACACCCATTTCAGTACTTTGAAGCTTGCATGCCTCAATGGCAAGTTTCTCACTTCCGGCGACAGGTTTACACCAATGGCCTTCGACTAAAATATTTTGCGTGGTGTTCGATGCCAAGTCCCTTATTCACACCATGAGAATTGTACTATAGTACCTTGAGGATCATTATCATTCTCGGTGATTCCTCTCGCGCCTGTTAACAGCTTACATCATTGGCTGGTAATCAGGGGATGTCTTTCCATGTTCGACTCCAGAACATCTCTCACATGGATCGACTTGTACTTTGAGTGAAGATCGAATGAGATTGAAGACCCCGGATCTAGTTTCATCCATCCGGGCTGCGATATATATTCAGGAAAATAAAGACATCAAATGTACATCATTGCTGCACAGATAATCATCCAATTTATGGGATGATGGCTCCTCCAGTCATCAGTCTACACTCAGACGATTGTCTGTCCTATGTACATGAAAATGAATTTATAAAGCTGAGCATGGGAATGACCACCTCAGCTAGATCATGAAAATATTATGAAGATAAAGTATTGTATTGTATCTTATTACAGGTCTCCTTCCAGCTTGAAAGAACTTCGGATCCTCATGATAAAGCATTTCACCCGACATAAAAAAATATTAACAACCTCATGCTTTAGGGGGTAACTGTTATAGACATTTTTGGACAAAGCAACCCCAAGAAAAAAATGTCCATAAACCAAGGGCTCCTAAGTCCCTAAAGGTGTTGTTCCAACCCCTAAAAGAACAAGGTCAACTGATTACAGCTTCTCCCAGAAGTTCTCCATGAAAAACTACTCAAAACTGGTCAAAACTGGATCATTTCACCTGCTCCATAGGCAAAGTGCGTTGCATCTCACCTAAATACACACAGTGGGTGCATTGCATTTCAAAAAGCCCTTCTATGGGGTTCGATGGGCGAGAAGAGACAAATGGCAGTGTCAATCCGCGAGGTGGAGAAGCATGGAATCTTCCAGAAACTTCTCCTGTGACACTTGCCTCTCTGAATTCGACCAGGGATGAGTAAGAGATCATCAATCTCCAAGTGGAAGCAAGAACTATCGGAGGGAAGACACTAATCAAATCACAAGCTGACTCATCTCCCTTACAGACATCTATATATGGATCCCTCATCCCAGAGATCCAAAGGCTATAATTTTACATCTTGTAAGGAATTGCTGTTAGTTTCTTGAGGCAACATCATAGTGTTGGGTGATCTAAGCTTTTCATGAGGTGAAGAAGGGCTTACTTGCTGAGAGGATGATGCTGGGTCAGAACAACTGGTTGTAACTCTCTTGGCTATTTCTTGATTATCAATAAATTTATTCAAGTTTTCCTCCATACTCTTGTGTGATTTATGTTTTATGCATTTGTATGGTCAATTTACATCTGATCCTAGATTGTTTATGATAATAGATCCATGTTCTCGTATAGTGTTATGCTGCTTTGATCTGCAGGTACTCTGTGAAGCTGGGTATACAAGAGAGCGAGTAGCAAAGGACTATCAGAAGAGAGAGGAATCGAACAAGGAACCAAGCGCAAGACAGAGGTTGGTCTCCTTTATTCTTCCCTCATCTATCTTTCATAAAGGAAAACGAAAGTAGCTTTACTTTGTTTATTTCTAAGGTAGCTACCAGCCTTAGTGGGATTAGCAGTTCTGCATAGAAACTTTTCCCTGTAATAGGGGGCATCACACACTCTTCTTTTTTTGGCAACACTTGATATATTCGACTTGTACAAACCTATAAATGACCCCATCTATCATAACTTACTCTGGTCACCAATCCCGCATAAAATACCGACATACATCCCTAAGTTCGAAGGGAAACAAGGGGAGGATCTGGGTACACACATCACCACCTATCATCTATGGAGTGTTTCTAACTCCATGGTGGATGATAGTATCCTATTACATCTCTTTCCCCGTACACTTACTGGAAACGCAGCCAAGTGGTACATTGAGTTACCATGCACGTCAATCAATACCTTTGAACTCTAGCGATGGAATTCTTAAAGCACTTCCAAATACCCATCCATTATGAAACTGTGATGGAACTCCTCACTTCATTACGTTAGGATACTGCCACCCACATCTACGATCATATGCATGAATGGAGACATAGACGGAGGTTGGTCAAAGCTCTCCTCCCAGACTATCTTTTAGCGGATTGGTTATGCAAGTCTCTACTCCCCCAAATCGCTAAGGATGTCACCTTAGGTGGTGTGGTCATAGAAGACAAATCCATACGTCATGCCCAACTCTTATATCTGATATATTCACAGTCTGGCACTCTATATGATGTAATTCCCAATGTCCCTCGCAACTCCAATGCTCCCACTACTCAGTAACCCGGAGCGCACACCGATGGGATTATCGGCGCAACCTCCGGGCTGCTATAAAACAACTCAGCGGTCACATTGCCCAGATATTAGTGGACCCCTCGACCAAATCAACTTCTCTTCCTACCACCGCGATCAACTTTGTGCAGTCTACACAAAAACCTGGTGGTAAGAACAAGAAGAATAAGAAAAAGACCGCTCTGTTAGAAATTATATATTATGGAGCAATGGAACACATAAAATATTGTAGAAATATAAACACAGAAAACACATAAAACAAGAGAGACACAAATATACGTGGTTCACCCAGTTTTGGCTACGTCCACCCCGAACAGCCAGTCCTTCCTTTCTATTATCCAGCAAAATGAAGAGACACAACCTACAGCAGATCCGCTGTAATATCCTCTGTTTTCTCTCACAGTCTCACCTCTATATTTCCCGCTCACAGAATACACATCTATCACACAGCGTCAAATACAATGCCCTCATCAAAGATAGGGGTTGCCTTCTAGGGCAAAAAACCCTAAACTAAACATAAGTTCTACCGTCAGATCATCCGCCTAATGAACGGCCCAGATTGACTAGAAATTACTATACTTTTACAAGGCAATTTTACAGTTGTTTTTAGCTTCGGGGGCGCTGCCCCCGAAACTCCCCGCTAGGGGGCGGCTCCCAAAGGTCGCAGCCACCCCCCCGGACCCCCCCTGCAGCGAATATTTTACGGGCGGCGTTGCCACTCCCATTTCAAACTGGGGTCCAATGTGGCGATACCTTTGAATATAGAAGATAATCAGGCTCCACACCCAACACGCTCCATCTGAAGAGAAGTCATCAAATCAGCCTAACCCCAAGCAGAAGGCAGTTGCGCCCTCTGACGATGGAAAGGATAAACCTGCCAGATTCCCTTACAAAATCTGTGTCAAAGACTACATGACCTATCATTTCCTGCCTCTTCAGGAGTGCAGAGATTTCTTTGCTAAAAAGGATACTGGAAGGACACTTGTTGTCCTGAATAATCCTTTCCCCACTCAGTAGCAGCAAAACCTTATTGAAAACCAACCCCAACCCCCGCAAGGGGGAAATGGCAGTTCGAAATATCCTTTAGCTGGGGAAGGACCCTCTACCATTTACACCTTTGAAATGGTAGATCTACAAACTAGAGCCAAATCTAATGGAGCTCCTGTCACTCATGCAAAGGAACCCTCCTCAAGTCAAAACCCACCGCCGCCTAACGATCTTCATATTGAAAGGCCAGTTGCTAACCCTGTGATTCGCCCCCATAAAGGGGCACTTCGATGCACAATGCACAATACATCTGCACGTGCCACCCAAAACTAAAACATTTTAGAAAACTTGGTGCAAGCGTTGTCGGCTATGTCGGCACTCGAAGTATTACAAACATGTCCAACACAAAGGAAAGCTCTACTTTTGGCCATTGGTGGTATCGACCCTCAGGATTCCATGCTTGCAATTTTCAACATGGAAAAGTGTAAACCTCGCCTTTCTCTCTAGCTTGCATTTCAAGTGCAAATCTTTTTGAAAGGTAAAGGTATACATAGAACTGTCATTGATGAAGGTGCTTCTACGTGTGTAATGTCGGCTTCATGTTGGCTCGCTTTGGGTTCTCGTTGAATTCCCTTAAAGCTTTCAACGGTCACACTTTCATCCCAAAAGGTTACCTAGCTAGCTACCCCATCACCTTGTATGGGAAAATGGTAACAGTGGACATCGAAGTCGTAGATACAAAGCTCAACTATAATCTCTTGTTGGGTTGCAGTTGGACTTACACCATGACTGCCATTGTGTCCACTATCTTTCACATCATCCTATTTCCATTGGATGGAAAGGCAGTCAGAGTGGACCAGCTGTCCTTTTTCACCCCTGATTATTCCCCGTTACCAAGCGATGTTGTACCCTTAGTGGGTGGTGTACCCGACTCTTACATCAGTGTCGGTACCAGCCTACTAAAGGGCTCTTCCCTGATGCGTTGTTTCCCTCTTCTACTGCCAGCGGTTCCACAGACAGTCAATATGGTTTCATCCATTCCTCATGAACCGACCGATCCTTGGATCCTACCAACCCCTTTAGACATTGACACTTATGGAGAACAAATGTCGTTGTCACCAGCCGAATTGGCCTACCAGGCCATTCAATCTGCATCCGAGTCTCTGGTCACTTTGGTTACGACCAAAGGTACCACTTCCCCTCCCATAACTTCTCCTTCTTTCGATCCCCTCTATCAATTCCTACCTACAGACGAAGCTATTAGAGAGATCAAGAGTTTAGAAGAGCGACCTTAGGAGGACTCGCACCATCGTGTTTCGATATCTGATTCAGACATGATGCCTCTTCAAATCATGTCATTTGACAGACCTGTAATCGTTTCCTCACCTTATACGACTATCCAAACTTTGGACTCCGAAGGAAACATGGGTAATATTTCAAAGACATTGCTCATCGATATTTCTGTCATGACAGGCATCGTAGAAAACATCTAGGTTGGAGGAGATTGCAATCCTAAGGAAATTGCAAGCTTCACCTGCCCTTTTAAGGATTTCTGCGATGTTTTCCCTTGGTCTTATGAGGAAATGGATAGCATAGACCCTTCGTCAAGCATTATTTTTATGGTATTTTTCTTGCTCGTTAATCTGAAAAAACCTCGAGTCTCCTTCTTCAAGCTCATTAAACTACCACGAAGAAGGTCGAGCATTCTTTTTATGTTATTTTTCTTGCTCGTTAATCTAAAAAAACCTTGAGTCTCCTTCTTCAGGCTCGTTAAACTACCACAAAGAAGATCGAGCGTTCTTTTATGTTACTTTTCTTGCTCATTAATCTGAAAAACCTCAATTCTCCTTTTGGCTCGTTAAACTACTACAAGGAAGATATGAGCATGTTCTTTTTTGGGACTTTTTCTTGCTCTAAAACCAAAAAATCCCTGAGCTTTCATCATTGGGCTCGTTAAAAACCTACAACGACAGTCTAAGAAACTCTTTTTTGCTCTTTTTCTAGCTCATTAAACTGAAAAATATCATTTTAGCATTCTTTTTAGGTGCTTTTTTCTCGGTCATAAAACTGAAGAAAAAAATCTCGAGTTCCTTTTCATACTTGTCAAACACTTATGAAGAAGCTTCAAGCATTCTTTTAGGTAATTTTATTGCTCTTTAAACTGAAAAATCCTGAGTTTTTGTCACCAGGCTCGTTAAAAATCTACGGTAACAACAAGAGAACTTGCTTTTTTGGGACCATTTCTCGCTCTTAAATCGAAAAATCCCCAAGTTTTTCCCTTCTTTAGGCTCGTTAAATCTACGAAGAAGGAATGAGCAGTTATTTTACCTATGTTTCCTGGCTCACTAAACTAAAAAAGCTACTTTGAGTTTTCTTCATTTGACTCGTTAAAATTCGATGTAGATATTGAGTTTGTCGTCGCGTGACTCATTAAAAATTCACAACGAATATCGAGTTTAGTCTATCTCCTCATACTTGTAACAAAATGAGGTCAACATCTATTGAGCATAGGTTTCTCTTTATCTGTACTCAGTAGATTAACTCACGGAAAAGTAACTGATCCGAGTATACTATTAAACCTTTGTCACACCCAGTTAAAAACTATGACAAAGGGACCACCCTAAAGTTGTTCTTTACGATCTTTTCATACTTCTAAATATGAAAAGACCAATGAGTTGTCTTGTATGGACTCATTAAATTACACAGACAAGGTATAGAGTCACTCCTTTTACGATCCTTTTCAGACTCTTAAAACATGAAAAGATCGACGAGTTTTCATGTTTGGACTCATTAAACTAATGAGATAGGGCATAGAGTTTCTCTTTTTGTGGTCCTTTTCAGACTCTTAAAAAATGAAAAGATCGGTGAGTTTACCCGTCTGGACTCAATAAACTAATCAAATGGGGAAAGTGGACAACACAACTATGTTCATTATTTGAAAGCGTGGTTTAGCAGCAGACATTCGCTTGAACATGGCACTCCCTCAGATAAACCCTCCTTGTGGTGACCTCTCAATATGAATCTTACCATCCTATGAGTTTAGCCTATATACCCTAATGTTCTTGCATCTTTATATCCTAACACTCTTTGGTGTTCATGAGTCTAGTGCTACATGGTTAAAACCATTGTCGTGCCTTCTATTGCTCAAGGGAAAAAAAAATTCTTCTGTTTCCTCCATCAACCCATCAAGCATATCCTTTCATCATGCCCTCTATCGTTTTAACCCAATGCTCAAAGATTCATCAAAAGACAAATCATTCTTGTCCCGTTTCAGGTCGATTGATGTAGGACACATTATTTCCTACCTTTTGACAATTCTCTTCCTATCGAATTCAACACCCTATCTAGGAAAAAGACCCATAAACACATCAATGCCTTGGTACTTCAAACATTAGTGGCAGGTCACCTTGTGTTTGATCAGGGGTTCTCATTATTGGCTCCTGGTTAAACAATTCTACGAGTGTTCGACGACAAAAACATTTTTCACACTCGCTAGATTGTATTGTGCATCTTGGAGACCATCACCATTATTGGTGGCCTTCTTCACGTTTGTTAATGGTCTCCATTATTGACTGATAATTAGACGATTTCGTGCATGTTCGACATCAATGCATATATTCACATGTATCGATTTATGTTGTTTGGTGAAGCGGAAATCAAGACCTTGTGTAGAGGCTTGCATCACTTAGCCTTGTTTCCTCTCCCAAGTTATGTATATTGTTTTTTGGAGACAGCTTATCAGAATGTTCCTATTATGACACCGGGTCTGCATTGTGCTTATTGACAACTAGACTTGTCATATCTCTTTTATGAGAAAATCACTCTGACATAGCTACTGAGCGTGGGAATGCCCGACTTAGGACATGATTTTAGTTGTTTTATATATATGTGTTGTATCAGGTTTCTCGTACCGCCTGAAGCTCTGATCCTCTCTCTCTTTTTGTCAAGAAGGAATAGAAAAATTAAGTATAAAGTGTTTCGGCCATCGTCACAGCCTCTAATCTCACACTTTAGGGGGCATGTGTTATACAGGAAAATGACCTCCTCATTAGTTCAGATGGCAAAGACATGATGACTGAAGCAATGACCAAGTTCACAAACCTTGTTTCCAAGCTAACGTTGCCTATACACTGACAACCTGTTTTATAAAGCTTCTCAGCAAGCCGAAGGGAGCATTAGTGACCCAAGTAACTCTACTTGTTACCTTGGGTACAACATTATTGAACCCTAATGAGGATCTAAGGGTCAAAGGAGTGGATTGACTAAGAAATATCCATATATTCTCTCCTAAATCAACTCAGAAAAGCAAGGAAACATCAAAGTTCGACCTATTTGGGGGATTTCTAATCCTAATGGAATATGCAAATGGGAAAGAGCTCAAAAGAATAGCAACATCATTGCTTTTACCTAAAGAAACTCATGGAGAAACTTGGAAACCCTATCCTCACATGCTACATAAGCAGAGCTAGGGCTATTGTGAAATAGGTTAGATCATTTGAAAGGATAGCTTACTTGATTGTCGAGTAGAGTCTCAGACTTAAGTAGAAGAAGTTGGTAAGAAGGGAGAGAGAGAGAGGAGCTAGAGGGGTAAGGGAAGGTTGATGAAACTGATGGTTGTAATCACTCTTTCAACATTAATATAGAACTGCAGCTGTACTGTCCACTCCATGATGTTGGTACTATAATTCATTTATATGTTTATTCAATGTCTTTTAGCATGAGTGTCTTAGTTATGTGCAACCATATGTCTTTTGTATGTTTATGCATTGATTATCAAGGTTTTATGCTATGATTACGCTTGTCTTTTCTATGTGCAGGACTTGATCTGGAGCCAGCTCAAGGGACTTCCGCCTAGTTGCATTGTGATCTCCAACAACTCCACACGAAGGCTCAAGGTAATGAATCCTTCTCTCTTTGATAGTTAGTTGTTAAACATGGACATGCACGTATCTTTGTGATAGTTGCAGATAATCTTACAGTCTGCCAAGGGTCCCCGGAAGACCCTTGAGGTTTCCTTCATCTTCCATACAATGTGCATTAATCCCTATAGCACCTCATAGATCGATGATCGACGATCGCACAGGTTAAACCACTCCTACACCAAAGTCTAAGGGCTTGTGATTGTGATATGCGTGGAATCCTTGAGGATGTGATATTTTATTTGACATATCTCATTAGGACTTCACATCCAGACTGTCGACCAATGATGTAAAAATACATAAGGTCCCTCCCTCTCTCGTATTACGATTAAGATACAGTTGGTGGGCCCCATCCCGCAGATTAGCGATCACAGGTATCACTAGGTGTTATCAAAGGTAGGCATGGGATATTTCGAGGATGTGGGATTCCTAATAACAAAGGAAAATGGCCCCTGGACATAGGTCTAAAGGTCTTAGTGCCTGAAGGTTGATCCCCTGGTCGCAACCCTTGATCATATGAAGAGAACAACTGTATAAGAGGCTAAACTAAAGGGGGGCTAAGGAACATTGAAACTTTCCATTATGCAGTGTTCAGAAGGGTAAATACCTTGATTACAACAAGGCTTCGAGAGTACGTTACAGGGTAGTAAAGGCGGATGGGTGGGTAACTCGACATTGAATAAGAGTATGGTACAGCGGTGAACCAGTATGGGAGGCTAAATAAGATTTAATGGCTCGTCATGGAGCCTCACTCCTCTACATAGTGAGGGACTATTGAAATAGTAACTTACAGTGACCCACTCCCTATTCCATAGAACTGATCGTTCAAGCAGTAAAAGTAGAAGTGACAAGAGTCAACTAGGCAACACAGGAGGCCATACCATGAGAAAAATAAAACTTGAGGTAGAGATAATCGCAAGATGGGCATGAAGATATTTCATTTACTTTATGTCTGATTGTTTAAATGTTTGTGTCCTTTAACATGCCTCCTTTCAATGAGGCCATTAATTATGTAATGTTTTTGGGCCTAAGATCCATCCCGGCTAAGAGATATAGTCAACCTGATAGTTGAGACTTGGCTGAAGATATTTTTGATGTAATGAGTGTCGATGCTCCCCCCTCCAGAATAAATAGGAGGAAGAAAGACTTGACAATGGTTCAGAAATTCTAAAGAAAGACAACATGTTATTTTCATTCTATATGTCTTTATAATACATATTTTCTAGAATATGACGAGAAATGGTGGTGATTCATCATCCAAGTATTACAGTATGTTCTGCCTATGTTAAAACCTATTTTGTTCATGTTTCTTCTCTGAATTCATGTAATTATTGTTGTTAGAAATATTTCAAGACTTCCTCACAGATTCACTGGTATCAATATGTTATGCATGTGCCTATAAGTTCCTCACAGATTCATTTGTATCAACATTGTTAATGCTAGCGACTGCATGGATTATTGAAATTATATCTTTAACAATTTATCTTCATGACTCATAGCACGCAGCCTCTCTTATTCTCATTATATCTACTTCTGACTTAGATAAGTATAGGAATTCTTAAAGTTGCAAGATGTATGTGTTATGCATAGAACTCTTGATGTTGCAAGCTCCATATGATGAGTTACTCCTCCTCCTCATCCCCTATCATTTCTCTGTGAAATTCTATTAAAATGTAAGTCCTTGGACTACTTGGCCTCCAACGTTTTATACATATTTTTGAGATTTGTATATGGGAAGAAGTACCAAGAAATCCATGTTTTACTCACAGGGGTTTCACTATGGGACCAATACCATAATATGTGGGTTCATATTGGGGGATATTTATTGAGGAAAAAATGACATAATATATTGGGGGATATATGGGGGTAAAGGGTTTTTATATTGAAAGGTATAAAAAATGGAGCTCAAAGTTAATGAAAAATTATAAAGGGGTATAAAAAATGCTAATGATAAAATGGATACCTACAATATCTAGTGAAAGTAGGGGCTTTCAAAATTGGGAAGGTGTATTGGGTTTGTATTGGTAGGGGGTTAAATAATGTGATTTTTAGAGGTATTTTCCAATATGTAGTCAAATTAGGGGTATTGTTTAGTATGCCACGAACACACGTGATATGCCATAGGTTCATTGAGTGAAGCCCTCGTGGTTTTACTCCTTTAGGTGAATGAACCAACCCATTATATATGTGTGTGTGTGTGTGTGTGTGTGTGTGTGTGTGTGTGTGTGTGTGTGTGTGATGTCTCTATCTCTAGAAAATCATATGAGATACACAAAATCTAGATGTGCCCACGCACTAGTCTTGTAAGCAATCCAAGGCTGACTCTGGGAGCTACAATATAATCAATACTCTAATCAATGCCAAGAAGTTTTACATTTAGTTACACAATCCTAAGATATCGTTCCTCATTTTACCTCAAATGTTGTTGCTAGGATTTGATATGAATTTAAGAAGGAATAGAGTCAAGAGAAGGAAACTTCACCTCAGAGACATTTTGAAAAAAATTTCGCTAGTGGTCAACCTCTAGAGGCCCAGTTCCATTTACCTAATATTTTGTCCACATATGACCTTCAGAGTTGGTCTTCATCCCAGTTGTTTCAACTTATCATAACTATTGCCTTTCAGTTGGAAGAGTGCCATAATGCACTAGTCTCTACTTATGAGTAGAAACTCATCACTATGACGAAGGAATGAGACCAATTGAGAGGAAAAAAGGAACAATTAGTGAAATAGATTGAAGATATTAGTTTCAAGTTCTAGCATATGTGCCCAACTATTGTTAAATTTGTGCCTAATGCTCCAAATTACTTCCCTTTATGTCAAACAGATGAGTATTGTGACTTTGTTGAAGTTGCTTGTAAAGCGCTAGTCACCACCAATAGAGAGTTGCAAAGAATATTCTTGAACTACGTAGAAAACTCCTTGATATAGTTGATCATTTCACCCAAAATATTGCGCAATAGGTTACCCAGGTATCTTCATTCCATGGTAATCTTGAGAAAATCATGAATGATTCTCAAGAAATATTTTGATAAGTGCAATATTGGCCTAGTCTCATTGCTAAGAAGAACTAGCTTTTGTACCAATTGCGACATAAAATTCAACAATTGCTTAACAAATCACTCGCAACTACTGATATTCAGCAACAAAAAATATCCTCAATTAGGCTGAAATGCTAGAGAAGAAAATCCATCAACTGAAAGAAGAGTTTCATGCCACCAAATCTATACTACGTTATTTTTAGCCTCCAACACAAAATAATTTTTTACATTTGAGAAAAATGAACTCTAAGGTTGATGTTGGATGGAAGACCATCCTTATGGCCCATCCTGAGAAGCCTTCAGTCGATAATACCAATGATTTTGTAGATAAAGTTGTTGCACTACTCGCTACTTGGAATATTCCACAATAGAGTATATTGATTTTAAAACACAAATTATGTAGAAAGTACTAGAGTTGGGTCCTTTGTTTGAAGGAAATGAAGCAAAGTATGAAGAAGATGAAGTAACATAACAAGAAAAATAAATGTTTGGAGAGGTAGAAAAACCACAATCAGAGCCAAGTGCACAACCAAAACATTGACTCAAGGGTGAGTCGATGGATTGTGGTTGGGATCTGCTGGGTCCTTCACTTTTTGATAAATTTTCATAAAATGTTTATCAGAAAAAGGTTGTAGGAATGGCTCACGCAAGAAAAAAAATAAATGATCAAACCAGCCAAAATCTAAGAACATAAAAATGACAATGAAAAGTATGAGTTGAAATTGGTTATCTCAAGACTTGGTGAATCCATAAAACATGGATCTATGTGCTAGATTTTGAAAAGATCAAAGTGATGTGGACCAAAGAAGCAGGTTTTGTCAGAATGGACCAAATCAAGCAAATGAGATAAAAGTGATCAAGATGGACCAAATCAAACTAGTGAAATTGAAAGTAAATCTATAAAATCCATAAGGATTAAGTATGAGAGATATATAGATATGTTGAGATGTTGTCGGACTGAAGACTGAGGCTCTGTATTTGTTTTATATTGTAATTCGGTCTCATTGTAGCTCCATTCTAATATGTATTACAAATTACCTTGTGATTTGTCACCAGTTTGTAATGTAATGGTATATTTATGAATGAAGAAGGAGTTGCAGGATCATTTTGAGCATTTTTGTATGAAATGATTATAGCTTATGTGCCCCTTTAAATTTTTCTTTTGATGTGTTGTCATTTGATATTCTATTCACTATTGTAATTTATTTTATCTTACATGTAAATTTTAAATCTCGTAGTATTTCTACGAACTATGCTCCCATGTCTACGCAATGAATGGAGAGTCTATTAATTTTCTCCTCGATATTGTTCATTGATCCCTTCCCTTCATTTCATGTCTTGGCATGCCTCAAGTGAGACACTTCTTCCTCATGGAGGAGTGAAAATGTCGATGATGTACTAGACTAGAGTGGAAATATTTGTTGGAAACCAGTGGTTGAACCTTGGTGTTGACAATGTTGGATACCACCAACATATAAGGGATCTCCCCGATATAAGGTCTCAACTAGATCCCACACCGTTTAGTGCAGGATTCACATCCAGAATACAGCCCGACTTCCGTTTACTTAAATATATACCTTGGTTTTAGCTATCAACATGAGAGAGAAGTGAAAATTTCCTTTTGAATGAGCAAGCTAGTAAGCCTTGTGAATGTTTAATTATCGATGTATCAAGGTTCCTCTACTGTGGGGGGGTGGGGGGGGGTTGTGTGTGGATTAAGTGAGCCTCTAAGAGAGAAGTAATAGTACTACCCTAATGGATACAAACGTGAAAGAGAAGGGTTCATCTAACATTAAGCGAAATACTTCACAAAGATGCAACGATCATTATAAACATAAAAACACATTTCCAACAAGAAGCACCGAAGTAACTGAAATAGTTCAATTAATCCAATACTAATGAAAGTAAACATGAACCATAAACATTCAAATAATAATCTTAGAAATTTTCACAATCCATGTGTGAAAACATTCTGGCCTATAAGGCTTCAATACTAAGCAAAATTCTTAGGATACATAAATGCAATGAACACCTCTAGCTCTAATAGTGAAGCGTTAGAGCCACTACTTGCTCCCATAAAGTACTAACTTTGTCTCCCTAATGCCTTGTGGCAGAAGCCAAGGTTAAAATTCATTTAGATGAGAAATTAGGATATATTTATAACTTGAGGAAGGACCTTTCACATCCTCATGACTCTTGAAATTCTAACTTTCAGTGACTTTTGGACTTCTACAAACTTTGGAATTCCAAATGACTTTTGATATTACATGTCTTTTGAAATTCCATGACTCTTTGGTTCATACATCACTCTTGGTCTTCCACTTTTTTGTCCTTTAAAATGATTACAATAATACTCATGACTTCCAAACCATCACATGATGAGACTTGACATGTCACTATCTTGGATGAGTGGCACTGATAGTGATTGATGACATGGACTTTCTCTAATGATGACATGGATGCCAACTATATTTTCATTCTTCATGCAACTTCAATTGTTGATTTGATCATTAAGATTCAAGTGTTTTCTTCATTCTTTTCGAGCTTCCTTTATTTTTTCTCCTTGCCTGATCTTCCTCTCTCGTGCTTGCCATGCCAATTCTAGACAAAGAGCTGAGAAACTTCCTTAACCACCTCAACAGTTTATCCAATGACACAAAATTGCAATGGAGGAGGAAGAAAACAATAGTACCCCATTCCTAGACATTCTCCTCCTTAGAAATAAAGGTAGATCACTGCAACATAAGGTGTTTAGAAAAAAAGCACACACAGAAAACTACCTGCATGCAGAATCGCATCATCACCTGACTCAAAATATGGGGGTACATAAAACCCTCTTCACTAGAGTTTTAATAATATCCGACGCCAATCATATAGATGAAGAAATTGATTATTTAAGAAAGGTCTTTTTAAGCATTGGATATAAGAATAAAGACATCATTAAAACCATCAAAAGAGTTAAAACCACAAATATAGTTAGACCCCCAACAACAAACTCTCAAGCTTCCAACAATAGAGCATATCTTCCTTTCATTCAAGGAGTCACTGATAAACTAGCCAAGATTCTCATAAATAAATGGATTGAAACCTCTCTTAAACCCTTAGCTACCATAAGACATAATATGATAGATGTTAAAGACTATCCGAATCACCCCCAGCAAAAAGGGATTTACAAAGTCATGTGTTCATGTGGGAATTGTTACATTGGAGAGGCTGGGAGGTCCTTTAAAATTAGGCTAAAAGAACATGGTGCTCACATCAAAAATAGAAGAACTAACTCTTCTGCACTTTCAGAACACTCAGCCAAGACATGTCACCACATATGCCTAGAAGACATTAAAATTATTTCTACATAGAAGCACCAATTGTTATCGGGAAATCTAGTGTCTATGCAGAGCTACTAGTCCCACTAAGACTGGTATCTATCTTAGAAACAAACAAACTAAAACTACTTTCGTTTTCCTTTATGAGAAGTAGATAAGAGGGGAACAAAGGAGACCAACCTCTGTCTTGCGCTTGGTTCCTTGCTTGATTCCTCTCCCTTCTGATAGATCTTTGCCACTCCCTTCTTCATCTACCCAGCTTCAAAGAGCACCTTTGGAATCAAAGCAGCATAACACTATCCAAGAACAGAGATCTACTATCACAAACAATATAGGACCAGATATATATTGACCACACAAATGCATATATCATCAATCATACAAGAATGTGGTTGAAAACTTGAATAGCTTTATTAGTATCAAGAATAGCAAAGAGGATTACAACCAATTGTTTTTACCCAACGTCATCCTCTCAGCAAGAAAGGCCTTATTCACCTCATTAAAAGCTTAGATCACCCAACACTATGATGTTACACCAAGAAACCTGCAGCACTTCCTTACAAGATACAAAATTCTAGCCTCTGGATCTCTGGGATGATGGATTTATATATAGATGATTGCAGGGAGGTGAGTCAGCTTCTGAGATTTGATTAGTGTCCTCTCTCTGATAGTTCTTTATTTCACTTGGAGATTGATGATCTCTTACTCATCCCTGGGTGAATGCAAAGAGGCAAATGTCACAGGAGAAGTTTCTGGAAGATTCCATGATCCTCCACCTCGCAAATTGACTCTGTCATTTGTCCACTCTCACCCATCGCACCCCATAGAAGGGCTTTCCATTATGCATCGCACCTCCCATGTGCATTTAGGTGGGATGCAACGCACTTTGACCATGGAGCAGGTGAGATGGTCCAGCTTTGACCAGTTCTGAGTAGTTTTTCATGGAGAACTTCTGAGAGATGATGTAATCAACTGACCTTGTTCTTTTAGGGGATGGAACAACACTTTTAGGGACTTAGGAGTCCTTGGTTTATGGAAATGTTTGATCGAGGTTGCAGTGCCCAAAAATGTCTATAACAGTTGCCCCCTAAAGCATGAGGTCGTTAATCTTTTGATGTCGGGTGAAATGCTTTATCATGAGGATCCGAAGGTTTTTCGAGCTGGAAGGCGACCTGTAATAAGATACAATACAATACATTATTTTCATAATATTTTCATGATCTAGCTGAGGTGGGCATTCCCATTCTCAGCTTTATAAATTGATTTTCATGTACATAAGACAGACAATCATCTATGTGCATACTGATGATTCTGGTAGAGCCAACATCCCTTAGATTGGATGATTATCTGTGCAGCAATGATGTACATTTGATGTCTTTATTTTCCTGAATATATATCGCAGCCCGGATGGATGAAACTAGATCCGGGGTATTCAATCTCATTCGATCTTCACTCAAAGTACAAGTCGATCCATGTGAGAGATGTTCTGGAGTTGAACATGGAAAGACATCGCCTGATTACCAGCCATTGATGTAAGCTGTTAACAGGTGTGAGAGGAATCATTGATAATGATGATGACCCTCAAGGTATGACAGTACAATTCACGTGGTGTGAAAAAGGGACTTGGTGTCTAACACCACGCAAAATCTTTCGGTCGAAGGCCATTGATGTAAACCTGTCGTCGGAAGTGAGAAACTTGCCATTGAGGCATGCAAGCTTTAAAGTAATGAAAGGGTTGTTCCTAGATCGACTTCCTAGATAATGAGTTGATGTCGACAAGAAGTGATCCGTCATAGAAGGGCCTTAATGAATCCCACATCTATGACACGAAACGGAGCAAATTATTTTAATGGAGGTGAAAACGATCTGATGATATAAGGTTCAGGGTGGTGGTCATGAAAGAATGGAGCATAAACGTATTGTAGTGGATGAGACACAGGTGAATTCTCTGAGCGACTTCTCTTGAACATATCGGCGACACTGACATGATGGATTGGTAGCGTTAACGCTAAATGTGGATGGTGTGATGGACCAATGGTGATATGATCAGTGAACAGAACAACCCAACCCGACTCGAATGTGGAGTGAAAGTGTCATGTTCAAGAGCAACTTGCTACCAATAAAGTTTCTTCAAGTTTTCTTCCCAATTTTTCACTAGTCATTGCTAACCAGTACCTCTTTATTTTTGTCAAGCTTGAGGAGGATAACATATCCTTGTTCTATAATTTTCCCTTCGGGCAAACCCATCCCTATGTTTTAACGAGCCTAGCGATAGTGAAACTCGTTCTTATCTGTATGGACAAGTTTGTCGCTATTCGGTTTTAACGAGTTTAACGACAAAGATAACTCGGTCCTTTTCAATTTTAGAGAGTCTGAAAGGGACGTAAAGAAAACTCCAACAATATTTTTTCGTCATATAATCCCTTGAGTCCAAAAAAGTATAAAATAATACAAAAGGGATGAATTTTCGGTAATTTTAACGAGCCTAACAAAACAAGCGCTCGATCGTTTTGTGTAATAATCCCTCAGGTCCAAAAAGATTAAAATCTAAAGGAGGGATAGCACTTTCGGTCACTTTAATGAGCTGGAGAGGCCAACTACTCGGCAATCTTTTCATATTTTACGAGTCAGATGAAAAGAGCTTAAAGGAGACTCATATTTTGAGGAACGAGTGATAAATTCGGGTAGCAACTAATTCCAGGTAAGGTTTGGAATTTTCCAATCACAGCAGTGCCACAAGGATGGCTAACAGGATCACTCTTCACAGTTGTTCCTCAAAAAGGGTAAACGATCAAATGGAGGTGAATGATCGGCCAATACAGAGTGGAGGTGATGATGAGAACATGACCAAGGCTTCAAAGGCTGATGATAATGCATTCACGATGGTTATTTACCGGAAATTGGTTCATTTTTTAATGAATGAGCTTAAACTCTGGGGGAAACATTTGCTCATTGCTTATGTTTAATTTTTAACGAGCTTGAACTCCACATAAAAACTGCTTGATCCAGTCGTATAATAAGGATGTCTCATCTAAGATGCCATTTTTTATGGAGCTTGCACCTTACAAAGCTTTGCCCCGCATCCTTTCTTTATGCAAGTTAGGAAACGACCAATCCTACGAGTTTAAAGGGTTAGAGGACCTACAAATTTAAAAAATAAATGGTTGCTCTTCGCTTGCATGCCAAAAGGTTTGCATGCCCTTAGGTATAGTGAAGTAGAGTTTCCCAGGTTACCCCTCAATTTGCAGACAAAACATTTGTTTTATCGGGAAAGGCCTACCTTTTCTAGGTTACCCCTCAATTTGCAGACAAAACATTTGTTCTATCAGGAAAGGCCTACCTTCTGACAGAGGTATCTTATTCCGGTCTAATCCCATATCAAACCAGTCATATATCCTTCACGGGAACCTACCCTATGCCCAAGGTTTTCCTGCCGAAACAGACCAGGGTGCATGCCCCCTGGGTTTCAGTCATGTCCTCCCGAATCACTCACGCTCATCAGGTGGACGGACTGGGGATTGATGAGACATTCCTTGCGTGAAAAGACCATTTACGGATTTTATTTGACTATTTTCTATGTGTGAGCCGGGGAATGAAAGGTGGTCTATGAGCTTGACCACCCTTCCTTCATGCAGAAAACACATTACTCTAAAGAGCGAGGAGACAATGGCTCCCATGCAATAAATATAGTCGCGTCCAAGGAGTAGATTATAATCTAGTGGTCCTTGGACTACCATTACATTCATGTGAACGGTTTTCCTTCTCAATGTTATCGGCACATCGGGAAGGATCCCTAACGGTCAACTGGTTCCTTTGTCAAAGCCTGTTAGATTTCTCATCTCAGGAAAAAGCGATGGTGAACCAAGCGCTTTCCAAGCAGTTGAGGAAAGGATACTCATAGAATCCCCTTCATCTATGATGGTACCGGCCATGACCATTCTATATATTTGTGCAATGATTCGAAATGGTACACTAGCCGATAAACGGGGTCTGCCTAGTAGATTCCGATCGAAGGAAACAACTAGGTTGCTTGGAGGTGGGACCGAATAGACGGCCGGATATGACTCTCACGAAATTCCTTCCTGCGATAAAGGAACGGGTAAACTGCCCCCATGTTCATCGGAGTCTGTGTTTACGAAGAGAATTTGAACAGTGTCGTTCTTTTTCTCTTCGGTGACTGTATCATCTAAAGGTGGACCTTCTGAAGGCAAGACCGGATCAACTGTCGCCTCAACCTTTTGACTTTCATCTGGTGTGGATTTAGATGGTTTAGCTTCAATGATAGACACTTTGACTGACCACAATGGTGTGTCAGTCGAATTTTCAACTAGTGATGGACTTGGCAAGAGTTTATTATATCCAGGAGGAAGCCGTAACGGTGAAACCGGACGGTCGTCCAAAACTCTTTTAGCCTCGTCTAGGAAGGGAAAATGGTGGACGACATGATTGCCTTCACACAGTTTACAAGGGGATTTACTTTTCCTTTTCTGTCCTGACGTTTCTCTTTCACTAGTTGACGGTGTACTTTCAACATGATCATCAGAGGTTGTTGACACTGGATTGTGCAAACGAGGAGACCAGTCCCTTAAGATCCGAGGGATGCAGGGACAATCTCGATGATAGTGATCTCCTTTGCAAATGACACATGGAGATTTAGGCTTTGACAGTGCAATGTGTGGATTTTCACTAGATGATGCCTGGTTGCCCCTTTTCAACTTTGGCTCCTTCTTCTTCTTCTCTTTCTTCTCCTTCCCCTTCTTCTCCTTCTTAGTTACTTGATTTTTGGCTTTACCAGTTTCATCAAGCGAAGAGGAAGGAGGAGAGGGAGAATCGGATGAAGTAGAAGGTTGGGGGGTAGCTTTGGTATCGTCTAGTTGCTTACTTGATTGCTCAGGAATCACGTTGTTCTAAATGACAGAGGTCGAGAAGAGCCATACGGGCAGGCCGATTGTCAATCCTGGAAGTGACAATGTGGCCATATGGGTTGCACCAACATCTCCCCAAGAGGAGAAAGGACTAGGATTTCCTCCAAGGGGAAATCCTTGGTTGGTGGACTCCATTTTTCTCAACCTGAGACCAACGTAGGAAAGGTGATGTTTATTCCGATTAAAATAAATTTTAGACGCTTTGACACAACTTGTTTTTTCAATTTTTAAGAGTCGAGAAAAAACAAAAGATGACTCTAGTCGCCTTCGATTTTTAATGAGCCTGAAGTGACAAGTGCTTAGATGGACATTTTCCTTTAAGGAGTCTAAAAAGGAACGAAAGAGACTACTCTAGAAATCTAGACAGAGGGATTACCAAACCAATTGCAAAACTGCAGAATACTTTTTACGGTACGGCAGTCAATCTTCCTGAATGCTGTGTTCAGTGCATTGCGATCGATAGGGCGGCAGACACGGCTTCCTATGGATAAAGGATATAGCCTATTGTGGTCTCCCAATATATACTCGACGGTACGTGGGAGCACAAGTCCGTACTGGCACTTGTCGTCTCAAAGTGGAGGAATCACCCAACCAGCAATGAAAACAACAGTTACCAGGCTTTACGACGCTGGAATACGTCTCTAGCCTAGACTTCTAAATGTTGTGCGTTAGGTTCCAAAGCGTTTTTAGATTCATTAAATTTATTTTACAGTTGATCTTGTTTAAGAAATTTGCCTTTCAGGTTCACCGCGTGATGTAGATATACAATTCCTAAAATGCAATCTAAGATGATAAACAATCATTTAATCTTCTTTTTGCAATGAAAATCCTAGCTACTAAGGAAAGAGAGATGATATTCTTTCAACATAGAGCAGAGAGCACACACTATATGCATTGTCCTAAATCAAACCAACAAATAGTCTAAATGCAAATGCACATGCATGTATTTGTTTTCAGCCTTCTTAATGTGTGAATGATAAAAATAAAGCTAAGTGCAAATCTGAATTATTTTTCAAAGAGACATTACTAACAAGCTCCTTTTCAAGACAAAATGAAGACAATGACGACACTTTGCGATTTGGAATTGAAAACTTTCTTTCGACACTCAAAAAACTTACTAATTCAAATCAAATACAAGAGTAACAGTGTAATTGACTATCAAGAACAATCAGATTCTCTTCTATGACTGAAAACGACACTTGCGACACTTCCAAATCAAGAAACGATAGTTCAATTACGCTACTTCTTCGTAAAAGAGAACTGAAAATGGCTCATAATACATAAAAACATTTACAGTTATTTGCACAATGGAGGCGGAATAATGGCAAGGAAGGGGGTTTCCACAGATGTATACTGACTACAGACAGCAAAAGTCTGTAGGTTGAAAAGAGTGAAGAAAAACCAAAGTCTGGAGGCAAAATTAGCCTTCTCTGATCATCGCACCTATTACACAGAGATTCCAGTATGCATCCCACCTACAGCACATGGGAAGTGCGATGCATACTGATATCCTTGAAGAGAGGGTGCGATGGTATAGTGCGAGACTTTTGATCCAGTTCTTGATCACAGTTTGTAGCACAGTTCAGGGCTTTAGGCCGAGCAAGTGATAATCAGTAAATAAATCACAGGGTTAGATCTAAGGAGGTTACTAGAGCCACCGCAAGGGCAATTAGGATGTTTACAAATCAATTGTTCAGTTTATAAACAAAACCTGGAGATAGACTGAAGAAGCATTGATCTACTTTTCACTTGCATAACAAATGCAGTTCGAAGGCTAGCTGGCTTGACTTCAGGCTCCATCTGTAAGTTTATAAAACAAACAAGTATAGAAAAGCAAACAAGCTATTCGGTCCCCAGTGGAGTCGCCATTTTGTTATCGGGAAATCTAGTGTCTATGCAGAGCTGCTAGTCCCACTAAGACTGGTAGCTATCTTAGAAACAAACAAACTAAAACTACTTTCGTTTTCCTTTATGAGAAGTAGATAAGAGGGGAACAAAGGAGACCAACCTCTGTCTTGCGCTTGGTTCCTTTCTTGATTCCTCTCCCTTCTGATAGATCTTTGCCACTCGCTTCCTTGTCTACCTAGCTTCAAAGAGCACCTGTGGAATCAAAGCAGCATAACACTATCCAAGAACAGAGAACTACTATCACAAAAAATATAGGACCAGATATATATTGACCACACAAATGCATATATCATCAATCATACAAGAATGTGGAGGAAAACTTTAATAGCTTTATTAAAATCAAGAATAGCAAAGAGGATTACAACCAATTGTTCTGACCCAGCGTCATCCTCTCCGCAAGAAAGCCCTTCTTCACCTCATTAAAAGCTTAGATCACCCAACACTATGATGTTACACCAAGAAACCAACAACACTTCCTTACAAGATACAAAATTCCAGCCTCTGGATCTCTAGGATGAGGGATCCATATATAGATCATTGCAGGGAGATGAGTCAGCTTCTGAGATTTGATTAGTGTCCTCTCTCTGATAGTTCTTGATTCCACTTAGAGATTGATGATCTCTTACTCATCCCTGGGCGAATGCAGAGAGGCAAGTGTCATAGGAGAAGTTTCTGGAAGATTCCATGATCCTCCACCTCACAAATTGACTCTGCCATTTGTCCACTCTCACCCATTGCACCCCATAGAATGGCTTTCCAGTATGCATCGCACCTCCCATGTGCATTTAGGTGGGATGCAGCGCACTTTAACCATGGAGCAGGTGAGATGGTCCAGCTTTGACCAGTTCTGAGTATTTTTTCATGGAGAACTTTTGGGAGATGATGTAATCAGCTGACCTTGTTCTTTTAGGGGATGGAACAACACCTTTAGGGACTTAGGAGTCCTTGGTTTATAGACATGTTTGATTGGGGTTGCAGTGCCAAAAATGTCTATAACACCAATACAAACAAAAAATGAGGGAAGCTCTTGAAACTATAAAGCATCTGCAAAATCTAAATAGCGATGGAGGTCTTGAAATTAGTAGAAGTTGGATTCGTGTTCTTTCTCAAAATCAACCTAAACAAAGCCTAACATAATTTCATCCTCTCCCCTTCATTTCTATCTTCCTCTTATTAAACTTCCCCTCCTTTCTCTTTTCCGGACCTCCCTTCCATTCCTATTTTCCTATCTTATAATAAAAAACTAGCAACACCTCCCCCCTTATTATAATATACTAATACCTCATTAAAGATTAATTTTTTTTTAATATTAATATTAATTTTAACTATTAAATATATTCCTTTATATAATAATAACTTCCCCTAATAATTATTAGCCTCTCTCATCGCTCTAAAAATCATTATCATTAATATTTATAATTCATAACTTAATAATTATTATTAATACATGCTAAAATCAAGAGAAAAAATAATTAATCTAGTTAATATAATTATTATATTATCAATATTCATAATTCATAACGTAATAATTATTAATATAATTATTATATTATTAATATTCATAATTCATAACTTAATAATTATTAGTAATAGAGGCCCAAATTAAGATGAAGTTTTATCTAGTTAGTAATATAATTATTATATCATTGATCAAACTTCACTATTAAGTAATAATTATTACCATTAATTAATTTTAATTAATGCTCTCAATAATCATTTATTCCTATATTTATTAATTCACCATTATAAGATTTACTAATAATTATTATTAAATATGTATATTTCTAAATAATTCCTAAAAAGTAAAAAACCTTTTCGGTTTTATTAATTAATTAATTGGGGTTTTTTTTTGTCGACCATTTCTTTTCTCTCTTCTCATCTCTCATTTTAGTATTTATTTCCTTCTCCCTCTCTTCTTTGTGGATTTATCCTAATGATGAGTCTTGTTATATACTTGAAACGTCAACATAAAATGACTACTATGGTTAATATTCCGAATATTCATTCTCAATAATTCTGGAATACCTGTATATGAAAAGTCCTCATGACAAGCAACCATCTGCCAAAAAATATCCTCTTCTACCATCTTTCATGAATATTTTATGTTCATGCCTCTTTAGTGTGCTTAAGAGGAACAAAATGGGCTTCATGGCACATGGGCGCACTTTGAAAGGCTGGAGGGCTGAAGAGGAGAGACTTCGAGGCTTCGACATTGTTGTAATGGCTACAACCACCCTCCAAAATTTTGCCTCAGCTTGGTTTTGGATCCTCCCTACCAACCATCCTTAGCAGCACATCTTGCACTATCCAAGTACATAGGCTTCAGTTGCGTTTCAGTGGTCTGCCAACTTATGTATGTCAACTTGTTTGTCTCCCGCCACAGGCTGACATTACGGACTTAGCCAAATTTCTGGCTGAGGTGCTCACATAGAAAATTGCACAATTCTGGAAGGGAACCAACCTTCCCTCTAGAAATTGCACAATCCAGCCAGGCTACATGCTAGGCTCCAGAAATGTGCAATTCAGCCAGGCAACGTTCCCTCTGGAAAATTCACAATTCAGCCCAACACTAGGCTTTAGCTCAGAAAATGCGTTATTCTGACTTACGACGAGGGCTTCAGTCCAGAAATTGTGAATGCATGAGGGACAACCAGTCTTTCTCAGCCCAAAAATTGTGTAAATTTCATCCCCAGGTTTATAGATTATTGCATGTGATTTCAGGTTTACCAATTCCCCCTAGGACTTAGCAATCCTGATTTGCATGCATGGGTTGCTTTTCCCGAAAAAGAAAAATGCAAAAAAAAAAAGAAAAAAAAAAGCATCCCTATATTTTAGGGATCTATTTTTAGTCGCTGGAAGTTACATGCAAAGATTATTTTAGAAACTTCCCTCCAAGTGTCGTTTTTTCCTACATTTGTGGCATGCGCATCATAAGCCTCATCCTTATCAAACTTATTTATTTGATGTTGCAGAACTCATTCCTCACATCGATCTTGGAGCTCTGATATCCCACATCGCATCTAGGAATCTTCGACACATTCAACTTAGCTTTTTCTAGGTAAGTCTACTTTTCATGTCTTTTGTTGCTTTTCTGTCACTTTTTGTATTTCGCTTTGTGTGAATGTTGTTTTCTTGGTTTCGTTGCACACCTATTGTCGTTTTAATGCATGTTAGCTTGCAGAAGAATTGTTTCAGTTTTTCATTGCATCTCACTATTGTCGCATGTATGACATTGTTTCTACACTAATGGTGATCGTTGCGGCGACTCGCTTCACACACATGATTGCTTTCCCATTTTTTGAATCTTTCACTCATTATTTTCATGCAAATCATGCTTGTTTTCTCGTTGTCAAGGTGATACCCTATTACCCCACTGTTGGGACTCCTACACCAAATAGTCTGAGGTCTCGTGGGGACTTCTTACCGGGGAGATCCCCTGACATGTTGGCGGGTCCAACACTATCAACATTTATGGCGCTAGAAGGAGGTCAAGATGACAAATTGAGTCCTCAGATCCTATTTTGAATCTTCACATATCTATCATGGATATCATTAGAATCCTCCCTCTCTCATTTCTATCCAATTCTCAACCTATCGACATCACGAGGGAGTTTTATCATCTCTTGTCGGAATTCACATACAATGGTGAAGGAGAAGTGGCCTGGCCTGACTACTTACATGACTTCATTGCATTCTTCGAGGAGGTAGATTAATTTGATGAAGTCGAGGTCAACTTGTTTCTTTCACACACACTTCATGAATCCCCACAACGATGGTGCCACAACCTATCTCACGGTTGCGTGCACTCACTTAAGCAGTTTAGTGATCTAATTGAATCTACTTTCCATCATTTTGATCTTGAACCTCTTGACAAAAAAATGTTAAAACAATGGAAGACTCCGCAAGAATCGCCTATGGATTTTTGGTAGCGTTTTTATGTACTTCAATTTGAAGCTCCAAAAAACCAGATGAAAATCTCATATATTTTGGATAGATTTGAATATTGACTTCACAAATCACTCTAACTGAAGATGAAGTTGAAGTTAAAACCTCACTCAATATACTTTGGTGATGGAGCTACGCAATCACAAGCGGACATAGTTGTTGTCACAGGTGACTTTTTGCCTACCCCTCATCAAATAACTCCACCACCACAAGTGATGTGGGAGAACATGCACACACATCTATTCAATTTTCATATCCTCCTAGCATCACTTCTCTCAATTTTCGCATAGATTTGGTTGCCCATTGGTTGCCACATGCATTTGTTACCTCGACCTTCGTCTTTGCATTCATTCTGATGATCCTCTAGATTGCACTGTCTTGTGTTATTCCATTTCGGACTCTACACCTATTGTGAACGAGGATCAAACCACTGACAGAATTGGTGTTGCAAAACCAACCTGCGCTGTCATTTATGATGAGAAGACTGGGAACCTAAACATCAACGTCCGCGCCTCCTCCACTTTTTCCTGACATCTTTGGTGATTCTGCCATCTTTTATTTTCCTTGTGTAAATCCATCCATGAATGCATCCACTATTGATCATTCACAGAACACACCCGATGTCAATCCATCATTCAACATCAGAGAGGAAAAATTCTTCATTGAAAATCCACTTGACTTTTCATATGCTTTTGCTAGAAATGCAGAGGGTGAACATTCTTGATTCTCATCTACCCCTTTGTTTGATTATTTTATCATTGAGGATGCCAATGAAATCATTGATTTTTCTAATCGTAGTTGTCGTGATCTATTTACCCATGTATTCGATCATGATGATGATTCTATCACTGTTGATCTTTCAAAGCCACCTATTTATGATGACCTATCTATCGACGAAGTTGAAACCTTGCAAACTATCGAGGCACTTCAGCCTGAGCTGATGGTTATGTCAAGCCCTCACTGTCCTAAGGTTGGTTTCACTCTCGATCAGGAAATCGCTGAAACACTCAAGGCTACTCATCACTCATTTGTATGCATTGAAGATCAATCCAACACACAAATTTCGCTTCCTCCACTTGAACTACATGATCCCATCGCTCATGCATTGGTGGAATCTTACACAGCAAGCACACTTGCGCGATGAAAGTTGTCTATGTTTCTTACATTTTCTTGCATGTCACAGTCAAGAGAATGCATATGCTTAACATCTGCACATAGTGTAGCACAACATCATGGAAATTCCATAGAGTGCATGTCATGTACTTTCACTTGTTTCTTTTCTGTGGACGCATTTAAAATCGAAGTGTGTTTGTCTTCATTGTTATATCTTTCATGTTTGTTGGTTCGCGTGATTGTGTTGTTCGCGAACCCTACCTTAACTAACATGGGTCGACCAATGCGTCGATGGTTGCATTGGAAATATCACTTCATGTGATTAGACTCGTGCACCATTAGCTTAGGAGTAGTAGTGTTTGCTTCTTGTCTTGTTTTCTTGCCTGCATTTTTCTTTTCTTACTTTTTGTTTGTTTGTTTGCTTGCCTTCTTCCTTTGCTCACACATTTTTCTTTCACATTTACTTCTGCTTTCACTTTGATTTGTTTTCTTGTTTACGTTTGTAGGTTAGTTTCTCATCGAACCATGCGCGACTCTTGAAACAAGTAGGGTGAAGTGCAATAGGACTTGTACAACCATCAATACTTGGTTATTTGTTGTCTTGTCTCTCTATGTAGAACTTGTTTTCTTCAGTCAATCATACACAAATGTAAAATACGTTCTTTTCAAAGTGAAACTCGGTGAAAACACAATCCTTGTGCGCTAACTAGTATCACCTACTCTAGTCAGTTGTTTTTGGGTTAACCCTTGTCAACTCACGCAAGTAGAGTGAGGTGAGGGAGAAAACCTTAACAAGTATGTTAGAGGTATATACAAATACTTATGTGAAGGAACAGCCTCTTCTACTCTAAATAAGTCGGGATCCCTCTTCCACCTCTGAAATGAATAAGTGTTATGCACAGTTCTTGAAAAAATGAAAAATGAAAATATGAAAATATAAAAAAAATTGAAAAAATGAAAAATGAATAAGGCGAAAGAAGAGAAAGGCTTCCTATGCAGAGAGGTGAAGCAAGTAACTCCGCCGGGGTACTAACTAGGCTCGCTGGCAGCAGAGCAAAGTTTGTATTCCTACGTGACTCCATTGGGGTATTGTCCAGGCCTACTGGCATGGGAGCAACACCAGAGATGAAACTTAAACAATGAATATTATATTTTTTGTGTACCAATATACGCCTCATACCCAATCAAAATATTGTGCTGACTTGTCTTGGAATGTGTACCAACCGACCAAGAGCGTGGCAGGTGCTACATCTTTCAACCAAGCAAGTGTGGAACTGAAGATGATCTAAGAATTAAACAATACTTCCAGATGTGTTAGACTTGATTTTCATGAAACAAGGTCCATTCAGAGAGCTAGAGTGCTACCAGTGTGTCACCAAGTGTAGTAGCGGCTACAACCACCCTCCAAAATTTTGCCTCAGCTTAGTTTTGGAGCCTCCCTACCAACCATCCTTAGCAGCATGTCTTGCACTGTCCAAGTACATAGGCTTCAACTGAGTTTTAGGGGCTTGCTAGCCTATGCATATCAACTTGTTTGTCTCCCACCGCAAGCTGACATTCTGGACTTAGTCAATTTTCTGGCTAAGGTTATCACCTAGAAAATTGCGCAATACTGGAGGGGAACCATCCTTCCCTCCATAAATTGTGAAATCCAGCTAGGTTGCCTGCTGGGCTCCAGAAATGTGCAATCCAGCCAGGCAACCTTCCCTCTGGAAAAAGCGCAATTCATCACAACACTGAGCTTTAGCTCAGAAAATGTGCAATTTGGGCTGATAGCCAAGCCTTCAGTCCATAAATTGCACAATGCATGAGGGAAAACTAGTCTTTCTTAGCCCATTGTGCAAATTTCATCCCCAGGCTTGCCAACCGTTGCATGTGCTTTCATGTTGACCAGTTCCCCCATGACTAAGCAATCTTGATTTTCATGCATGGGTTGTTTTTCCCAAAAAATCAAAAAGAAAAAATCTAAAAAGAATCCCTAGATTTTAGGGATATATTTTTAGCAGTTGGAGGTTACATGCAAAGATCGTTTTAAAAAGTTCCCTCCAAGTGTCACTTTTTCCTAGATTTGTGGCATGCGTGTCATAAGCCTCATCCTTATCAAACTTATTTATTCAACGCTGCAGAGCTCATTCCTCACATCGATCTTGGAGCTCTGACATCCCACATCGCATCTAGGAGTCTTTAGCGCATTCAGCTTAGTTTTTTCCTGGTAAGTCTACTTTTCATGTATTTTGTTGTTTTTCTATCGCTTTTTGTATTTTGATTTGTGTTAATGTTCCTTTCTTGGTTTTTTCGAATGTCTGTTGTTGTTTTAATGCATGTTAGCTCGTAGAAGAATTGTTTTAGTTTTTCATTGCATCTCACTGTTGTCGTATGCATGACATTGTTTCTGCATTGACGGTAGTCATTGTGGTGACTCGCTTCACACATATGCTTGTTTTCCCTTTTTCTGAGTCTTCCACTCATTGTTTGCATGCATGATCATTAACTCTTGTTTACACTTAGCTTTTCCATGCATTCATAACTTTTCATGTTTTCAGTCATATGTCGGTGGGTCTGGGCTGCCTTGGCCCGGACCTTGCCTTGCCCTGCTAGCAATGCACATTTTTTAGAGTGAAGGCTCCTCCTTCCCTCCAAAAACTACAAAAATATAGCCCAACACTGGCATCCACACTTTCTTTGCCCAATTCTGGGAAGTAGTGCCTTGTTGGCCCCAGAAATTACACAATGCAGTTTGTTGGGTTTGCACGTCATTGCTGACTGAAACTGTGCATTTCGCAGTTTCAGTCCTCAGTAGGCTAGGATGGACTATGCATTGCATAGTTTCAGCAGTCAATCAGCCTCCTAATAGCTAGGAATGTGCCTTCCACAGTTTTGGTAGTCAGTCTCACAACCTCCTAATGAAAATTATGCAATCTTCCCAGCCAATCACCCGGGTATGTTGCATGTCAGTCCTCAAGTCGATTTTGTTTTTCAACTGACAAATTTCTTGTTGTGAGTATTTCTATGTCTACAGCTATCTCAGGTGTTCATCCATCTCTCAACAGTACAGGTTCAATGGCCTCCAAGAGAGCAGGGTCAAAGCACACCATTGAAAGTGCAACTAGGGATGTAGTTGAGCAAGTATCTATGAGCTTGCCTATCTACGAAGACACCAAGTTGTTCATAGATAAGGATATCAATGACACCTTCTCAAGCACATTTGAGGAAAATATTGAAGGCCACAGGTTCTATGTCAACATTCACAAGTCTGGCTTGTACTGATTGCATGCAGGTATCCCCCGTTTCCATGCACAGACATGATCCACTGAATTGTCTCACATATTGATCTCGAGAAAATGGTGTTGAGCAGTTCTAGTGGAACATAGCTTGAAACCTTCAGGGCAAAGGAATTTTAGGATATTTATCACTTACCACAGTCAATGATCACGATGGAGAAACCCTTCAGCAGACCCAGCAACAGCACAAAATCAAGAGATATCTTGAAGAGCTGGGCGAAAGAGCCAGCCAAGTTCAGGGCAACATCTAGCCATGTTTACAAGATGAAGATACTACGGAAGGAATATCAGTAGTTGGTCATATTTTCATGCCACTTATATGGCCAAGACAGCACAAAGACCTTCCCACGGAGTTGGTTGATTGCATTAGACCAACTGGCCAGCAAAGGAAGACCTTGCAACTGGTCTGAAATGTTGGCTCTCAGGTTGAAGGAACAGGTGACATAAGCCCGACATCCACCCAAGGGTCAGCAAGTGGAGATATACATGTATACATACATTCTAGATGCAGTCTGTGCCCGTCAGTAGTTCCCAAGCTTGGGTTGGGCATGGACACCTTTGGAAACCTTTGTGCACACTTATTGCAGGTTGTTCTTTGAATGCAACTTCCATGGAGTTATCATACAGTTGTTAGACCACTTTGTCACCCTAGTGTATAAGATGATATTTGAGTAGGATCCACCTTGCATGTTGCAAGTAGTGATGGAGGCACTGATTGACATAGCATATTAGTATGCCTCACCCCTTGGCACCTTCATACAGACGTACATCGCAGAGAAGGCTATGCATATCTTACCGAAGTTTTCCATGGACAAGCTCGTCATACAAGAGGTTTCATATCACATCTCGATAGGGTTATCAACGATATTACACAGGAATAAGAAGGCACCTTGGTCCGCTCTTCCTTTGTGGATCGAGTTGTATGAGATACAAAATCTCAAGCATGTTGAGGCCAAGACAGAGGAATTCAAAAGATTCACCTTCAACACAAAAAGTTTTAATCTGTATGACCCACATTGCTTGGTGAAGGACCACTGTGTGAGACTACAATTTCCTTGGATCCACAGGGCGTTGGCCTGAGCACAAGGAAAATTTTAAGATTGGAAAATTATCTTGAAGTTTAAAAACATTAGCAAATTTCACTAAGCTCTAATATGAAAAATATAAATATTTATTGATGTATTTGTAAAATTATTCAAATTTATAATGGTTTTATATATAGTCTCTATATAATGTTGGTGATTTTTAAGGTAAAGTAATTTTATATTGTAAAATTTGGGCAAATATGTTTTTAGAAAAAATGGAAATTAGCGAATCTTTTTTTTGGAAAAATCATGGAAAATTAGCCGACCTGCAAATATTAGCCCCTAAAATTTTCCATGCCTGACGAAGACCCATGGAGATATTGTTATCACTCCTCTAGGCTCAATGAACCAGTCACAATAGCCATATAGTGGTTATCAAAGCAAAGAGAAGTAGCGTCTTAGAGAGCATCATCCTCAGTAGCAACAGAAGGTAGAATACCTGCACATGACAAAGGTAAGAGAAAGGTTGTTGAAAACGCAGAGGCAAAACAAAGTTGCAAGTTCAAAG
This sequence comes from Pinus tabuliformis, assembly GCA_031772625.1. Lineage (NCBI taxonomy): Eukaryota > Viridiplantae > Streptophyta > Pinopsida > Pinales > Pinaceae > Pinus > Pinus tabuliformis. The sequence continues at coordinate 350,396,177 of CM062814.1, read as the reverse complement.
TAGATCCACTTGTGTTGAAATCAGCTTTGGAGATTGAGGCTAAGAGGTGATAGCGTGAAAAGAGGATTGTGTAAAGGCTGAGAGAGAAACAGAGGATGGAGGAAACAAAAAGGAGTTGCAGGAGTTGAAGTGGCAACTCAGGGAAGAATAGGTTTTTCACAAAAGAGAGAAGGAAGCACAACAAATACATGTACAGTAGGAGGAACAACATGCACATATTGATGAAATTGTGCCCATATAGGTTATAGACTCATCCGAGTAGCTGGCACAAAGCAGACAAGGTGAGTAGTCGTAGGAGCAAGACGTAGCTCAAGAGATTTAACATATGCTAGAGCATATGAACATAGATATGGTCCATCCAGTTTCAGAATAGGATATTGACCTCATGCCTCAAAACCAAGAGGTCACCCTACCATTGTCACGAGATCCTAAAGTAGAGCAAGTCCCAAACGATCAAGGAGACATGGATATCCTTGAAGACAATCTGGAGGCAGATATGCACAAAATATATTTCGATGAGTCACAACACAGAGTTGTGCAGTCGCACAGAGTGTCTGCTCTGGATGTTCACATATATCCTGCACAGTTTGAAGAATGAGTGATCGTATCCGATATATGCAAGAATCCAACAGCATTGGCTGATGCTACCAAAGCATATGTCGAAGTCACCAGCTCGAGTGTTCGATTCTTGATAGTAGAGAATGAGTGCATGGCTAAGGAGTTACAAGTGACCAAGAATGGAGGAGAACATATTAACACATCCACCAGAGCATAGTTGAGGAGAGCGATAATGGATGAAATATCGTCTCTCGAAGCATTCATGTGGATGTTGTATTCTAGATTCCTCATCATCCATAAGTCAGTTGTCCATCTCAATGGTTGGCAACAACACTATGCTAGGAGAGTACACATATTTTCAAACCTTCACATGGTATCGGTCGCATGCAAACATAGAATATGAGGTACAAAAGAGCCCCATTTCATTTGCCAAATATGATGAAGCCAAAGGCGGTAGAGTTGAAGGCCCGCATCCAGAGTCGGATCCGGAACTATGAGGAACTCCCGCAGCTCATCACCGGTTTGTAGGCTTCACATGCAGGGGTGTTCAAGAGCATGGATGTCATTGTGCACACCCATGCGATCCCATCCATTAGCACACTCACCGAGGATAAGTCAAAGAACCAAGTCTGACTATAGCTGGACATGTACTTTGATGAGTTGATGCGCGTAGCCACCAACATAGACTTGGAGATCAGCGCAGACACTATGCATCAGTATGTTTCTGGTGCAGCTGCACTCAAGACTATGATGCACATGTTATCAAAAGATTTGGACAGAAGTGCCAAATCAGTGTACCCAGATCCAACGGAGGTAAGAGTGCACTTTTAGCAGGATGTCACCATTGAGCACGTAGATACCATAACGGACTACCAAGCTTGGCACCAGTTCACCACCATCGATCATCGCAAGGATGTGGAAGAGTTGGTCTTCCCACAACTTTCTGAGTCTTAGTAATGCCTTGCATGGCTTACTCAAGCCTATTTTGTCTCACATGGCTACATGTACAGATTGTAATGTAACATCTAGTAAAAGTGAAGGACCAAGTGTTGATAGTAGAGTGTAATAGTCATATGGTAGTTGAAGAGTCATGAGGGTAGGTGCAGAGTCACAAAGGGGAATGTCAAGGGTCACCCCACCCTTTGCTATTTATAGAACCTCATAACTCAATGCGCAGGCTTTTGGGAGCCAAGATTTCTATAGGTGTATCTTAGAGAAATCTTGGAGTATATTTTAATGAGCCTTGGCTTCTCCACAGTGCAGAGCTATCATATCTCTTTGGAGGAGCAGGCAGTAGTGACTGTAACATTTCGCTATCGGGACTAGAGGTTGGTCATAGTTTTATGTATCATTGGATCTTTCACTTTCTTAATATAACAAAGCTAGCACATTTCATGCATATGTTGTTATTGTATTTCAACTATATTGGTTACTCTAATGATGTATGTAGATGTTTACGCATGTATGTATGGACTTTTCTATATATGTTTTTATGAATCTTATCGAGATGTGTTGTTGGTTTAACCATCACTTTGGATAGTTGGCTAAGCTGCTTTCTAGCTTGTGATGTTTTGATGTTCGTGTGTTCCCTTTCAAGCTGCGTGCTACCATAGGTTTCTAAGGGGCGCACTTATACCCCCTTTCCATGTGTGTGGTGAAGTAAAATTATGAGTGCGGACACAAACAATTCCTCTAACCCGATAATGGGTCTAGCCACAACCGATACATTCTATGGAATATTTACTTAGGTTAGAACCAATTAATAGGGCCTACCTCTTAGTACGCCTATCCCATTTGATGATGACCTTGCTTGCTCACTCTAGCTATCTCTCATTTCCTTCTTCAAACACTTGAAACAAGTAAACAACAGCAAACAACAACCGTGATAATAGAAAAATTGTAATTCAACCTACTTAAAAAGTCAAGAAACATTAAGCCATAAACATGTAATATGACACATTATGTAGGAAATCAATTGATAGTTGCATGTCTATTGAATCAAGAAGAGATTACAACCATTTTCTTGAGGTTGTCGTTCTCCTTCGACAAAACCAGGTTCCCACACACTTCTGTTAGCATTCCATGATGGCCTCAACAATAATAGTTTTAAGGCTCTTCCCTTTAGACTTCACACTAAACCAAATTCACACTTCTCCTCAGACAACTAGAGAGCTACAACTATGAATAGCTTGTTGTTTACTCCAAGCTTAATTAGCACTAGCACACCAACATTAACACTAGATTGTGCTTGGGAAAAATGGAGGTTTATATAGCATGAATGGATGGGAGATGGATCCTCTTCTTATGGGATAAGGTCTTATCTCTTGAGGTAGTTCCATCCATATATGGGAAAGGAGCCCAACCTGACATCCTCGACCCCATCCAGCCAGACCATTTACCAAACTTCCGTTACGAAGCTTCTAGAGCTAGAAGCTTCGGCTCCTTATTTAAAAAACTTTCTATAAGAGGATTGACGTGACTGGAACAAAGCTAAATCACTCCAGTCAGCACTAGGGACCGTGTTAATCCTTGCATATCAGTGCGAGGAGGACAAGGGTCATTAGCGCTGAAACAAAATATTTTGGGGAAATGGTGCAAAAGGGAATTGTTCTGCTCATGAAAAGGGACACAATCGGAGTTTCTTCATGAAGGGAAAGCATGTAGGGTTCAGTATAGAAGTCCTCCAGGATCAAGGAATAGGGAGTACAGGTATAGTGACAAAATTTTGTGTAACAGATGCCCCCTAAAGCATGAATGCCTAACTAGAGTGAGGGATGAAATGCTTTATGAATCAGTGCGGGAAACCAGAGTTTGTCGTCAGAAAACCTGCAAGGAAGTACAGATACATATACATAACTGAAAAAACCGGTCAAATGATACATGAATCATGGTATGGATGTAGCTATCCAGAGAATAATCATGTAAATTGATCCAGGTATGCGCGCAGCCATCCTATAAAGAGGATCATATCGAAACCAAGGTATGGTCACAGCCATCCAATAATGAGAAGGATCACATATGAAAACTCATGGTATGGTTACAACCATCCATCTGAAAGAGACATGTATATCAACATAATCATGTCACATCACTTTGCAACTTGGACATTTGTGATCTGAGCCTAGGGTCTTGCGCTCCAACACGACCCGATCAAAGTACAAATTCTAACACTTGAATAGATGTGTTGACATCGAACATGCTAGAAAGTCACTTGATTACCAATCAATGATGTAAATTGTTAACAAGCGAGAGAGAAACCACCAATAATGACAAATTTCCTCAAGGTACTATCAACACAATCCACGAAATTGGAATAGATGAACTGAAGTCGAACACTCGTGAAATCACTCGATCAAATGCCAATGATGTGAACTTGTCGTCGAGTGTGAAGAACTTGTCATTAGGGCATGCAAGCTCTAAGGTACTGGAAGGGAATCTCTCAGTCAACTTCCCAGATAATGAGTTGAAATCGACAAGAAGTGACCATGTCGAAGGAGGGCAATAATGTATCCCATGTCATCGACATGAGACAATGGGATGCAAAATGATTTTGGATGATACAGAAAATCATAGGTAAGCGTAACTAAAGAAGGAAACTCTTGAACATATCGGTGACACAACTAGAAGTTTGGTAGCTTTTCGATCCATATGATTGGTGTTCATGATGATGTGGCAGAGATCAAATGGAAGGCAAAAATGAACGGCCCAACCCAGGAAGGTCAACGATACAAAGGAGGATATCCCAACATGACACGAAGTAGAAAGTGTCATGTTCAAGAGTGAGCTGCTGACACAACTGATTAGATTTCCAAATTTTCCCCCACCATTTCTAGCAGGTACCCAAATTAGTTTTTAATCACAATCTTAAAGGGGATAGCATATGCTTGCACTGTAAGTTCATCCTTCAAATGAATCTCACCTAGTAAGTTTAATGAGCCCTAGGAAGGAGGAGCTCATGTTCTTCATGGTGATGAATCCAATGTCGTTTAATATTTTAACGAGTCCGACAAAGGTGTAACTCAGTATCTTTTTCATGGTTAGAGAGTTTGAAAAAGAAACGGAAAAGAAAAATCCACATGGTCCATTTTCATATAGTTGTGTCTCTCGAGCCCAAAAAGGTAGAAAACGATACTTGACAGAACCGCTTGACCATTTCAGTCAAGGAGTACCTTTTTCGTAAATAGTGCATCGGAGCCCGAAAAGGGGTAAACTTATACTAGGCGCATGACGTTTTGCATCCGTTAACGAGTTCGAAATGACAAGGGCTCACCCATTTTATTCTCTTTTACGAGTCAAAAGGGAAAAATACTTGGCAATATTTTCATATGAGTTTTACAAGTCAAGAAAAGAGTCAGCATCATCGTCGAACATCCATCACCTATTATTGCACAAAAAGGTAAAGTGCATTGTCCAATTCTTGAGGCAAAATAGGTCAAAATATTTACAAAACCTAATATTTCATGAAAAACTGAATAAAAGGGAGGAAAAGTAAATATTTTTTTCCATTTACTATCTTACCTTATTGTGGAAGACTTTTTACTCACTTTTCCCCTAATTGTTCTGGAGCAAATTGCGGGAGATCCAAGAGGTCATTCGCCAAGTCACCAGGTACAGGTAAGAGCCAAAGCCTTAAGCTTCATTTTCATACCATTTATTCCCGTTTTTAATCATTTTTTGGATTTTTGAGGGAGGATTTATCAAAAAAAAATCGCCCTCGATCGACACAACTTTCGGGAACAAAATCGCGCCGACTGAGGGTAATTTAAAATGGCCTATCACGTCATCCACACAACTATTTTTAAAACATGTGCACTGACGCCGTGAATAGGGAAAAAACCAATTTCCCCTCAAAACCACCGTTAGAATTTGAAATTTATGGGCCAAAAATGATTATTGACTTAAATCTATGGTTTTTGCAGGAAAGAATCGTCAAAAATGGTAGATTGGAAAGAACATGAGCATGAGGATGTGGACACCCAGGCACTGAATGATCCAAATTGCCTGAATGCTTTGAGGGACTATGGGCTCCTCAAATTCTTTCTCACACTAGGGATGCGGGCCCAACCTGAGCTGCTTCGGTACCTGATTAGTCTCTGGGACATAAATCAGGAAATATTCATCAATGGTAACCAAGAGTTGGAGTTAGAAACTTCATACATATATTTCATCACAGGACTGTCCCAGAGAGGGGAACCAATCAAATTATATGGGCGATGACCGATTGGGGCAAGAATATCCATGTTTCTTTCCGAACATTGCCCTAAAGCCCTCAAATCCAAGAGTGGCAAGATTGAGATTGCCACTGTCTGAGATCTGACACTGAGAGTGCTACTATATACTATCAACAGAGTGGCGGGGTCCTAGGCAGTGCATGATACTAACAAGTCAAAATTCCTATATGCCATTGACTACACATCATCGACGATCTTCAATTGGGTGGAAGCCATGAATATCAACATAAAACACCACCTAACATAAGCTAAGGCAAGGAATCTGAAGCAATTTTGCTTCGGATCCATACTAGTGATCTTTTTCTTGGAATGGGTGCCACTGTTGTAGTTGACTAAGGTAGATGCTCCCATGCCACGCAACCCGCTGGAGTCGTTTGATGCCCGGGATCACTGGGGGCCAGCACATGTCCTACAAGTCTACCTTCTTTTCATGGCTGCGACAACAACTAGTCGTCATGGAGGACTGGCCATACAGTGGCGCCAACTTTCATGGAGATCTGGACATGCCGCTACGAGATGGAGAGGATTTTGACGATGAAGGTAAAAAATCAATTTTTTAATTTTGTGATTTTTTAATTATTTTTTGATATATACGTGTTTATAACATTTTGCTTTGTTAATGTAGATGTTGGACTAGAGCGACCTACTGGGATGTCCCCAATAGACAAGCGTGTCGTGTGCCAATTTGATGTTGTCGCTCCTTATCAGGAGGGGAGTGACAATGAGGAGGAGATCGTGAGGAATCTTGAGGGGTTGACTTGTGGTATCCGAGAGTATGCTCGGGTGGGAGACATTCCTCGCCAGTACCAGAGACACACGGTGTGAGTATCGAAATGGATTCGTTGATTGCTGACTCGTGTTGTACGAGTCATGTCATGCTACCATGATCACCATGCTGATTAGTTCCTAGGTCCAGCATTTTACAATTTTGAGGCCTGCGTGCCATGAGTATATGAGGCCTGTGAGCCACTAATGTTATTTTGGACACACATATTATTTTTTGGGGTTCTGATGTATCAAACGTTGTCACCATATCTATATCTATATATATGTTGTATTTTCTTTCTTACTATGGAACAAATGACTTGTTTTATCTTTTCACATGTTTCGTAAATGTATATCCAACACATAATTAGCTAATGCACTTGTCAATGTATTCATGTGTCTAGGAATATGATGATATGTAATATAATCAAAATTCCTTTCCAATAGACGAATACGGAGATACATTCTCAATATCTAAGGGTTTCTAACGGAATATTTCCCATTGAGTTGAAGGATGACAAGCTCTGAATCCACATTGACAACCAACTCTCGAATGTCAAGAGCAATGGCTTTTGATAACAGTTCCATGACTGCACTGTATTCAGCAATGTTTTTAGTTGTGTGACCTAAACATATATCTTGAAGATCAATCAACTCACTGTGAGGGTCATAAATAGCCCACGCCATAGATGATAAGTCCCGAGTACTACGACAAGCACCATCAGCAAAACCGATGTGGGGATTCATAGACATCTGCAAAGCAAGGAAAACATAGTAAAAGGAAAGTTGTTAGAAAACTAACACACCAAACCACGCTGCACAAAAGTGAATGACACACTAATGTACACAGGTAACCATGCAAGATGACCTAAGCATAGTACTTCTTGAGGTAAATCCCATTTTGAGGCTTGTCCAGAGGATTGCCTTCATAATGAATAAACTCATAGACCCCTTTTTGCAAAACACATTTCACAAAGTAGGGCCCATGCCACATGGGCTCAAACTTTCCTGCCCCCAATTTATCATTAGCTTGGTTGTATAGTAAAACCAAATGACCCTTAGAGAACGCGTGGGGGGAGACCGACTGATCAAAATGGGACTTGACTCATTTCTTTTGTGCTTCGATAAATAGAGTAGTGTGATGACGAGTCTCATCCAATTGTTCTAAATATAAGAGGCGCTCTTCCTGAGGTGATGTCTCGGGGAGAAGTTTGACAGCTAGCTTGGGTGAAGGAATATCGCATTCAATCGACAACGTTGCTTCCAGACCGTAGACAAGCTGGGATGGTGTGAAACCAGTTGCATCTTTGGTTGAGGTTCGGTAAGCCCACAGAGCTGAAAATAGCATGAGATGCCAATTTGACTTGTGCATCCCAATAGTACGTTGAAGCATTGTAACGAAAACCTTATTCAGAACTTCAACTTGGCCATTGGCCTGAGAGTAATACAGGGTTGAACCATCGTGGCGCAAACCTAATGCGGAAGTCAGCTCAACCATCATGTAATCTCTGAAATGGGAGCCATGGTCTATGACAATGGCTTGAGGTACGCTGAACCTATAAATAACATGATTGAAAAGGAATTTAGTTGTCGTTTTACCATTTGCAAAGTATATAGGCATTGCTTTGGCCCATTTGGTGAAATAATCCACAACAATTATAATATGGCCATGCCCCCTGGCCGAACGCGGGTTACATGTCATATACTCGATGCCCCATTTGGAAAAAGGACCAATGGTAATGACGGGGTGTAGGTGAGCGGGTGGGGCACACATCTTGCATTGGTAAATTTGGCATTCATGGCACTAGCGAATAGCAAGGATGCAGTCCTTAAAAATGGGCGGCCAGAAATAGCCAACGCGAAGGATTTTTTGAGTGGTAGCATAGCTAGACATATGACCACAACATGCCCCAGAGTGGCAGTCACTGAGAACTCTCTCAGAATGCTTGAGAATAAGACATTAGCAAAGAACTGAATTAACACCGACAGGGTATAAAGTATCACCAATAATACGATACGATTGGGAGTGATGCCGCATCTATCGGTGATCATCCTTATTCAATGCAGACTGGAACATGGACGTCTGGAGATACACAATGATATCATCGTACCATGGATCAAGGGTGCTGATCAGGAAAAGAGTCTTGTCTGGAAGTTGTTCATCTACACCAATTGGGAGAGATGTAGAAGGAAGGGAACAAATCAGCTCGGTAAAAACTAGTGACTTCTTAGATTTGGCAGTAGTAAATACCAAATCAAATTCTTGCGGGATGACAATCCATTTAGAATACTTTTCCCCCAGCAACTGACGAGTCAAGGTGTAGGTCATGGGGTTGTATTCAGAAATCACAGTAGTAGTGCGTAAGAGGATGTAGTGCCGAAAGCATTGAATAGCCTAGACAGTAGCCAAAGCCAACTTTTCAACATGGGCATAATGTGTTTCAGTTTTGAGGAGATTACGACTAAGGTGGTAGATAACATGTTCGTTGTCGTCTTCATCATCTTGGACCAAGACCATAGCAATGGTGCTAGGGGTTGCAGCTAGGTAAAAGTAATCTCAAGGTTCATCTGGGGGATGCAGCAAAGGAGAATCTACGAGGAAAACCTTGAGATCATCAAAATATTTTTTGGAAACCTCATCCCAGGCAAAGGGTGTACCTTGTTTGAGTAACCAAGTAAATCCTATAGCTAGCCCAACATAATTGGTATAAAACGACAGAGAAAAATTTCCTTTCCTTGCAAGCTTTGGAGTTGGTGCAATGAATATGGAGGGGGTAAATTTACAATGGCATCGAATTTAAGCAGATCAAAGCAAATACCATCCTTGGAAATGATAAAGCCGAGGAGTCGTTCGAATTCTACACAAAAAACACATTTATGTGGGTTTAACCAAATGTTGTAGTGTCTACAGCGAAGAAAAATATGCCGAAGTTGGTCAGGGTGATCTTGGTTCTTACGAGAATAAGCAGGAAGGTCATTCAGGTAAGGCTGAATGATGTTGTGAATATCGTGAAACGCATAGGACATCGCCCGCTGAAATGTAGCCCCAACATTTTTTAGGCCGAAAGGGAGCTTTTTTTATGCGAACGTACCCCATGGGCAGATAAAAGTTGTCTTTTCTTGATCGGCTGGTGCAATGTTAATATGGTTATAACCAGAAAAATTGTCCATAAAGGAAAAAATTTCACTCCCAAAACATTCGTCAATGATCTGATCAATGAAGGGAGTAGGGTAGTTATCCTTAGGACAGGCATGATTGAGACCATGATAATCAATGAAAATGCGGATCATGCCTTGTTTTTCATCACTGGGACAATATTTGACACCCAATCTATAAGAGGGATGGGATAGATGAATCCAGCTTTGAGAATTTTTTCAACTTCACCCTTGATAGCGACGGCCTTCCTAGGGTGCACTGGGTGGAGCCGTTGGCGAACGGGCTTCGTGTGAGGATAAGTTGGTATTTCGTGCACAATAATGCTAGGATCAATGCCAGGCATTTCTTTGTAGGACCATGCAAACACATCACAGAATTCTTGAAACAAACAAGTATAGGTCTTGATCTCATTCGGAGAACAAGTTACCCCAATATGGACATGCTCAACTATACCAGGCTTGATAGAATATCAATCAGCATCGATTGGGTAATAGCACCCAAATTTCCTTCTGACCATACTTCATGAGTCATGATTAGTGGCAGAAGCGGGAGGGAAGGAAATGGAGAAGAGAACTCTTCGAGACCGGTAGACGTGACCACTGGGTGAGGCAGGAATGAGGAATGATCATGAGTATCATTCCAAGGTGGTTCCTCAAGAGACATTACTTCCATGATACCTTCATCAGCAAGAAAAGTCTCAGCTAAGGGATCAAGAGATTCCAAAGTGCCAAGCCATGGGGATTGAGAATATGTATCGAGAGAGGTCTTCGAGACAGAAGAATTAGAGGATGTGGAACTTAAGGCCGAAACAATTTCCACGTAATTAATTGCGGCAGGACTAAGTGGCATAACCTTGCCCCAGGTATCAACAAGATCTAGTGAAGGTATGACACAAGGGTCAGATTTGACCGAGATCATGTTGACAGAGGCAACATGAGGAGGTGGGAATGAAAAATTCTCATTAAGGCAGAATCTTTAAAAGGACCTGCCCCACACTCTCAAAGGGAGCACTAGTGTGCTTGGCGTATGGAACATTGCCATCCGAGGAGAAATAGGCAAAGAAGGACAGTTGGTCGATAGTGAAAATCTTCCCTTGATGGGGAAAATGAATCACACAGAATATGGAGGAGGCTACAGCATGCATGGCATGGGTCCAGCTCCGGTTGAGTAGAAGATTATAATTGAGGTTAACATAAACAATCTCTACCTCGACTTGTACTTGTTAGCCTTATTGGTAAATGGCCCAAAAATGGATCTAATTATGCCCCAAAGTCTCCAAATTTGCTTAAAAGCATGCCAAGGATAAAAACCATCGCATGCCAAGAGCCCTTGGAAGGGCGGAAATGCACTATCAGGAGGCTAAAACACTCAAAAACCATGAAAAACCATGTATCGCAGGCTTAAACAATCCAATGCACAGCAGCATTAGATCTAGTTGATCAACGGCCCAGATCTAAGCAGAAAATCAGAATTGGCACAGGCAGGCAGTGGCAATCAGTGCAAGACACCCCCGATCAGCGATCTATGATGATTGGATTAGCGGGTCGCAATCAGCGGAGGCAAATCAGCGCAGACATTATGGAATTGGCGATTGTGATCAGTGATGCAATGTGGACCATCAATCAAGCACGCAGATCGACAGCCCACATCGCATCCCAAGATCGTTATCGGAGATAATCAATGGGCGGGGCCTTTACATATATATGGGTGTGACCCAATGACTGGACCCGACGGTTATATATATGATATTTCATAAAGTTTGAAGTCCGCAGGAAGGCCATTTTTAATGCATTTTCATGTATTTTCGTTATATAACGAAATAAAAAAGGAACCTTGGACTTGCGATATGCGATAAGGCTCAAACTTGAAAGGGTTTGGGAATGAAAATACATAATATTTTCATGTCCGAAAAGGGCCATTTTCATGTGTTTTCAGTGTTTTGTGCGTATTTCAGAATACAAGGAAAATAAATAGGGGCAGGCCATCTGCGATATGTGATAGAAACCTTAAGGGTGGACCCAATAGAGGAATAAGGCATGTTTAAGGACTTCTAAAGTCCGAAATAAAGAGATGGGTGAGATTTTTACAGTGTTGCAGCGTTTTCTGTATTAAACAGAAAACAATCATTATTAAGCATTTGAAAGGATTTTGAAAGGCACGCAGACCCATTCCACCACCTAATAGAGGCTAGGAGACAGAGACCATGAGATAGAAGGCTGGAAGGGGAAAGGCAACATCACAGCACGATGTAGCCTGAAACAGAAATGATCATGGAGCATAGACAGTGTAACACAGCCGAATCAACCCAAAGAGATCATGGGGTATCTCTGGCATGAGAGAGCTCCCTGTCAGCGCAGCCAAAATATTAGAATGCGGTTATTATTTTGTCAAAAGAAGAAACCTCCAAGCCATGCTTGCCTAGTCAGGGCATCAAACAGTGAACAAGACAGAGAGGATAGATTAAGACACTCTAAGCCTTTGAGAGCTGAGGAGCATTGTAAAAGGCCTATAAATGGCTGAAAGTTAAATGTAACAGGGGTTCAACTTCTCGAGACTATTGAGACTTTGCTACTCAAGCTTCTCATCTTCATTCATTAGCAATATAAGCTTCTTTTGTTGTTATATGTTCAATATCCATTTCTCTTCTGTTATAAGCTTTCACTTGAACAGGTTGTTCATGTTTCTTTTGTATCTAATGCCAGATAACTGTCATTGTATCTTTGCATTGATAAATTAGATTTGCAAGCTTATTTTACTGCCTGTAGCTAGCCATTCATATGTGTTTATATATGCATCTACTGGTATAGTCAGTATTCTCATTTATTGCCTGTAGCTAGCCATTCATATGTGTTTATATATGCATATACCGGTATAGTCAGTTGTTTCAGGGAAAACTAGTGTCGATTCGAACTGCTAGTCCCACTAAGACGGGTAGCTATCTTAGAAACAAACAATGAAAGCTTTTCAAGAGTTCCTTTAAGTGTGATAGATGGAAGAGAAGAATAGAAGACCAACCTGGATCTCTCGCTTTGATCCTAGCTTGATTTCTCCTTTCCTTGATAGAATTTTTCACTTCTCTCCTACTTGTCCCGCTTCAAAGAGTACCTGTAGAGTCAAAGTAACAGCAAAATATGAAAGCATCTCTATCTAAAACATCATAAACAATATGGAATCAGAAACACATTGACCATACAATTGCACTCATAAACAGTAAGATTCACAAATACAAGATCATATGGAGGAAAACTCAAAGAAATTTATTAATAGTAATGTCAGAGAGGATTACAACCCAGCTGTCTGATCCAGCATCATCCTCCCAGTTATAGAAGCCCTCTTCACCTCATGAACAAGCAAATCACCCAACAATGCAATGTCTCTTCTCAGCAAACCAACAGCACTTCCTTACAAAATACAAAATTCCAGCCTCTAGATCTCTCATATGAGTGATCCATTTATAGATGTCTTGCAAGGGTGTGAGTCAGCTGTGGGTTTTTTATTAGTGTCATTCCATTGATAGTTCCTGGTTCCACTGGGAGATTTCATGATCTCTTACTCATCCCTGAGCGAATTCAAAGAGGCAAGTGTCACAGGAGAAGTTTCTGGAAGATTCCATGATCATCCACCTTGAAAACTGTCTCTGCCATTTTTCCATTCTCCCTCATCGCACCCCACAGAAGGCCATTTGAGTATGCATCGCACCTGGACAGTTAGGCAGTCAATATGCATCGTACCTTTCCCATGGAGCAGTCTGTATGGTCCAGTTTTGGCCAGTTCGCAGTAGTTTTTCAGGTGGAACTTCTAGGAAATGATGTAATCAGCGGACCATGATCCTTTAGGGTATGAAGCAACACTTTTAGGGACTTGAGGGGTCCTTAGTTTATGGACATATGAGTTTGGGGTTGTAGTGCCCAAATATGTCTATAACAGATGCCCCCTAAAGCATGAGTTCATAAATCTTCTGATGTCCGGTGAAATGCTTTATTCATGAGGATCCAAGATATTCGAATTGGAAGGTGACTTGTATAAAATACAATACAATACATCATCATCATATTATTTTCATGATCTAGCTGAGGCGGGCATTCCCATGCTCAGCTTTATAAATTCATTTTCATGTACATAGGACAGACAATCGTCTGTTGTTGCAGACTTGTGATCCTTCGTATGAAGAGTCATCTTCCCTGGCTAGATGACTATCTGTGCAGCTTCTGTGTACAATTGATGTCTTTATTTTCCTGAATATATCGCAGCCCAGATGGATGAAACTAGATCCAGGGTCTTCAAAACTCATCCAATCTTCACCCGATGTACAAGTCGATCCATGTGAAAAGATGTTCTGAAGTCGAACATGGAAAGACATCACCTAATTGCCAGCCAATGATGTAATCTGTTAACATACGTGAGAGGAATCATCGATAATGATCACCCTCAAGGTACTACAGTACAATTCACGTGGTGTGAATACATGAGATGATGTCGAACACCACGCGAAGTCTTTCAGTCGAAGGTCATTGATGTAAACCTGTCGTCGGAAGTGAGAAACTTGCCATTGAGGCATGCAAGCTTCAAAGTACTGAAAGGGTTGTTTCTAAGTCAACTTCTTGGATAATGAGCTGATGTCGACAAGAAGTGACCTATCATAGTAGGGCCTTGATGTATCCCACATCTACAATGTGAAATGGAGCAAATGATTTTTGTGGAGGTGAAAACGATCTAATGATATGAGGTTCAGGAATGGCGGTCATGAAAAATGAAGCGTGGATGTAATGCAATGGATGAGGTGTTTGTTGGATGGTGAATTCTCTAAATGACTTCTCTTGAAAATATTGGCGACACTGATATGTACTGGTAGTGTTAACCCCATGGATGGCACGGTGGACCAATGGTGACAGTGAACGGAAACCCAACCCAACTCAATCATGGTGATGGAGTGAAAGTGTCATGTTCAAGAGCGACTTGCTACCAATAGAGTTCTTCAAGTTTTTTTCCCATTTTTCCCCAGCCATTGTTGACCAGTACCTATTTATTTTTGACAAGCTTGAGGAGGATAACATATGCTTGGTCTATAATTTTCCCTTGCAAACCTGTCACTTTGTGTTTAGTGAGCCTAGCGTCAGTGAGACTCGTTCTTGTTTAGGTGGACAAGTTTGTCGCTATTGTTTTAACGAGTTTAACGACAAAGATAACTCGGTCCTTTTCTTGTTTAGGGAGCCTAAAAAGGGACGAAAAGGAGACTCCGACAGTCCTTTTTCGTGGCATAATCCCTTAAGTTCTAAAAAGTGTAAAATAATACGAAAGGGATGACTTTTCGATAGTTTTAACGAGCCGACAAAGACAAGCACTCGATCTTTTTGTTTAATAATCCCTCAAGTCCAAAAAGATTAAAATATATGAGAGGGATAGCATTCCCCTTACTTTAACGAGCTGGCAAGGCTAATAGCTTGATGATCTTTTTATATTTAACGAGTCTAAAAAGAGTTTAAAATAGGCTCGTTTTTTAGGAACGAGTGATATTTCTAGGTAGCAGCTGGTTCTAGGTAAGTTTGTAACTTCTCAAAACATGGCAGTGTGAAGAGGGTGGCAATCAAAATCACTTGTCGCAGATGTTCCTCAAAATGATAAACAATCAAGTGGAAGCGTATGGTCGGCCATATGAAATGGAGGTGATGGAAGGAAGACAACCAAAGTTCAAAAGGGCAGATAGCAAAGCGATCACAAAAGGTTATTTACCAGAGGCAGGTTTATTTTTTAATGAGCTTGAACCTTGTGCCAACATGTGCTCAATGCACGTTGATTTTTTAACGAGCTTGAACCTTGCGGGAACATTGCTCTTACCAGTCTTTTGATAATGTCTCTTGGTAGATTTATTTTTTAATGAGCTTGTTTTGTAATATAACATGTGCTCATGACCTTTTTATGTAAGCTAGAAACGACCGAACTACGAGGTTAAAGGGTTAAGAACCTACAAACTAATAAAATCAAGGGTCATTTTTCACTTGCACACAAAGGTTTGCATGCCCCCACGTCTTTCAGTAAAAAGAGAGTTTCTAGGTTACCAAATTGAAGTTCCTGCGGTTAGGCAGGATTGTTTCTGTCGGCCGACAAAAAACTCTTCCTTTGTGATGTCCATCGAAATAGACAAAGGTGATTACTGTGAGCTTCCAATCACATAATGTACGAAGGTGAATGCTGTGAGCTTCCATTCACAATCGTATAAAGGAAATAATTGTGTCAGACTGATCACATAACCTATACGAGAATGTTATTTGGTCTAAGTATTATGACCTTTCAAGAAAATCTCTCTTTTCCTCTGGGTTCACCTGCCGAAGCAGACTAGGGTACATGCCCCCTAATCTTCATCACACTTACCGAACTACTCACGGTAATTAGGTGGATGGGATGAAGATGGAAGAGACATTGTTGATGCGAAGAGGCCATTTAGGGATGATGGTTGATTTATAGTTGTGTTTGAACTAGGAAATGAAAGCTGGTCGACAAGTTTCACTAGTCTGCCTTCATGTGGAAAACACATCACTCGGAAGAATGTGGAAACAATGGCTTCCATGCTATATATATAATCACGTCCGAGGAGTAGATTGTAATCTAGTTGACCTTGGACTACCATCACGTTTACATAAACGGTTTTCTTTCTCAAAGTTATAGGTAGCTTTGGAAGGATCCCTAATGGTCGACTGGTTCCTTTGTTGAAGCCCGAAAAATTTTGCTTTTCAGGCAAAAGCGATGGCGAACCAAGCACTTTCCAAGCAATTGAGGGAAGGATACTCACCGAAGCCCCTTCATCTATGATTGTACCAAACACGATCATTTTGTACACCTGTACTATGATTCAGAATGGTACATTAGATGGAAGGCGAGCTTTTTCTAGTTGATTCCAGTCAAAGAAAACAACTAGACTGCTCGGAGAAGGTACTGAATAAATGTCTGGATAAGTTTCACAAACTGGGGGGGTCTCTTCCTGTGGTGAAGGAATTGGTGGATTGCCCCCAAGTTCATTAGACTCTATATTGACAAAAATAATTTGAACGGTGTCGTTCTCATCCTCTTTGGAAACTATATCATCTGAAGGTGGATTTTCTGAAGGCAAGACTGGGTCGACTGCCATCTCGACCAATTGGCTTTGATCCGATACGGACTCAGAAGGTTCACTTTCAATGATAGGTGATTCGATCGATAATTGAGTTATGTCAATCGGGTTTTCAACTAGCGAAGGACTTGGCAAGAGTTTCTTGTATCCAGGTGGAAGCTGTTGTGGTGAAGCAGGGCGGTTATCCAAAATGCTTTTGGCCTTGTCCAGAAAAGGACAACGGTAAAGAGTATGATCACCCTCACATAACCTACATGGAACTCTAGCTTTTCCTTTTTGTCTGTTGACTTCGTTTTCACTAGTTGATGGTGTGCTGTCAACCTGACTATCAGGGGTTGATGACACCGAATGGTGCAACCGGGGAGACCATTCTCTCAAGATCCGTGGGATGCAAGGGCAATCTCGATGGTAATGGTTCTCCTTGCAAATTGCGCATGGAGTTTTTGGTTTGGAAACTTTAGTGTGCGGATTTTCGCCAGATGATGCTTTGGTGTTCCCTTGTTTAGCTGGCTTCTTCTTCTTCTCCTTCCCTTTCTTTTTCTTCTCAGTTACTTGGTTTTTAGTGTCACTAGTTTCACCAAGCGAAGAGGAAGAAGGGGAAGGAGAAACAAACGAAGTAGAAGGTGAAGGGGTAACTTCAGTATCATCTGGTTGCTAATTAGATTGTTGAGGAATTGTGGTGTTTTGAACGACAGAAGTCGAGAAAATCCATACCAGTAGGCCGATTGTGATTCCTGGAAGGGACAATGTAGCCATACATGGAGAACCAATATCTCCCCAAGAGGAGAAAGGACTAGGATTTCCTCCAAGGGGGATTCTTTGATTGGTATACTCCATTATCTCAACCTCAGATCAATGTAGGAACAAGATTGTTATTCCGTTTAAAATAGATTTTAAAGACACTTGGACGCAACTTGCTTTTTCAATTTTTAAGAGTCGGGAAAAAGCTAAAGGTGACTCTAGTCGCCTTCGATTTTTAATGAGCCCGAAGTGACAAGTGCTCAGATGGACCTTTTCTTTTAAGGAGTCGAAAAGGAATGAAAGTGACTGCTCTGGAAGTCTAGCTAGAGGGTTTACCAAATCGATCGTAAAACTGCAAAATACACCTTGGTGATAAATGATAGAGAAATTACCAAGGAATTATGTACAACAGTCAATCTTCCCAAATGTTATGTTCAGTGCATTACGATCGATAGGGTGGCAAACACGGCTTCCTAAGGATAAAGGATGATAGCCTATTGTGGTCTCCCAATATATACACGATAGTACGGGGAGCACAAATCTGTACTGGCACTTGTCATATCAAAGAGGAGGAATCACCCAACCTACGATGAAAACAATAGTTACCAGGTTTTACGACGCCGGAACACGTCTCTAGCCTAGACTTCTAGATGTGTTGCGTTAGATTCCAAAGCATTTTTATGTTCATTGAGGTTTATTTTATGGTTGATCTTGCTTAGAAGTTTGTATTTCAAGGTTCACCGCATGATGTAAATGTGAAATTCCTAAATATGCAATCTAAAATGATAAACAGTCATTTATGTTCTTTTAGCAATGAAAATCCTAGCTACAAAGGAAAGAAGATAATGTTTTTTCTTTCAGCAGAGAGCAAAGAGCACACACTAAATCCACTTTCCTAAATCAAAACAAGTAGTCAAAATGCAGGTGCACATGCATGTATTTGTTTTCCACTTTCTTAATGTGTGAATGACAAAAAGAATGCTAAGTACAGATCTGAACTATTTTCTTTCAAAGCGAGAGTACTAACAATTTTCTCTTTTCATAACGAAAGGAAGACTAAGATGACACTTTTCGATTTTGAATTTAAAACTATTTTCGACACTTGAAATACTAATAATTTCAAAATCAAGTACAATGACAAAAGTACCATCAACTATCTAGAAGAGGAAGACTTTACGACCCTCTTCTTTTGATTCAGAATGACAATTACGACACTTGGATCAAAAAACGACAGTTCGATTAGGCTACTTTTGACAAAGGAGGATTGCAAATGATCGACAAATACACAAAAACATTTACAATTCCTAACTGATGGAGGCTGAAATAATGTGAAGGAAGATGGTTACAGCAAGAAGGTACTGATCATGAACAACAAAACTACTAAATAAAGTAGAAAACAGAGAGAAAAAACCAAATTTCAGAGAAGAAAACATAGTTTACTAAATCATCGCACCTGTAACACAGGGAAATAGGGATGCATCTCACCTGCAACACACAGGAGGTGTGATGCATCCAGGTTGCACAGTTACAGATAGTGTGATGGGTTAGGGAGTGAAACTGAGCATGGTTTTTGCTCAAAACTTGCTGCTAAGTTCAGTGATTTAGGCTAAGTAATGATGGATAGTAAACACAAAGCATAAGGGTAGGATCTAATGAGGTTCTAAGCTACCACAAGGGCACTTAGGATGCTTTGTAAGTCAGATGTTCAGTTCATAAACCAAACCGAGATTGACTGAAGCAGCGTTTATCTACTTCTCAATTGCATAGCAAAGGCGTTTCGAAGGCTAGTTGGCTTAACTTCAGGCTCCGTCTGTAGTTTATAAAGCAAACAATAAACAACCAAAACAAACTATTCGTTCCCCAGCGAAGTCGCCATTTTGTTTCAAGGAAAACTAGTGTCGATTCGAACTGCTAGTCCCACTAAGACGGGTAGTTATCTTAGAAACAAACAATGAAAGCTTTTCAAGAGTTCCTTTAAGTGTGATAGATGGAAGAGAAGAATAGAATACCAACCTGGATCTCTCGCTTTGATCCTAGCTTGATTTCTCCTTTCCTTGATAGAACTTGTCACTCCTCTCCTACTTGTCCCGCTTCAAAGAGTACTTGTAGAGTCAAAGTAACAGCAAACTATGAAAGCATCTCTATCTAAAACATCATAAACAATATGGAATCAGAAACACATTGACCATACAATTGCACTCATAAACAATAAGATTCACAAATACAAGATCATATGGAGGAAAACTCAAAGAAATTTATTAATAGTAATGTAAGAGAGGATTACAGCCCAGCTGTCTGATCCAGCATCATCCTCCCAGTTGTAGAAGCCCTCTTCACCTCATGAACAAGCAAATCACCTAACAATGCAATGTCTCTTCTCAGCAAACCAACAGCACTTCCTTACAAAATACAAAATTCCAGCCTCTAGATCTCTTAGATGAGTGATCTATTTATAGATGTCTTGCAAGGGTGTGAGTCAGCTCTGGGTTTTTGATTAGTGTCATTCCACTGATAGTTCTTGGTTCCACTTGGAGATTTCATGATCTCTTACTCATCCCTGGGCGAATTTAGAGAAGCAAGTGTCACAGGAGAAGTTTCTGGAAGATTCCATGATCATCCACCATGCAAACTGTCTCTGCCATTTGTCTATTCTCATTCATCGCACCCCACAGAAGGCCATTTGAGTATGCATCGCACCTGGCCAGTTAGGCAGTCAGTATGCATCGTACCTTGCCCATGGAGAAGTCTGTATGGTCCAGTTTTGGCCAGTTCTGAGTAATTTTTAAGGTGGAACTTCTGGGAGATGATGTAATCAGCTGACCATGATCCTTTAGGGTATGAAGCAACACTTTTAGGGACGTGAGGAGTCCTTAGTTTATGGACATATGAGTTTGGGGTTGCAGTGCCCAAATATGTCTATAACATCAGTATTCTCCATTTATCCATTGAATCTACAAACTATTGAGCATTAGTGGTCTAAAGCCTTGTAAGCTGAGGGTGTTCATGCATGTCTTGAGTAAAAACAAAGTTGAAATGGTTATCTGGCTTGATCCAAACCATCTTTCATTCCAATAGTTCAGAGAACAATATTGAAGATTATATGTTACTAGGCATCTTCGAGTTGCAACCTAAGAGAGTTTCATGGAGTGATAACATAATTGGCGTTGTTACCGAGAAGAGGAAACTGAAGCTTAGCTTCCCAAGGAAACGACACAGATCCAGCTTTGATGATATACAAAGTCTAGGCACTTTTTTGGTTGTAATCATCTATCTAGCGACTCTACTAGAGGCCGAACCTCTTGGCAACTCCACTTCATAGTTTGGCTCAGTTTGTGAGGCATACTCAGAGAAATCCTCAGAAGTCACAAGCTGGCCCAGTATCTGATCCTGAAAAAATCATCAAAGAAAGAACGATATTGCAGAAAGGAGCATCAGGTTCAGGTAAATCTATGCAATCTTCTATATCTCTTCAAGAAAATCCTGCAATAGAACAAATACATGTTGAGATTATAGCTTCTAATACTAGTAGTGAAGAAAAAATCTCAGAAATTCTTAAAGTTCCTTATTCTTTATGTTCTCCTTTTGTTGTAAGCCCAAAGGAAACCTCATATCCTATCCATCATACTGCTTTAGTCTTGTCAGTCACTCCTCAGCCCTCTATCATTTAGACTTCCAGTACTCTTATAGCCACCACAGCTATGGCAAGTCCATAGCACCTACCAAAATGGAAAGAATCATAGCTGCTAGGTATGGACCTCTAATACTGCCCATTCCTTTGAATGCCATGCCTACAAGAGAATATCATAAATATAGGCCTAAGTTCACTGGGACTGAAGGTGTTACAGCTGAAGAACATCTTGAGTCATTCTATAGCTATGCTAATAACCTGGACATTAGTGAAGATGATGTCTGGATGAGAGTCTTTGTCCAAAGCCTAGATCGAGAGGCTAGAAAATGGTTTAGAGAACTGACCCCAAGATCTATAGCAGATATTGAGGCTTTAGATGATGCATTCCTAAAGCATTGGATGGATAAGAAGGATCTACTCTACTACCATACCAAGTTTGGCAACTTAAAGAGGAAAAATGGTGAGTTGTTGTCTGATTTTAATAAGAGGTTTAACCGCATGTACAGCAAGATACCAGCTGAAGTGAAAACCACCACTACCTCTGCTAGACTCATCTATTCCATTGCCTTTGATTCTGACTTCGGTTTACTGTTGAGAGAGAGGCGATGTGCTACTTTGGCTAATATGCAGGATGCAGCCTTGGAAGTAGAATCAAAGATCATGGTTGTAGAGAATCTCAGGGGAAATGTTGATAGAAGGAGATAGAGGGGCGAGTCTTCATCATCTTTAGATCCCAAGATCGAGAAAATGGCCAAGATGATAGAATCATTAGCCTCCGAGATCTCCAAATTAAAGGTTGAGCAGCACCCTAGGAAAGGAAGAGTTCCTAACACCTTTGTGTTAAAAAGTGTGCAACAAGAAATGATAGATTTGGGAAGTGCTAAAAATAGAATTGTTAAAAATAGCACTTCTAAAAATAGCAGTGTGGCCAATGAGCATTTTGGCCACCTTGGGTGAGAGGTGAAACTACTAAAAATAGCATCTTCTAGAAATAACATTTATAGGTCCCTTCCTATTTTTAGCAGTCCCTGGTCTATCTATAGGAAGTAAATTCGAATTTGATCAAGTACCAGTAGTTTGGAATATTAATTAATTAATTCAGTTTGAGTTAATTAGTTAAGGAAAATCAAATTTGAAGTCTTTGTGGAGAACATGCAATAATTTCTCCACTGATTGGGGAATGTGTCCTTGATTTGCTCTACTGATTGAGGAATTAAAGATGAGTTCTATATTGAGAGGATCAATTGACTTAGTTTAACTTAGTCAAGTTCAGTTAGATTAATCTAACAAGTTGTTAAATTAATGAGATATAGTTTGTTGATGCTTGCGCGCATGTGACAACTATTATTATCAGGTAACTGTGTATTCACTCATGGATAACTGATGCATGTCAATTCTGTCAGAGACCCAGTTGAGATCAGAGAAGGGACATTGTACTATCAGTTGGATGAATATTTTTCCTATAAAGGAAGCTCATCCATGATGATGATTTATCTCCTTCAAGTTTGTGCAGTTAGATCAGAGGTTAGTGAGTGTGTGAAGAGGCCAATTCACAGGTGGCAACACTAGACCCCAAGGAAAACTGCACAAGGAAATAGGAGGCTTGGAGGGCAGAGGAGAAGTTTTTTGAGAAGCTTTTGACTGTCTATCAGCAGCAAAGGGATTGCATTGAGAGCTGGATAGCTTCCAAGCTCAGAGAGGATCAATTGACTTAGTTTAACTTAGTCAAGTTCAGTTAGATTAATTTAACAAGTTGTTAAATTAATGAGATATAGTTTGTTGATGCTTGCACGCATGTGACAACTATTATTTTCAGGTAACTGTGTATTCACTCATTGATAACTGATGCATGTCAGTTCTGTCAGAGACCCAGTTGAGATCAGAGAAGGGACATTGTACTATCAGTTGGATGAATATTTTTCCTATAAAGGAAGATCATCCATGATGAGGATTTATCTCCTTCAAGTTTGTGTAGTTAGATCAGAGGTTAGTGAGTGTGTGAAGAGGCCAATTCACACAGGTAGCAGCACTAGACCCCAAGGAAAACTACATAAGGAAATAGGAGGCTTGGAGGGTAGAGGAGAAGGTTTGTGAGAAGCCTTTGACTGTCTATCAGCAGCAGAGGGATTGTACTAAGAACTGGATAGCTTCCGAGCTAAGGCTTTGTGTAATCCGGACTATATTTCCACTTGTATGATAATACAGAGATGGGGTTTTAGGCAGATGCTTTCCCCAAGTAAATTCTTCTGTGTTATGTGTGATTGATTCCTTCTTATCAGTTATATGTGTTCTTATTGATGTTGCTCATGGTTGATTAAGCCTCCGCTAAATTGTTTGTAGAAGTAGATCAAGTGTTTTAATTTAGTACATTGCATTACCAGGTTGATCTACAGGTGGGAAATTTCTACATGGTACCAGAGCTAGCTAATTTATAGAAAAATTTCTACATGGTATCAAAGCTAGCTGATTTGTAGGAAAAAATCTACAAAATTATGCATGGTATCAGAGCAGAGGTGATCAAGGAAGAACAATATACTAGAGGAGATTTCAAAGTTTTGAGTTTTGGGCCGAGAGTTTGCAGAGCAGATCTGAAAATTTCTATAGAAAATTTTTAGAAACAAATAGTAGATTTGGATTCCTTGTGGAAAAATACCCAAAATCAAAAAAAAATCAGTTGAATCGGAGTTCGGATGAGGGATATATCACTGATTTAAAATCAGCTCTTTTTCTAGAAAATTTCATGACGGCGGGAAAGTGGAAATAGATTAGTGTGCTAGCCAAGAACTTGTCTGCAATTGAGGTACAAGATGCATGCAAAGCCTTGAGGAGCAAGGCAAAGGTTAGAGACTTGGTGGTTGAGAGGGAGGGTATGTTACCTCTCAACATGCAGCGCCAGAAGAAGTCTCAGACGATTGTGGAGGAGCCACGATTGGTGAAGCAGCTTCAAGAGGTTGTGGAGCAACCACAACAGGGGAAGATGAGTGGAGATCGAGTAGAGACATCTACTCATGTAGAGACATCTAGTAGGGGGAAACTTCTAGCCAGGTGGGCAGAGAGATCACATGCAGCCATACCTCCAGGTAGGA
The DNA here is from genome assembly GCA_031772625.1 of Pinus tabuliformis. NCBI lineage: Eukaryota > Viridiplantae > Streptophyta > Pinopsida > Pinales > Pinaceae > Pinus > Pinus tabuliformis. Next base: position 350,371,906 of record CM062814.1, on the reverse strand, counting down.
GGTGGGGCGATATAGAGTGATCGTCCCAAGGAGGAGGGGCAGGATCCTTGAGGTACCCAACCTCTTGGATGAGACCTTGCTACGAGAACCTCGATGTGGAGTCGCAGGAACTGACTGATTGGGTAGAGATAGATGCGTATGGAGTGGCAGAGAGAGCTACAGTGCATGGAATCCCAGGACAGTGTAGAGCATGCAGGCTGCAGCAATGCGAGAGGCATAAGTGTGTTGCACAGTGTAGGGTAGCACAGAGAAGGGTGTAACGGTGCAAGATGCATGGAGATGTTGCAGTAGCACAGAGGTCAGAGAGGGAGCACTTGACAGCAGCAGGTAGAGCTTCAGCATCAGAGTATGTTTCTAGGCCAATAGAGAGGTCAGTTGGGAGGTTTTTTTTGTTCCGAGTGTTGCTGGAGCAACCGCACTTGGTAGATGTGTTGCATGCAGAACATTCCAGAGTTACAAGATCGGGTTAAGGAAGCCTTTCTTATTGAGAGGGAGTGTTGAAAAGTGTACAACAAGAAATGATAAATTTGGGAAGTGCTAAAAATACCACTTCTAAAAATAGCAGTTTGGCCAATGAGCATTTTGGCCACCTTGGGTGAGAGGTGAAATTGCTAAAAATAGCATCTTCTAAAAATAACATTTCTGGGTCCCTTCCTATTTTTAGCAGTCCCTGGTATATCTATAGGAAGTAAATTCAAATTTGGTCAAGTACCAGTAGTTTGGAATATTAATTAATTAATTCAGTTTGAGTTAATTAGTTAAGGAAAATCAAACTTGAAGTCTTTGTGGAGAACATGCAATAATTTCTCCACTGATTGGGGAATGTGTCCTTGATTTGATCTACTGATTGAGGAATTAAAGATGAGTTCTATATTGAGAGGATCAATTGACTTAGTTTAACTTAGTCAAGTTCAGTTAGATTAATTTAACAAGTTGTTAAATTAATGAGATATAGTTTGTTGATGCTTGCATGCATGTGACAACTATTATTTTCAAGTAACTGTGTATTTACTCATGGATAACTGATGCATGTCAGTTCTGTCAGAGACCCAGTTGAGATCAGAGAAGGGACAATGTACTATCAGTTGGATGAATATTTTTCCTATAAAGGAAGCTCATCCATGATGAGGATTTATCTCCTTCAAGTTTGTGTAGTTATATCAGAGGTTAGTGAGTGTGTGAAGAGGCCAATTCACACAGGTGGCAACACTAGACCCCAAGGAAAACTGCACAAGGAAAAAGGAGGCCTGGAGGTCAGAGGAGAAGGTTTTTGAGAAGCCTTTGACTGTCTATCAGCAGCAGAAGGATTGTACTGAGAGCTGGATAGCCTTTGACTGTCTATCAGCAGCAGAAGGATTGTACTGAGAGCTGGATAGCTTCCAAGCTAAGGCTTTGTGTAATCCGGATTATATTTCCACTTGTATGATAATACAGAGATGGGGTTTTAGGTAGGTTCTTTCCCCAGGTAAATTCTTATGTGTTATATGTGATTGATTCCTTCTTATTAGTTATATGTGTTCTTATTGATATTTCTCATGGTTGATTAAGCTTCCGCTAAATTGTTTGTAGAAGTAGATCAAGTGTTTTGCTTTAGTACATTGCATTACTAGGTTGATCTACAGGTGGGAAATTTTAACATACTATCAGAGCTAGCTAATTTGTAAAAAATTCTACATGGTATCAAAGCTATCTGATTTGTAGGAAGAATTCTACAAAATTTTACATGGTATCAGAGCACAGGTGATCAAGGATGAACAATATACTAGAGGAGATTTCAAAGTTTTGAGTTTTGGGCCAAGATTTTGCAGAGCAGATTTGAAAATTTTTGTACAAAATTTTTAGAAACAAATAGTAAATTTTGATTCCTTGTGGAAAAATACCGAAAACCAAAAAAAAAAATTGGCTGAATCAGAGTTCGGATGAGGGAGATATCACTGATTTAAAATCAGCTCTTTTTCTAGAAAATTTTGTGACAGCGGGAAAGTGGAAATAGATTAGTGTGCTAGCCAAGAACCTGTATGCACTTGAGGTACAAGATGCATTCAAAGCCTTGAGGAGAAAGGCCAAGGTTAGAGACTTGGTGGTTGAGAGGGAGGGTATGTTACCTTTCAACATGCAGCGCCAGAAGAAGTCTCAGACGATTGTGGAGGAGCCATGATTGGTGCAGCAGCTTCAGGAGGTTGTGGAGTAACCACAACAGGGGAAGCTGAGTGGAGATCGAGTAGAGACATCTACTCATGCAGATACCTCTAGTAGGGTGAAACTTCAAGCCAAGTGCGCAGATGGATCACATGCAGCCATACCTCCAGGTGGGAGGTGGGGCGATATAGAGTGATCGTCCCAAGGAGGAGGGGCATGATCCTTAAGGTACCCAACCTCTTGGATGAGACCTTGCTCCGAGAGCCCCAATTTGGAGTAGCAGGAACTGACTGATTGGGTAGAGACAGATGTGGATGGAGTGGCAGAGAGAGATACAGTGCAGGGAATCCCAGGACAGCACAGAGCATGTAGGCTGCAGCAATGCGAGAGGCACAAGTGTGTTGCACAGTGCAGGGTAGCACAAAGAAGGGTGCAACAGTGCAAGATGCATGGAGATGTTGTAGTATCACAGAGGTCAGAGAGGGAGCACTTGTCAGCAGTAGTTAGAGCTTCAGCATCAGAGTATGTTTCTACCCCAATAGAGAGGTCAATTGGGATTTTTTTTGTTCCGAGTGTTACTAGAGCAACCGCACTTGGTAGATGTGTTGCATGCAGAACATTCCAGAGTTACAAGATCGGGTTCGAGAGGAAGCCTTTCTTGTTGAGAGGGAGTGTTGAAAAGTGTGCAACAAGAAATGATAAATTTGGGAAGTGCTAAAAATAGAACTGCTAAAAATAGCACTTCTAAAAATAGCAGTTTGGCCAATGAGTATTTTGGCCACCTTGGGTGAGAGGTGAAACTACTAAAAATAACATCTTCTAAAAATAACATTTATAGGTCCCTTCCTATTTTTAGCAGTCCCTGGTCTATGTATAGGAAGTAAATTCGAATTTGGTCTTACCAGCAGTTTGGAATATTAATTAATTAATTCAGTTTGAGTTAATTAGTTAAGGAAAATCAAACTTGAAGTCTTTGTGAGAACATGCAATAATTTCTCCACTGATTGGGGAATGTGTCCTTGATTTGCTCCACTGATTGAGGAATTAAGGATGAGTTCTATATTGAGAGGAACAGTTGACTTATTTTAACTTAGTCAAGTTCAGTTAGATTAATTTAACAAGTTGTTAAATTAATGAGATATAGTTTGATGATGCTTGCATGCATGTGACAACTATTATTTTCAGGTAACTGTGTATTCATTCATGGATAAATGATGCATGTCAGTTCTATTAGAGACCCAGCTGAGATCAAAGAAGGGACAATGTACTATTAGTTGGATGAATATTTTTGCTATAAAGGACGCTCATCCATGATGAGTAATTATCTCCTTCAAGTTCGTGCAATTAGATCAGAGGTTATTGAGTGTGTGAAGAGGCCAATTCACACAGGTGGCAACACTAGACCCCAAGGAAAACTACACAAGGAAATAGGAGGCTAGGAGGGCAAAGGAGAAGGTTTGTGAGAAGCCTTCGACTGTCTATGAGCAGCAGAGGGATTGTACTGAGAACTGGATAGCTTACGAACTAAGGCTTTTTGTAATCTGGACTATATTTCCACTTGTATGATAATACAGAGATGGGGTTTTAGGCAGGTGATTTCCCCGGGTAAATTCTTCTGTGTTATGTGTGATTGATTCCTTCTTATCAGTTATACGTATTCTTATTGATGTTGCTCATGGTTGATTAATCTTCCGCTAAATTTTTTGTAGAAGTAGATCAAGTGTTTTTCTTTAGTACATTGCATTACCAGGTTGATCTACAGGTGGGAAATTTCTACATGGTATCAAAGCTCGCTGATTTGTAGAAAAAGTTCTACATGGTATCAAAGCTCGTTGATTTGTAGGAAAAATTCTACACTTTGCTCCTCCAAATCCAAATCCATACAGTAGAACTGATGAGCAATTGCAGATTTTGCAAAGAAGCAAAGATGCCCATGAAGAGCAAAGTGTGAAGGCCTCTTTCCAGAATGTAGTCATGGAAGAAGAGCAGTTTGAAGAAGATGATGAGATCCATTGTATGGAAGACAAAGCAGTGCCCCTTTTTTTAGCAAAGCTGCCTATGAAAAGTCATTATTCAATGACCAGATTAGCCAAGAGTGGGACGGTGAAGCCGTTCTACAAATTGAAGATCAGCAAAGATATAATCTGAGGTTGAAGATGAATAATGCCAAGGAAACTCCTTTTCAAAGAGCTGTGGTCCCTACAGTACATCAATCTAGTAAGCAGAAGCAACCGGCAGTTGATCCCATCGTCCTCAAAGCTCCAACTCATGAGGTAAGAGGCCTTGACAAGTCTCCTCTCCTTTCAGCTTTCAATCAGAAATTCAGAATCTAAGAATACCTATGCCTCTGATTGAGCTAGTGAAGAATGATTCCTTCAAAAGATCCATCCTCGAGGCCCTTGAGCCTAAATCCATCCAAGCCTCCACTGACTATGTAAATCTGCAAGATGACCAACCAGCTGTTATTCTCATCCCAATGATTGAAAATTGTGAAGACATCTCCCCATCATTCTATATTTCTCTGTCTATTCATGATAAAATCCTTCACAATTGCCTTTTGGACACTGGAGCCAGCCATAATCTAATGCCCAAGGTTGTCATGGATAAATTGGGTCTTGACATTTCCAAGCCTTATCATGACTTGTTTTCTTTTGACTCTAGAAAGGTGAAATGTCTGGGATTAATCAAGGACCTAGCCATCACTTTGTATCAGCTACCCATGAAGAGCATGATGATGGATATTGTGGTAGCAGATGTACCCCCCAAGTTTATCATGTTGCTTTCCAGAGGCTGGATCAAGAGATTAGGTGGAACATTGCAAAATGATCTATCCTATGCTACTGTCCCAGTTTTTGGAGGTGAAAATAGAGATTGTATAAAGAGGCTCAGTTGGCTTATATAATCAGTGATGAAAGGAATCCCAATAATCATCCCATCTATGTTGTCGACAACGATTTTGGAGCTTGTTTTCTTCAGATTGAAGAATCTCAGTTGGCCTCTATGCAACTTAAAAAACCAGTTTGCCAGATCACAGAGGAAGAAGGCCCACAAATTTGGGATATGTTCTTTGATGGGGCTTTCTATAAGGAAGTTGTAGGAGTAGGTGTAGTCCTTGTGTCCCCCACACAGGAATGCATTGATTCATCTTTTATATTAACTTTTCAAGTGAACAAAACCTTCCAAGCAAAACATCCAAGGCTGAAAGCATACAGAGATGAGGTGAAATATAGACCATCTCTGCCTGACAAAGTCAAATGCTACAAATTTTTTGAAGAGGATGATAAAATTAATAGGCTTTTGCAAGTATTTGATGAATTTGATGCCTTATGGATAGGTCCGCTTCTCATTTCTCAAGTTCAGATGAGCAACATTTTCATTTTGCACAATTTAGAAGGAGGAGATGTTTTTGGTAGCCCAGTCAATGGGTTGTTTTTGAAACTTTATTTCATTTAAGGCTTTAAAGCCTTGGTATTGTAAATATGTTTTTCCCAGTTTTTATTTCATTGTAAAATAGACTCCATGCCCAATGGAACACTAGGAGGAAGATTTGATTTTGTTTTTATAGGAAAGGCATTGTTCTGAAGTTCTTGAAACCTCACAGGGAGGCTTTCATCCCCAAAAGGAGCCAGTGTTAGCCTTGTTGGCAAATGACCCAAAAATGGATCCAAATATTCCCCAAAGTCTCCAAATTTTCTTAAAATCATGCCAAGACCATCGCATGCCAAGAGCCCTTGGAAGGGTGGAAATGCACTATCGGGAGGCTAAAACACTCAAAAACCATGAAAAACCATGTATCGCAGGCTTAAGCGGTCCAACGCAAAGTAGTCGTTAGGTCTAGCCGATCAATGGCCCAGATCTAAGCGAAAAATCGTAATCGACACAGGCAAGCAGTGGCAATCAGTGCAAGACACCCCTGATAAGTGATCTCTGATGATCGGATCGGCGGGTCGCAATCGGCGAAGGCCGTATGGAATTGGTGATTGCGATCAGCGATGCAATGTGGACATCAATCAAGCACGCAGATCGATGGCCCACATTACGTCGCAGGAACGCTATCGGAGATAATCAATGGGCAGGGAATTTACATATATATGGGTGTGACCTGATGACTAGACCCGACGGTTATATATATGATATTTTATAAAATTTGAAGTCCGCGGGAAGGCCATTTTTAATACATTTTCGTGTATTTTCGTTATATAATGAAATACAAAGGGAACCTTGGACTTGCGAAATGCGATAAGGCTCGGAAACGAAAGGGTTCGAGAATGAAAATACACAATATTTTCATGTCCGCCAAGGGCCATTTTCATGTGTTTTCAGTGTTTTGTGTGTATTTCAGAATACAAGGAAAATAAACAGGGACAGGTCGTCTGCGATATGTGATAGCAAACCTAAGGGCGGACCCGATAGAGGAATAAGCCATGTTTACGGACTTTTGCAGTCCGAAATAAAGAGATGGGTTGCATTTTTACAGTGTTGCATGATTTTCTATATTAAACAGAAAACAATCATTGTTAAGCATTTGAAAGGATTCTGAAAGCCAAGTAGACCCATTCCACCACCTAATAGAGGCCGCGAGACAAAGACCGTGAGACAGAAGGCTGGAAGGGGAAAGGCATGGGGTATCTGTGGCATGAGAGAGCTCCCTGCCAGCATAACCAAAATATCAGAATGCAGTTATTCTTCTATCAAAAGAAGAAACCTCTGAGCCATGCTTACCTATTCAAGGCATCAAATAGTTAACAAGACAAAGAGGATAGATTAAGACACTCCGAGCCTTTGAGAGCTCAAGAGCATTGTAAAAGGCTTATAAATGGCTGAAAGTTAAATGTAACAAGGGTTCAACTTCTAGAGACTATTGAGACTTTGCTACTCAAGCTTCTCATCTTCATTCATTAGCAATATAAGCTTCTTTTGCTATTATATGTTCAATATCCATTTCTCTTCTGTTCTAAGCTTGTACTTGAACAGGTTGTTCATGTTTCTTTTGTATCTAATGCCAGATAACTGTCATCTTATCTCTGCGTTGATAAATTAGATTTGCAAACCTATTTTACTACCTGTAGCTAGCCATTCATATGTGTTTTTATATGCATCTGCTGGTACAATCAGTATTCTCATTTACTGCCTATAGCTAGCCATTCATATGTGTTTATATATGTGTCTGCCGGTATAGTCGTATTCTCCATTTATCCATTGAATCTACAAACTATTGAGCATTAGTGGTCTAAAGCCTTGTAAGTTGAGGGTGTTCATGCATGTCTTGAGTAAAAACAAATTTGAAATGGTTATCTGGCTTGATCCAAACCATCTTTCATTCCAATATTTCAGAGAACAATATTGAAGATTATATGTTACCAAGCATCTTCGTTCTGCAACCTAGGAGAGCTTCATGGAGTGATAACAGTACTATATTGCCCTCCACAGTTATGGAGAGGTTAGGTAAGACACCGAAGGGTCACGAATCTCGCCCATCAAAAGCTTCCAAAGTGTTCGGGGATTGGTTCAAAGCAGGAGAGCCAATGGCCTTCCACCATGTGATTGATATGATTCGAAAAAAGGATTCAGAGGATAAATAACCAGTCCAATCTGACCATTAGTGGTCGACAAACTCTCAGGAGTTTGAACAGGATTGTCTAGAGATTCTGGGCCAAAATCAGTAGGTGACCCAGTATCAAAAGTAGATGGAGCACGTGATGACAAAGGTTGAATGCTCAGAACGATTCTGAGTTCAACACCTTAGTCCTCGAGTGACTCTGGCAATTCAGGAAAAGGCTCCTCAGGCAATATTTCAAATGGAGGAGATGAAGAGGAACTAGGTGAACTAGATGGTTTAGCCACGATGACCTTATCTTAGTTAACAGGAAAAGAGAGAGATAAACTTCAAGGCCTTAAAAAGTTCTTTTAAGGGAAACTCACTATTTGGTCTAGAAAGACTAATAGGATGTTATAAGATTGTGGGCAATCAATTTATTAAGATGCATAAATAGACTGGTGCTCTTTCATGTTTTAAGAGTCGAGAAAGAAACAAAGATGAATCTATCACTTTCGATTGGAAATGAGCTCGAAAGGACAAGCGCTCGAATGATCTTTTAAGTTTAATGAGTCAAAAATATCAAATGACTGCTCTAGATGGTCTAGGTAAAAAGGATTACCAAGCAACCATGAACTGCAGAATACCTCCTGGCGAACCGAGAAGTATGGGCAGGCAATCTCCCTGAATTTTGTGTTCGGTGTATCACGTTTGCAAGGCGACCAACTTGGCTTCCTATGCATAAAGGATTGCAGCCTAGAGGGTTCTCTCATTATATACTCAACGGTATGGGGAGCACAAATCTGTACTACCATTGTCTAGTGTCGAAGCTAACGACAACTGCTAGGTTTAAAGATGCCAGAACATGTCTCTAGCCTAGACCTTCTAGATGTGATCGTTAGATTTGAAATGCACCTTAGTTTAATTGAGTACATTTTAAAGTTTATCTTGAGTTATGTCTCGATTTTCAGGCCTTAACGATGTGACTCGAAAAAAATGCAACTAAATGAGACAAGACCCTTTCAATTCGATGAATTTTCTACACTAGAGAGGGTAGAAAACACACAATCAAATGCAAACAACCAAGCAACTAAAAGCAAAATGATTTTTCACTACTTCACTTTTTGAGAAAATAAACTAATGAAAAATACATTCCAATTCCTAATTTCCTGACAAGTACATTTCTAATAGTCCTTTCAAAAGCAAAGAGAGTTCTTTTTCTTTTCAAATGCCAATGCAATCCTAGTCTTCAATGATGCTAACTATCGTAGCATATTGATGCAGCAAACTAGAATTTTACACTTTTCATGAAACAACGAAATAATTTTTTTTCATACAACACTTCAATGAAAAAGTCTTCGAGACAATTAGATCTTCAAGAAAATGAAAACATGAAAATAGAATCTATTTCTGACTAATGAAACATTGACTTTACCAAAAACAAGACAAGCAATGTGATCCATGCTGGAAAAGAAACATTTAGACAAACAAACAAAAACTTTCCAAACTTGTGTAATGGGGGTCAAATCCATAGCAGGACTGCAAACGAAATGCGAGTAAATGCACCAACAACTCAACTCACTGAGTTCACAATCAGCTGAATGGATGACAATCTAGATGGACTAGTCCCACTAACCATCCAATGACCCAAGAAATCAAGTGTAAAGATGATAAATCAACAAGCAAACAAACCAAATGAAAAGCAGCTTTCTAGTCAGGGAGAAAATGGTCTAAAAGGCTTACGGGGTTGAAATCATGAGAGAAAAACACACTGGCCAAGATTTGGGACAAACCCTAATCTTCACTTACAAGCATCGACGCAACTTCCTAACTGAAAATAAGCACCAGAAGCGGGTCAGCGCGACTGTTTCTCAGCATATCGCGTTGATCGGCATGACTATCAGTGAATTAAGTGCGCTGAGCAAGGAAGCCAAGAAAAAAATTAAAAAAAATTAAAGTTGGGACCATACTTGCTACTATGAATTTCAAACTTAGACCAGTAAGCAAAGGAAAACAAATAGAACCAAAGGGAAAAAGTGGAACTAGAAAAGTTCACACAAAACCATGAAATCCCAAACAAACAAACAGAAGGATTGGTTCCCCAGTATGGTCGCCAATTTGTGGTGAAGTAAAATTATGAGTGTGGACACAAACAATTCCTCTAGCTCGATAATGGGTCTAGCCACAACCAATACATTCTATGGAATATTTCCTTAAGTTAGAACCAATTAAGAGGACTTACCTCTTAGTACGCTTATCCTGTTTGATGATGACCTTGCTTGCTCGCTCCAACTATCTCTCGTTTCCTTCTTCGAACACCTGAAACAAGTAAACAATAGCAAAGAACAACCGTGATAATAGAAAAATTGTAATTCAACCTACTTAACAAGTCAAGAAACATTAAGCCATAAACATGTAAGATGACACATTATGTAGGAAATCAATCGATAGTTGCATGTATATTGAATCAAGAAGATATTACAACCATTATCTTGATGTTTCCGTTCTCCTCCGACAAAACTAGGTTCCCACACACTTTTGTTAGCATTCCATGATGGCCTCAATGATGATAGTTTTAAGGCTCTTCCCTTTAGACTTCACACTAAACCAAATTCACACTTCTCCCTCACACAACTAGAGAGCTACAACTATGGATAGCTTATTGTTTACTCCAAACTTAATAAGCACTAGCACACCAACATTAACACTAGCTTGTGGTTGGGAAAAATGGAGGTTTATATAGCATGAATGGATGGGAGATGGATCCTCTTCTCATGGGAGAAGGTCTTATCTCTTGAGGTAGTTCCATCCTTATAGGGTAAAGGAGCACAAACTGACATCCTCGACCCCATTCGGCCAAACATTTATCAGACTTCCATTACAGAGCTTCTAGAGCTAGAAGCTTCGGCTCCTTATTTAAAAAACTTTATATAAGAGGATCGGTCCACCTGGAATAAAACTTAGTTGCTTCGGTTGGCGCTAGGTACAGTCTTAATCCCTGCATATCGATGCAGGGAGGACAAGGTTCATTAGCATCAGTCTTGTAAACTAGGAAAAACAGAAGATTTTGGGGAAATGGTGCAAGAGGGAATTGTTCTGCTCATGAAGAGGGACACAATGGGAGTTTCTTCATGAAGGGAAAGCATGTAGGGTTCACTGTAGAGGTCCTCTAGGATCAAGGAATGGGGAGTACAGGGACAGTGACAAAATTCAATGTAACAATGTGTTCGATCCATTCATGCACCATCCTTGACTTGTTGCATATGTCACACCCATGCTACCAACAAGGACATCTTACTTACCTCTACGTGCAACTGCGGTCAAGGTGATACCATACTACCTGTTATCGGGAAATCTAGTGTCTATGTAGAGCTGCTAGTCCCACTAAGACTGGTAGCTATCTTAGAAACAAACAAACTAAAACTACTTTTGTTTTCCTTTATGAGAAGTAGATAAGAGGGAAACAAAGGAGACCAACCTCTATCTTGCACTTGGTTCCTTGCTTGATTTCTCTCCCTTCTGATAGATTTTCGCCACTCGCTTCCTCTTCTACCCAGCTTCAAAGAGCACCTGTGGAATCAAAGCAGCATAACACTATCCAAGAACAGAGATCTAATATCATAAACAATATAGGACCAAATATATATTGACCACACAAATGCATATATCATCAATCATGCAAGAATGTGGAGGAAAACTTGAATAGCTTTATTAATATCAAGAATAGCAAAGAGGATTACAACCAATTGTTCTGACCCAACGTCATCCTCTCGGCAAGAAATCCCTTCTTCACCTCATGAAAAGCTTAGATCACCCAACATTATGATGTTACACCAAGAAACCAGCAGCACTTCCTTACAAGATACAAAGTTCCAGCCTCTGGATCTCTGGGATGAGAGATCCATATATAGATGTTTGCAAGGGGGGTGAGTCAGCTTCTGAGATTTGATTAGTGTCCTCTCTCTGATAGTTCTTGATTCCACTTGGAGATTGATGATCTCTTACTCATCCCTGGGCGAATGCAGAGAGGCAAGTGTCACAGGAGAAGTTTCTGGAAGATTCCATGATCATCCACCTCGCAAATTGATTCTGCCATTTGTCCACTCTCGCCCATCGCACCCCATAGAAGGGCTTTTCAGTATGCATCACACCTCCCGTGTGCATTTAGGTGGGATGCAACGCACTTTGACCATGGAGCAGGTGAGATGGTCCAGTTTTGACCAGTTATGAGTAGTTTTTCATGGAAAACTTCTGGGAGATGATGTAATCAGCTAACCTTGTTCTTTTAGGGGATGGAACAACACTTTTAGAGACTTAGGAGCCCTTGGTTTATGGACAAGTTTGTTTGGGGTTGCAGTGCCCAAAAATGTCTATAACACTACCCCACTGCTGGGACTCCTACACCAAACGGTCTGAGGTCTAGTTTGGACTTCTTATCGGGGAGATCCCCTCACTTGTTAGCGAGTCTAGCACCATCAATAGGCATGTGACCAAATGCAGAAGAGAATCAAGGGAGGGCACATGGCGCAAGTCCAAAGGATGAAGGGGAAAGCTTTAGGCTTCCCAAGTGCGCTATGCACCCAAGGGAAAGATGACAAGAATAGGGCACACTCTTGAAGGTTGAATAATGAATACTTTAGGCCTTTAGGGTGTGCTCATGAGCTAAAGAGGCCCAGGAGGGTGCAGGGTGAAATCCTCAAGGCTGAAGGTTGGTGCTTCGTGCCTTCAGAGTGTGCTTATATGCTCAAAGAGTCCAAGAGGGTGCATGTCACATTAGGAAAGGCTGAAGAGTGGAGCTTAAGGCCTTTAGGGTGTTCTTATGCACTCAAGGAGGGCACACTTCTTTGAGTCGAAGGAATGTGCTCAAGGAGGGCACACTTCTTCGAGTCAAAGGAATGCGCTCAAGGAAGACCTTGTCTTTTGAAGGATACATTTTAGAGTAAGGAAGGGGAAAGAGGGTTAAGGAGTACACCAAGTGCTCTTGGAGGGTGCATGGAACACTTTAGAATAAAGAAGTATTCCTCATCAAGGTTTCAAAGTGCGCCCATGCGCTCTTGGCCTTAATGAATTCATTTTGAACATAAAATTTGTTTAAGTATGGGATATGGGACAAGGAGTGAACAGGGTGAGTCTAGACATAGAACCACGTGTCACAAAAACCAACTCATCAAGATAACTTAGAAAAACATGAACAAAGGTAAGCATTTATTGAAACGCCACTTTATACCCATTCCCCAAGTGCAACGAGTGTAGTGTGTGTGACTACGAACCAAAAGTGTTGTTTTGCAACAACAAATATGTTATGAGCATGAAATTCCTTAAAACATGTTCTCATAAATGTGACAACACTTGAGATCATTCAAAGACACTTGAAACACATATAACAACATGACACGACACTTGAAGATCAAAGCGACTCTAGATTTTACAATGATAGTAGGCTCCAAAATTCGCATGTAGTGAAATTTTGGAGGGTGTTGTAGCAATGACAACACTTGGCAACACACTAGGTGAAATTCGGATTCCCTATTGGAGAATAGATTTCGGTTAAGTTTTAGACCTTTAGGAAGTATTGATTTCCTTGATTTCCCCTTTTTGACCTCATTTTGTACTTAGCATCCTCACTTTTCTCTACTTAGTCGAAACACATACAAAAGATACAGCATATCACAATTGTTTTGATACGGAAAGGGTATTGTGCACGACAAGTTTATGATTTTCACAGTATGAGTTTTCATCTTTGGTTTTTCTCTGTTGCCAGCAGGCCTAGACAGTACCCTGATGGAGTGACTTTAGGAGCACAAACATTGCTTCAATACCAACGAGCCTGGATAGTACCCGACGAAGTCACTTACTTCACCTCCCTATGTAGGAAACCTTTCTCTTCTTTCACCATTTATTTAGTTATTTTAATAGAAATTTGCATTGACACTTATTATTTTCAATGGGTGAAATAGGGATCTTGACTTATTTAGAGAAGAGGAGGTTTCCCCATTAGAGTAGTAATTTAAGACCTCTAATTTTGGTTTTCTCACTTTATATTTTCCCCTTATCCCTTCTCTACTAGATTGGAAAAGCGTTAACACACTAGTATATTTACACCAAGTTGAGCAGTTTAGATACCAGCATAGGCAAGAATGTAATATGTTCCCTCCATGTTCTCCTATTGGATGAATCATATTTTCCATCTGGACTTAGCTTAACCTATGGAATTTTCCCAAACAAAGAAGGAGAACAATAGAAAGCCAAGCGTTGTGGTTGTCACACTTCTATTTTATTGCACTACAAAGCCTTTTGAGCCATGCACTTTACACAAGGGTCTTATTTATGTACACTGACATGACTTGCATAATGGACAAACAAAATAAATAGAAGTAAAACAAATATACAGGAAGCACAACTTGTAGTTGCTATCGAAATTAGTGCTTTAAATATCGACCATTTACAGGAAGGGGGTCAATCCTTCTGCCTAATGATTTCAGCTTGAAGGAGTTGTGACCGAGCTTTTCATCAACAACAAATGGCCCAATCCACAAAGGCTGGAACTTCGTGTGTTTCCCCTTTCTTCATTGGGTTTATCCCACTTCAGGACTAGGTCACTCACATCAAAGCTCTTTGCCCCTGAGGACTTCTTATCAAACCAACACTTTACACAATTCTGGTGTATGGAAAATCGTTCTTTGGCCTTGTGCCTTTCTTCCTCAAGTTTAAGTAGTGTATCTAACCTGCTCTAAACCAGGAGGTAAGGTTTACCTTGTGACTCTTGAGAGAGTTGTAAGGACAAAAGATACAGGTTCAAAGACAACATAACTTCTTTACCGTAAACCAGGAAGTAGTGCAGGGTTCTCAGGGAAGGTTTCAGAGTATCACGGTTGGTCCAAAGAGCATTTTTCAAAGCTTTATGCCAGTTCCATTGTTCAGAGAAGATGGTTTTCTTGATTATACGGATAAGATTCTTGTTTATAGATTCAACCAAACCATCTCTCTGAAGATAATAGTTAGATGCATGTTTCAATACAATTTTGTTTTCTAATGTGAATTCATAATGTTTTAATGATGAAAAATATGTCGCATTATTAAAGACAAATGACATAGGAATTCCAAACCTGGTCATAATATTTTGTTGCAAGAAGTGGATGACTACCTGGTCATTTACTTATTAGAGAGGAATTTCTTCCAACCACTAAGTGAAGTAATATGTCATTGTTAAGATATATCGGTGCTTCTTTGATGAATGAGGAAAAATTTCTTCTATAACATCAAGGCTCCATTGTTGGAATGGTTCTTCTACTACTATTGGTAGCAGTGGGGCAGTTGACTTCTTATCGCGGTCGGCACATTTCTGACAAACTTGGCACTTGCAGACATAGGTGTGAGAATACTTAAATAGAGTAAGCTAATAATAACCAACCTGCATAACCTTATGTGTTGTGGTGTTTTCCACGTAGTGGCCACCTTCCGACCCATCATGTAAATCTTTTAAGTCCTTCTATATATCATGTATCTCAAGGCACCTTAGTAGGACACCATTGTGGTGCTTCCAGAAAATTACTCCATGAAATTGCCCTTTTCTTCTTATTCGATAAGTATGAGGGTAAGGTGTCATGATCGAACAATTTCTGTAGATCTTCATACCAAGGCATTGTAGACATGGACTGAGGAACATATTCAATATTGTACATTTTGATCTCCTGCTCCCATCCTGAAAGATCTTGTTTAGGAGCATCTCTTACTTCGGTGGCTAGCTTACACATGTCATGAACCTTTATCGTATGAACTGGTTTGAACTCCAGATCATACTCTTGCATACAGGTCATCCAATTAGCCCTCTTCTCACCTATCTCTTGTTGTAGGAACAACGTTCCTACTGCTAGATGAGGTACAAATACAATTGTGTGAGCTTTCAATATGTAGGGACTAAAATACTTAACTGTCTTGTATACGACATATGCTTGTTTATGAAGAGAAGCATAATTTAATTCGAACCCTTGTAGGCTAGTTCTTATAAAAGATATAGGTCACTCATTTCCTTCCATATATATTTGAGGCAGCATGGCCACAATTGATGAATCCGAAGAAAATGTATAGAGTATAAAATCTTTTCCATATTATCAACTGAAGAGTATGGGTGCATCGGTAACAGCCTGCTTAATCTGAGAAAAAGTGTCATTTTCCCATTTATCCCATCAATATACTACATCTTTCTTGATCATCCCCTAAATGGGTTTGATTATCTGAGCATAATCTGAGATGAATTTTCTCAAGAAATTAATTTTTCCTAAGAAAAACTACATGGATTTATTATTCAATGGGAATGCGATCTATGTGATAGCTTTGACCCTCTCAAGATCAATCTTAATTCCACTCTTTGCTATGATGTGCCCAAGTAGGATCCCTTTGGACACACCAAGGATGCTCTTCTTGGGATTAAAATAAATCCCATAGTTTCGACACTGCGCGAAAATATGCTTCAGATGACATACATGGTCTGATATTTTCTTGGAGAACACAATAACACCATCCAAATAAACAACAATGCTCTGACCTATCAGGTCATGAAAAGTAATGTCCATTTCTCTTTGGGAAGTCGCACCTGTGTTTATAAATTTTTTGTAGCAGCTACAACCACCCTCCAAAATTTTTCCTTAGCTTCATTTTGGAGCTTCCCTACCAACCATCTTTAGCAGCATGTCTTTCACTCTCCAGGTACATAAGCTTTAGCTGAGTTCCAATGGCTTACTAGCCCATGTTGGTCAACTTGTTTGCACCCACCCACACGGTGACATTCCAGACTTATTCATTTTCTAGCTGAGGTGGTCACCTAGAAAATTGTGCAATAATGTGCAATCCATCTAGGCAGCCTTCCCTCTGGAAAATGTGCAATTCAGCCCAACAGTGGGCTTCAGCTCAAAAATTGCACAATTCTGACTGACAGTCAAGGCTTCAGTCCAGAAATTACACAATGCATGAGGGACAACCAATCTTGCTCAGTCTAGAAACTGTGCAAATGTCATCCACAGTCTTGCAGGCTATTGCACATGCTCCCAGGATGACCAGTTCCCTCCAGGACTAAGCAATCATGATTTTCATGCATGGGTTGCTTTTCCCAAAAAAGAAAAAAGGAAAGAGCATCACTAGATTTTAGGGATCCATTTTTAGCAACTGGAGGTTACATGCAAAAGCCATTTTAGAAACCTCCTACCAAGTGTTGTTTTTTCCTAGATTTGTGGCATGCGCGTCATAACCTCAATCTTATCAAAACTCATTTATTTGACATTGCAGAGCTCATTCCTCAAATCAATCTTGGAGCTCTCATATCCCACATCACATCTAGGAGTCTTCGGCACATTCGGCTTAGCTCTTTCCGGGTAAGTCTGCTTTTCATGTCGTTTGTTTCTTTTCTATTGCTTTTTGTATTTCGATTCATGTAAGTGTTGTTCGCTTTGTTTCAATGAAAATTTGTTGTCATTTTGATGCATGTTAGCTTGTAGAAGCATTGTTTCAGTTTTTCACTGCATCTCATTGCTGTCGCATGAATGACATTGTTTCTTCACTATCGGTCGTCGTTGTCACAACTCACTTCAGACACATGCTTGTTTTCCCATTTGATGAATCCTACACTTACTATTTGCATGCATGATAATTCACTCTAACTTACACTCAGTTTCACCATGCATTCAAGCTTCTCATGTTTTCAGTCATCTGTTGGCGAGTCTGGGGTGCCTTGGCCCAGACCTTGACTTACCCAGCTAGAAATGTGAATTTCTAGAAGTGAATGCTCTACCTTCCCTCCAGAAACTGCACAAATCTAGCCCAACACTAGCCTCTGGGCTTGCATTGCGTAATTCTGGGAGGTAGTGCCTTGCTGGCCCCAGAAACTACGCAATGCGGTTTGCTGGTACGCATGTCACTACTAACTGAAACTATGCATTGCACAGTTTCAGTCCTCAGCAGGTTGGGCTAGACTATACATTACCCAGTTCCAGCATTCAATCAACCTCTTAACATCCCGAACTATTCCTTGCGCAGTTTTGGTAGTCAGTCTCCCAGCCTCCCGGTGAAAATTGTGCAATCTTCACAGTCATTCACACAAATATGTTGCATGGCAGCCCTCCATTTTTTTTTTTTCAAATAAAAAATTTCTTGCCATGAGTGTTTCTATTTCTCTAGGCATCACAGGTGTTCATCTACCTCTCAACAGTAATGGTACAATGGTCTCCCAGAGAGCAAGGTCAAATGACACTGTTGAGAGTGCAACTGGAGATGCAGTTGAGCGAGTGTCTATGAGCTTGCGTATCTATTAAGACACCAAGTTGTTCATAGACAAGGATATCAAGATGAAATGGCAATGACATCACAGAGAGCAGAAGCAGAGAGTAGCATACCTGCACATCACCAAGTTAGGAGGAAGGTTGTTGACAGCGCAGGGGCAGAGCAAAGATGTAAGTTCAAAGCAGATCCACTTGTGATGAAAGAAGCTTTGAAGATTGAGGCTAAGAGGTGACAAGAGCATCGTGCAAAGGTAAAGAGAAAAACTGAGTATGGAAGAAACAAAGAAGTTGTAGGATTTGAAATGACAACTCAGGGAAGAATAGGAGTTGTGCAGAGGAGAGAAAGAAGCATAGCAAGAACAGGTACAATACGAGGCGCAACATGCATAGATTGATGAAACTGTGCCCATACAAGTTATAGACCAATCTCAACAACTAACATAGAGTAGACAGGGTGAACAGTGTTGTCAATCACATGCACATGTGTTCAAGAGCATGGATGTCATCGTGCACATGCATACGATCCCATCCATTGGCACACTCATCAAGGTGAAGACAAAGAACCAAGTCTGACTAGAGTTGGACATGTACTTTGACGAGTTGATGTGCATAGCCACCAACACAGACTTGGAGATCAGCACAGACACTATGCATCAGTTTGTTGTTGGTCCGGCTGCAATCAAGATATTATGTGCATGTTATTACACGAGTTGGAAAGAGGAGCCAAATCATTGTACCCGTATACAATAGGGGCAAGAGTTTTCTTCGAGAAGGATGTCACCACAAAGTACACAGACACCATCATAGACTACCAAGCTTGGCATCGGTTCGCCACCGTCGATCATCGCAAGGATGTCAAAGAGTTGGTCTTCCCATAGCTATATGAGTCTTAGTGATGTCTTGCATGGCTTACGTAAGCCTATTTTGTCTCACATGGGTACATGTGTAGATGGTAATGTAACATCTTGTAAAAATGCAAGAACAAGTGTTGATAGTAGAATGTAACAGTCATGTAGTAGTTGAAGATTCATGAGGGTAGGTGAAGAGTCACAAAGGGGAATGTCAAGGGTCACCCCACCCTTTGTTATTTATAGAACTTCATAACTCATTGTATTGGCTTTTGGGAGCCAAGCTTCCTATAGGTGTGACTTAGAGAAAGCTTGGAGTGTATTGTAATGTGCCTTGGCTTCTCCACAGGGAAGATCTAGTACATCTCTTTGGAGGAGTAGGCGACATTGACTGTAATGTTCCACTGTCGAAACTAGTGGTTGGTCATTGTTGTATTCTATGATTGGATCTTTCACTCTTAATATAAAAGAGCCAACACATTTCATGCATATATTGTTATTGTATTTCAGTTGTCTTGGTTACTCTAATGATGTATGTAGTTGTTTTCATACGCATGTATGTATGGATTATTTCTATATATGTAAGTATGATCTTATTGAGATGTGCTCGTTGTTTAACCATCACTTTGGATCATTGGATAACCCACATTCTAGCCTGTGATGTATCTTTGCTCGTGTGTTCCCTTTCAAGTTGTGTGTTTCTATAGGTTTCTAAGGGGAACACTCATTCCCCTTTCCATGTGTTAGAATCCTTCAATTCATGCACCTTCCTTGGCTTGTTGCGCTAGGCACACCCTTGCTATCAACAAATACATCCTACTTACCTCTACGTTCAACCGCAGTCAAGGCAATACCGTATGACCCACTACTAGGACTCCTACACCAAATGGTCTAAGGTCTAGTTGGGACTTCTTACTGGAAAGATCCCTTGACATGTTGGTGGGTCAAGCACTGTCAACATTTTGGCTCTAGAAGGAGGGCCAGATGACAAGCTAAGTCCTCACATCTATTTTGAATCTCTGCATACTTATCATGACTAACTACAGAGTTTGTCTTCCAAGGTGTATGTCTTATGGAAATGACTTCAAAGTCTGAGAAGAGCTCTAAGATAACTTGTCACATAAAACATACGATGGTGGGGGCCACGTAGTGTTGGTTAGACATGCGGTCGGCGTTGTAGGCTAATGTGAAAGACATGAAATCTTTGAAGATTACATGACCTACGTGTTTTTCGCCTACACGCTTCGAGGGAACGCAATGCATTGGTGTGCCACGCTACCTGAAAAATATATTCATTCTCTTTCTCATCTGGTCGCAGAGATAGATTGTGCTTTCAATCATTTTGATTGTAAAGCACTCAATAAATAAATTCTAAATTACGAAAAGTACCCTATTAATCCATTATCAGTTTCACACACGCTTTTGTAATCTTGCATACCGATTTCTCGAATATGAAATTGATTAGGAATTTCTCAATGGAAGATTTGAGTATCTTCTTTACATATCTGAAAATCCACAATTCTTGAATCATTCGAACCCTACTCAGCATAATTCAGTGATGGATCTGTGTAATCATAGGCAGGCACAGTTGATGTCACAAGTGATTGTATGCCTTCACCTCATCGAATAGCTCCACCACCGCAGAGTGATGTGGGAGAACATGCACACACACCGGTTGAACTATCACACCCTCCCACCCCACCTGCACTTGTTTTCTGCACATATTTGGCTTACAAGTCTGTTGGTTGTCACGTGGATTCCTTCCCTCAACCTTCGTCCTCGCATTCCATTGATGCTTCTGATTGGACTATCTTGTGTTCTTTTGTTATGGACACAACACTTGTTTTGAACGAGGATCAAGTTGTTGATGGAGTTGGTGTTGTGCAGCCAAACTGTGCTATCATTCATGATGAGTGTGTGCAGGAATCTAAAGAAGAACCCGTGGTGAAGGATGACTCCCTTCCATTCGCACCGCATCCACTTTATCCTAACATCCCTTTTGATTCTTCCACTATTGATTTCCCCTGTGAAAACTCATTTTCGGATGTTTCTAATTCTGATTGTTCACAAGACACATCGGATGTCAGTCTCTCATTACATTGTGTAGAGGACACATATTCCTTTAAAAATATGTCCAATATGTCATCTATCATTTCTTAAAACACAAAGGGTGAACATCCTTTCTTCTCATCTACCCCTTTCCACGATTCATCAAATCATGAGGATGCCGACGAACATCCCGAATTTTCTAATCATGGTTGTCGTGATCTTTGTACTTCTTCATTCGATCATGATGTTGATTCACTCGCTGTTAATATGTCTAGGCCATTGGTCTCTGATGATCTACCTGTCGACGAAGTTGAAACCTCATAGGATTTCGAGGCACTTCAACTCGGGCTGATAGTTATGTCAAGCCCTCACTGCCCTGAGGTTGGTTTCACTTTCAATTTGTAAATTTTTGAAACATGCAAGACTCCTCATCACTCTCTGCTTCGCATTGAAGATCAACCCAAAACCCAGATTTCGTTTCCTCCACTCGAATCACATGATCTCATAGCTCTTGCACTGGAGGAATCTTACACGACAAGTACACTTGCGCGACCTAACTGGTCTACCTTTCTCACGTTTTCTTGCATGTCACAGTCAAGAGAATTTGTATTCTTAACATTTGCATGCAGCGTAGCACATCACCATGGAAAGTCCACAGAGTGCATGTCATGCACTTTCACTCATTTATTTTATGTGGATGCATTTAAAATCGGACTGTGTTTGTCTTCATTGTTATATCTTTCATGTTTGCTGGTTCACGCGACTATGTTTTTCGTGAACCATGCCTTCACCAACATGGGTGGACCAATGCATCGGTGGATGCATTGGAAGTATCACTTTACGTGAGCATACTCATGCAACGTTAGCTTAAGAGTAGGAGTAATGTTTTCTTATTGTGGTTTGCTTGCATGCATCCTCACTTTCTTGTTTGGTTGTTTGCTTGCTTGCTTGTTTACTTACTTGCTTTGTTTTTTCATTTTGCTTCTGCTCTTTGCTTTTTTATTTGTTTGCATGAAACTGTGTGCGACTCTTGAAATAAGTTGGGTAAAGTACAAGAGGACTTATTTAGTTATTAATACTTGGTCATTTGTCATCCTGTCTCTGTATGAAGAAATTTTTGTCCTTACTCCATGACACACCAATGGAAAATATGTTATGTTCGAAGTGAACCTTGATGAAAACACAACGCTTGCGTGCCAACTACTATCACCTAATGAAAAAAATGAAAATATGAAAAATTGTTGAATTGAGGCTTTTGTGATCCATAATAGTTGTAAGAAGAACTTTGGCATAAACACATACTGAGCAGTATCTTCATGCCGATTCCCATCATT
Source organism: Pinus tabuliformis (assembly GCA_031772625.1). Taxonomy (NCBI): domain Eukaryota; kingdom Viridiplantae; phylum Streptophyta; class Pinopsida; order Pinales; family Pinaceae; genus Pinus; species Pinus tabuliformis. The sequence goes on along the minus strand of CM062814.1, from coordinate 350,349,729 downwards.
TCCTTGCTCAAAAGATGGGTGTTCTTAACACCCTCGCTACTCGTGCCCCTAGGATTTTTGATAATGAGAGCTTTGATAAGGAGAGATACCATCTCCTTAATGTCTTTGTGGAGAATGGCTATAGTAGGCGCCTAGTCAGAAGGCTTTCCTTAAAGCCTCTAAAAATGCGTTAATTAAAAAAGAACCGAAGGAGCACCGACTAGGTGTCCATCTTCCCTATGTCCAAGGAACCACAAACAAGATTGCTTGTATCCTTAAGAGGTATGATATTCCCTGTACCTTTAGGCCCCTCAACACCATTCGTAAATCCCTCCGATCGGTGAAAGATCCCATTGACCCTAAGGACATGAAGGGTGTCTACTTGATCCCTTGTTCTTGCGGGACCCCCTATATCGGGGAAACAGGGCGCTCCATCCATCAGAGGATCAACAAACATGTAGTTGACCTAAGACATGGGAGAACCAAGTCTTCAGCGTTAGCAGAGCATGTGGAAAAGACCAAGCATCAGGTTTTTATAGAGGAGGCCAAGGTTGTTGCCAAAGTTGCTCAGTTCCATCATCATAAATTTAGGGAAGCTATTGAGACTGAAAGAAGGCCTAACAATCTCAATAGAGATGACGGCTAGAAGATCAGTAGATGTTGGATCCCTGCCCTTTCATCCTAGTCTTTCTTTTCCTTCCCCCCCCCCCCCTTTTAATCCTTTTCAAGCTTTCGTTGTTCCCCCTGGAGCCTTCCTTCCTCCTAGGGTTTATCCTTCTTGCTCTGTGGTTTTTAATGGTCTTTTTCTTGTCCTTCTCCTTCTTTTTATTTTGTGTCGCTCTTTCTATTTATTTTTTTCCTGATAGATATTAATAAATATTATCTTAACTAATATCCTCCCCTTTTTCTTTTTTTAGGTATATATATATATATATATATATATATATATATATTTGTATTATTATCATTATTTTTATTTATTTTTATTTTTAGTTATTTATTTAGTTATTTTTATTTTTATTTTATTTTTATTTTTATTTTTAATTTTTTTTCTCTCTTCGGATATATTTATTTATTTATTATTTTTATCTATTTAATTATTTATTTATTTTATTTTATTTTATTTTTATTTTTATTTTTATTTATTTTTTTTCAACTAACTTTTACCTTTACTAGCTACGTTCTTAATTAAATTTATATATTTGTTTATGGATTTTTTATTTATTTATTTTATTTTATTTTGTTTTTATTTTTTATTTTTTTATTTATTTTTTTTTTTTAACTTATTATTATTTTCCCGTTCTAATATATATTTATTCTAACTAACTATTATCTTAAAAATACCTTATATATATTTTTATTAAAAGAAAGGTCTTCAATATAACTAAATCCCATTTAAATTTCAAATAACTTATAATTTTTAATTATTAAATGATACCTTTTTAACTAACTATTAACTTAAGCACCAATTAAAATTATTTTATTTATATATTTTTATATATATTTTAAAGGTATGGTCACCGAATATAACTAGCTTCCTTTAAATTATAAAAATGACTTTATGACTCTGGTCCCTAAGTCAAAATTAGTCGTTGGTCAAGATAGTCGTTGGAGGCTCTGCTCAAACTATTTAACATGCAAAGCTGGATCTGTTTCTTCAACTTGTCCCGACGATGAACCACACTGGTTGGTTCAAAACGCGTCCACAAAGGTCTTTCTACATGTGATTTACGTCGAAGTTATTCTTACAACTAATATGAAAAATAATAAAAAAATGAAAAATGAATAAGGCGAAAGAAAAGAAAGGCTTCTTATGTATATAGGTGATGAAAGTAACCTTGTTGGGGTACTGATTAGGCTCGCTGCCAGCGGAGCGATGCTTGTGTTCCTGCGTGACTCCTACAGGGAATTGTCCAGGCCTGCTGATAGCAGAGAAACACCAAAGATGAAACTTAAACTCTGACTATCATATTGTTTGTGCACCAATATACCCCTCATCTCCAATCGAAACAACTGCGTTGACTTAGCTTGGAATGTGTGTCCACTGATCAAGAGCATGGTAGGTGCTACATCTTTCAATCAACCTAGTGTGGAAACCAAGATGATCTAAGAACTGAACAATACTTCCGGAGGAGTTAGACTTTCTTTTCACGAAACAAGGTCCATTTAGAGAGTTGGAGTTCTACCAGTGTGTCACCAAGTGTTGTAGCGGCAACAACCACCTTCCAAAATTTTTCCTTAGCTTCGTTTTGGAGCCTCCTTGTTATCACAAAAAATTGATCATCTAGCCTTAATTTACTAGATGGATTGAGGTACACCATGTAAGGCCAATTTTACCATAGTAAAATTGCTCTCATTGCAAGAAATTACTTAATAAACCACATTTGTTAAGTAATTTACAATTAAACCCATGAAGAATAATTAAATAAATCATTATTTATTTAATTATCTTCTAGCAATAATTAATTAAACCATTGTTTAATTAATATTCCTTGTCGTATTTGATCTAGTTATGAAAAATAAACAGATAAATTATTAATTTTCTTAATTTTCTCTAGGAATAATTAATTAATCAGTAATTAATTATTATTCCTTGTCAATTTTGACTCAATCCCCCAGGATAATTAAATAAATCATTATTTGTTTATTATTCCTTAGTCATATTTCTTGAGATGAAAAATAAATCATTTATTTATTTATTATTTCTAAATAAAAGTTTATATACTTTTTCCCTCCTAACCAAATATAATAAAATATTCCAAGTGTTTATCCAAGAATGGGGTTAATAATATTTTATTACTTCTCATTATTCGAGGATAACTCAATATTTTGTTATAAATAGAAGGGTTTTCCATTCATTATTCACTTCTGATTATTTTCATTGTTGCACTCACTGTTGTAACTTTGATTATTTTCATTGTCGCATACCATTTTTCTTCCATTTGAGTTCCCATTGAGCTCAAACATTTTATTTGTTGGGTTTACACATTATAAAGGAGAGGGACTCTACCAAAAAGCTGAAGACATTTGAGGATAGCCAAGAACCCATCCCATAGAGGGGGACTAGTAACATTTATTTGTTCCCTTCATAGGTGTTATTTAATAAAATCTATTCTTTCTATATCTGGTTTCCATTGGATTATTGGAGTTACCCACATTTATTACTATTTCATTTTTTTGTTTAACTATGATTGTGGAATAGATCAGGACTTTGGCAAGTTTTGTTTTTATCATTTGTTGCAGATCTACAATGTTTAACAACCAATTATTTTGTTGAAATTGTTTGTCATCCATAGTCTTAGGTGATTTATTTTCATACATCATTGAGAAGAAAACACTATAACAAAATTGACAACTCCAATGGGTTTTTACTTCAGATCCAGAGACCTGGGTGACCTTCAGTTTTCAACATAGGGTTTCCGGAAAAATTCTTTCTTTCTTTTTCAAATCTGTTTCTGGTTGTTGCCCAGAGTTGTCTGCTAGGTTGGTTCACCAATGTCCTCTCCCGCTTAGGTCTTGAGCTACTCTGATTTACTCATCAAAGTGGAATTTAGCCCCTTAGGGCTTCTAGTACTCTTCCACCTTTATAGGAGGAGTTCAACTAAGTAAGAAGTCTGAGTTTCTGGAGCATTTTCAGCCATATTTTCCAAATCTGTACCCTTATGTTTCAGATCTTCAAAGATAGGTTGTTTCCATCCAAAGTTTCATTTTAAGCCTTGTTTGGTCATTTTCCTTAGGGTCCCATCAATTTCCCTAGATTTTACACCCATCTCCTATACTTTTCAGCAATCTTCCTATCCAGTTTTTTATTGTTGCTGCACCACTTTCCAGCAGCCTAGTTTCATTTTATCCCAGTCACACCAACACTTATATCTCGTGGCATTTTTAGTGTGTTTTCAGTTGATTTTGCCACCAACCAGCAGAGTGTTTTCAAACCCAGTTTGGGTTGGGTTTAGTTAATTGATTTGATGTTCATTTCTGTTGTTAATTTCAATTCATTTTCAACAATCTTTTTTCTTCTTATTTTTTCATACACAATTTGGGCTTAATTAATAATCACACTTCCACACATAAGCACACCTTAAGCAAAGGGCGCTTGGTTTACACCACTAATCCAAGACATAACATAATTAATTTATCTCCCTACACAAAGACAAAACGATATTGTTGATCTCCCTTCACCATTTCTGTGTCACTTGTATCTTACCACCATTGCACCACCAAGGCATTTGTTGCAGAGACTCTTAGGCCTTCATCCCCAATTTTCACTTGGGCATATTACTCCTCCCCACAGGGTTTGAGTTCATAGTCCCAGTCCCCATACTGACTCTTCTCTTGGTTCATCTAATTCCTCATATGATTCTGAGCCTCCTTCACTGCATATTGTCACCATGTCTGGACCCACTGTTGGTGCAGGAACCCAACCTGTTGTTGGCTCCGGTTCTACCCCAGTGGTCACATTTAGCGGAACCGTTTCGGAAGCCCCCATGCTCCCTTTTATGGCTGGGTTAGGTCTCCCGGATTTTAGCCAATTCATAAACGATCCTATACACCACGATGTTGGTTGGCCTGCTATGTCGACCAAGCTTCCCTCCGACATCCCAAAGTTTGAGGGTAAATCTGGAGAGGACCTTACTAATCATGTCTTGTCCTTCCACATATGGTGTTCATCCAATTCCATTACCGATGACTCCATTTTTCTTCGGTTGTTCCAAATCACACTCACTGGATACGCTACAAAATGTTATGTAGACCAGCCCGTGGCATCTCATTCCATTTTTGTGACACTTGCTAAAGCGTTCCTCTCATATTTTCAGTTGCTTCTTTGATACGACACTGGTACGGAGCTATTGCCCTCATTCCGCCAGTCCTCCGCCACTTTTCTTTCCAATCATGTTCAGGAATGGTGTAGAAAGAGGAGCACATGTCATTCCCCACCCTTCGAAGACCATGTCTATCTTGATTGGTTTCTTAGGATCCTTTTATAACCCATTGGAAAAGATGTTGCATCCCATTTTCCTCAGATAGAGGAAGAAGCTCTCCAAACCGCTCTGAGATATGACCCGATTTATGCGCAATCTAGTTATGTCTATATCATCATTCCAGACCTCCCCCATCCTAGAGGTGCCAATGCACCGAGGCATCTCACACCATCGACGATGTCATTGGAAACCTTTCACACACTTCGCCATATACTCATCAAAGTTATGGCTATCCCCAGGGGGGAACCAGTTCCTCCAACACGTATGCCCCTCCTACTAGCAACATGTTTTTAGGGCAAACTAAAGCTCAACCTGTCTACCAAATTGTTGTTCCTCCCTATGCACAATCAAGTGCTCTAGACCTAAATCATTAGCATCGTAGCCTCCCACGCATCCTCAGCCCCAGCAGCCACTGCCCCCCCATGGTCAATTGCTTGTGCAGCAGAGTGTGACCAATCCCAAAATTTGAAGAAAAAGAATAAGGGTAAGGGTAACAAGGGTAACCAGGGTAATTAAGGTAATCAACCTAGTGAACCCCATGGGAACTAGCTTAGCACTAATAACCAGCAATAGGGCAGCCAGCCCAAGAAGAACAAGGCTATTCATACAAAAATTCCTTGTGCATGTTGTGGTGTGCATGTCCATTATACACATGAGTGCCCTCTCTTACCCTAGATGCACCAAATGTGGGAAGCTTAAGTAGCTTCTAGAGGTCAGTAATCGCCTCAGAATTCTACGCCATCTATAGAGCCTCTTACGACACCAAATGGTCTGCTACAGATCCCTCAACCTAAAGTTGATGCAATTCCCAAGATCCCAAAGGGGCCATTACGTAGTAATGCGGCTTCTAACCCAGCTACCCATACATACAGTATAGTAGATGACTTGGCACAATCACCTGCCACCATGTCAACACTAGAGGTACTCCAATCATGCCCATCTCAAAAGAAAGATCAACTAGCTTCTTTGGGTGTAGTAGATCCTTCCAATGATCATTTGATTGTCTTCCCAGTTGATACATCAGAACAACCCCCATTACCTTCATCTATTGTTTTCCATATAGCAGTCTAAGTCCGTAATTTTGTCATTTCCCGATGCATTATTAATGATGGCGCATCCACCTGTGTGATGTCCATTGTCATTTGGAAACAACTTAAGTCACCTGAAGTCTCCCCATCCACCATCACTTTGTGTGCTTGGGATGATCACTCCTCCCAGCCTCTTGGCATGTATCGCAATTGTCCAATGACTCTTACGAGAAAGACTGTCCATGTAGACTTGAAGTTATTGATGCCCCTTTAGATTACAACATTCTCTTAGGTCGTATTTACACATATGCCATGTCAGCGGTCACATCTGCGGTTTTCTGCAAGATTTGCTTCCCCATGATGGGAAGATCGTCACCATCGATCATTTGACTTACTACGAGCCGGAATCAGTGACCTCCCTCGAGTCCATTATCTCGTCAATGTCAAATAAGCAGTCTTCAACTCCTCTCACTAGTGTTCCACTTGGAGTCTACAAATATTACTCGTTGTTGGGTGCTTTCCCTGGTCCTCCCCCTCTCATCTCAGAGCCTAACTCTTTGAGTGTTTGCATGTTACAACTGTCACGGGCTACTCTCAAGTAGTCTAGTACATCAGATCAATGGTTGGCTCCTCAGCACCTTGTTTTTACCCTTTCAGTGGAGCCATCTAGATCCACCTCGCTAGGACTTATTCCTTGTGTGATCATCATGATCACTATTCCCATTGTTTCCCTCATCTTGATGAATTTCGCAATTGCTTTCAGAGGCACTTCGTGAAAACGAGACCACTCGTAGTGGATCACCTACTCCTCTACTCCTAGATTTTGGTACCACTAGTAAACCAGAACTGGGGGACTCTGGTCCCACCATCGTGATCCCTCCCCCAATGTTGAGATGACGGACTCCATGGGCCATATCCTTTACCTGTCGTAATCCTTGAGTTCCTCACAGGAAAACCTTTCTAAGGTTTCTACGCATGCTTCTATTGAACCTCTTTCGATAGAATCCCAGGTTCAACATTCGTGGATCCTCCATATACTAGCTCGTCGTCTACCATTCCAGATGATGTGTATGTGAACCTTCTTTCTCAGTTTGATGCACTAGGTACTGTTGTCGCATCATGTAGTATGTCTTCCTCCTATCCGCCCATCTTCCCTTCTGATAAGGACATCATGGAAGATATGTCTACCCCTGATTACCCTTACACTTAGGCAAGGTGGCATATTTTTTGGAGGATTTCGAAGGCCATCTCCTTCCTAATTCTCCCAATGCACTCTACCTCAAAAAAAAATTCTCATAGCATATCCCTTCTATTTGTGTGTCTTTGTTTTTTTCATGAAGCTAGGTAGGCTGCATCATCTCATCCATTGTCTTTTGCACCTTTCAGATGGATCCATCATCCACATCGTATATCAGTCATCCTAATTGTGCGAGTCTCTTCTCCAGGAATCTAGCCTCTGCAGCCTCGGCCATTTTTACCCCCTTGCATACATTAGCCCTTTCGAACAGTGTGTGCATTGGATATGCCATCAATAACGGGCCGAATATGATGCAATGATAGGTTTGTTAGTTAATTCCCTCACTCATCACATCCTTCATCTTCATGTTCATTTAGATTCCTTGCTACTTGTCATGCAATTGAATGGTGTGTATCATGTGCATAACCAAGTCCTATTTAGAAAATACATACAAGTTAAGTTGTTGGTACATGAATTTGAAACCATTACTTTCATTCATGTTCCTAGAGCCCAAAATAACTATGTACAGATAGAATTGCAAATAACATTCTAGATTGGAATAAACACATGTATACCATAGAAGACAACCATAAAACATAACACATGCAGAACCATCATCATCATATAAAACATGTGTCATTATGTATCACATAAAACATATAAATATTTGGAGTCCACCACTTTAAATACATCTAGTATGCCCATAGTATAATGGGGGGAACATAGGCCCCTACATCGACTTATCATCCTTTGGAGGATCTCATGCCAAATTGGGTCGAGATGCTTGAATCCATTTTTCAAGCACTTGGAACACAATGGTGCTCCACAAACTCCTCCTGCTAGGGGGAATCATTCCCACCTTTGCATACTATATAAGTCCCCTCCATCACATATGCTTGCGGGCAGTATCCCATGCTTAGGGGAATGATGGTTTTCCCCTGGCCATCTTCTCAATATTAACATAAGTCTCGTCCTAGATCCTACTGGATCTAGGTATGGTCGATTATCCTCCCATTTCTTGGATAGTTTGTCCTACCGGCCTCTTTGGTGAGCCATATGCACATCGCATATCGTACATGTTTGATACCATATCTTCAAATATTCTACTCTATGTCCACATTGTCCCCATATTTGACTTAGTGGGTGAGGATGACACTAGACCTCCTCTAGTAGTTCATTCTTGTTTTCCTTTTCCCTTAATTCTTCACCGGGAACCATCATTCCAAGAAGCATTAAGTCCATATTTAGACAAGTAAGGCCACTTACCTGAAAGTCGCAGATCCTAATTTTGATGGTCAGTTTGACCGCTACGATCTCCACAAGATTTAGGGCCTTCTACTCCTCTCAAATCTGTGGGAAAACACCCTTTTATAGGAAAACCCACAGCTTTTATGTCGCACATTGTGACCAGACCGTAGCTCCGTTTGATGAATTGTCATCACCATTGGAAATATCTCATCGAGTCTCATCCATTTTTTGAGGGAAGGGCCATTATATCTCATGTACTTAAATGATATTGTATTTAGTCTTGGCTCCTATTTTTTCCAGGTGCATTATGTATATGGGACACATTATATTATTTTTTGGCTCAGTTATGTTAGTGTATCATGTACCATTCCGCATGTACTTCATTGCTCAGTTTTATGTTTCTAGGCACATCATTATTTTTGTACTAAGTTATCTCGATGGGTATAAGTATGCCTTCCCTTGGCTCACTGAGATCGAGTACCACAACATAAAAGGATACTTGCATTGGTCTCACCACCTCTGCCCCTATCCTCTATTGGTCTCTCTATCTCTCTCTCTGACTCCACTTTGTTGTCTAGTGATTGTGTCTTTACAACGTACTTCAGTCATATTTTTTTCTCCTAACACTTGTAAGTTAGGGGGCAATCTGTTATCACAAAAAATTGATCTAACCTTCATTTACTAGATGGATCGAAGTACAGCATGTAAGGTTAATTTTACCATAGTAAAATTTCTTTCACTGCGAGAAATTACTTAATAAACCACATTTGCTAAGTAATTTATAATTAAACCCGTGAAGAATAATTAAATAAATCACTATTTATTTAATTATATTCTAGGAATAATTAATTAAAACATTGTCTAATTAATATTCCTTGTCATATTTGACCTAGTTATGAAAAATAAACAACTAAATTATTAATTATCTTATTTTTCTCTAGAAATAATTAATTAATCACTAATTAATTATTATTCCTTTTCAAATTTGACTAAATCCCTCAGGAATAATTAAATAAACCATTATTTGTTTATTATTACTTAACCATATTTCTGGAGATGATAAATAAATCATTTATTTATTTATATTTCTAAGTAAAAGTTTAAATACTTTTCCCTCCAAACCAAATATAATAAAATATTCCAAGTGGTTATTCCAAGAATGGGGTTAATAATATTTTATTATTGTTCATTATTCGAGGATAACTCAATATTTTGTTATAAATAGAAGGGTTTTCCATTCATTATTCACTTCTGATTATTTTCATTGTTGCACTCACTGTTGTAACTCTGATTATTTTCATTGTCGCATACCATTTGAGTTCCCATCGAGCTCAAACATTTTATTTGTTGGGTTTACACATTATAGATGAGAGAGACTATTAAAAAGTTGAAGATGTTTGAGGATAGCCAAGAACCCATCCCATAGAGGGGGACTAGTAAAATATATTTGTTCCTTTCGCAGGTGTTATTTAATAAAATATATTCTTTGTATATTTGGTTTCCATTGGATTATTGGAGTTACCCACATTTATTACTATTTCATTTTGTTGTTTAACTATGATTGTGGCATAGATTTGGACTTTGGCAGGTTTTTTTTCTATCATTTGCTGCAGATCTATAATGTTTAGCAACCATTTTTTGTTGAGACTGTTTGTCATCCACAGTCTTAGGTGATTTCATTTCGTACACCTTTGAGAAGAAAACACTATAACACTCCCTACCAACCATCCTTAGCAGCATGTCTTGCACTGTCCAAGTACATAAGCTTCAGCTGAGTTCGAGTGGCTTACCAGCTCATGTTGGTCAACTTGTTTGCCTCCCACCCGCAGGCTGACATTCCAAACTTAGTAATTTTCTGGTTGAGGTGCTAATCTAGAAAATTTTGCAATCCTGGAGGAGAACCAGCCTTTCCTCCAGAAACTAAGCAATCCAGCTAGGCTCTAGAAATGTGCAATCCATCCATGCAGCCTTCCCTCTCAAAAATGCACAATTCAGCCCAACACTGGACTTCAGCTCAGAAATTACACAATTCTAACTAACAGTCAAGGCTTCAGTCTAGAAATTGTGCAATGCATGAGGGACAGCCAGTCTTGCTCAGGCCAGAAACTGTGCAAATGTCATCCACATGCTTACAGGTTGTTGGATGTGCTCCCAAGAAGACCAATTCCCTCCAAGACTGAGCAATCTTGATTTGCATGCATGGACTAAGAAAAAAGCAAATAGCATCCCTAGATTTTAGGGATCATTTTTTAGCAGCTGGGTTACATGCAAAATCCATTTTGGAAACCTCATGCCAAGTGTCTCTTTTTCCTAGATTTGTGGCATGCACGTCATAACCTCAATCTTATCAAAACTTGTATATTCGATGTTGTAGAGCTCATTCCTCACATCGATCTTGGAGCTCTAACATCCCACATCACATCTAAGAGTCTTCGGCACATTTAGCTCAGCTCTTTTCAGGTAAGACTGCTTTTCATGTCATTTATTGATTTTTTGTTGCTTTTTGTATTTCGCTTCATGTATGTGTTGTTCGCTTGGTTTCAATGAACGCTTGCTCTTGTTTGGATGCATATTAGCTTGTAGAAGCATTGTTTCAGTTTTTCACTACTTCTCATTGTTGTCGCATGCATTACACTGTTTCTGCACTGACAGTCATCGTTGCAACGACTCACTTCACACGCATGCTTGTTTTCTTGTTTTTTGAATCCTGCACTCACCGGTTTCATGCATGATCATTCACTCTTGTTTACACTCATTTTCATCATGCATTCAGACTTCTCATGGTTTTTGTCACCCGTCGGCGGGTCTGGGTTGCCTTGGCCTGGACCCTGCCTTGCCCAGCTAGCATTGCGCATTTCCGAAAGTGAAGGCTCTTCCTTCCCTCCATAAACTGTGCAAATTGTGCCTATCACTGGCCTCCAAAATTTCATTGCGCAATTTTGGCAGGAAGTTCCTTACCGACCCAAAAAACTATGCAATGCAGTTTTCTGGTATGCATGTCACTACTGACTGAAACTGCACATTGTACAATTTTAGTCCTTAGCGGTCTAGTCTGGACTATGCATTATGTAGTTCAAGTATTTAGTCAATCTCCTGACAACCTGGATTGTGCCTTGTGTAGTTTTTGCAGTTAATCTCCCATCCTCCCTGTGAAAATTGCGCAATCTTCATGGTCAGTCACACAAGTATGTTGTATGTCAGCCCTCCATTTTGCTTTGGTTTTAAACTGACATATTGTTTTCCATGAGTGTTCTATGTCTCCAAGTATCACAGGTGTTTGTCTGCCTCTCAACAGTACAGGTACAATGTCCTCCCAGAGAGCAGGGTCAAAGGACACCGTTGAGAGCGCAACTAAAGATGCAGTTGAGCAAGTGTCTATGAGCTTGCCTATCTATTAAGACACCAAGTTGTTCATAGACAAGGATATCAAGATGAAATGGCAGTGGCATCACAGAGAATAACACCATTAGCAGTAGTAGAGGGTAGCAGACCTGTGCATCACCAAGGCAGGAGGAAGGTTGTTGACAACGCAGAGGTGGAGCAAAGCTACAAGTTCAAAGCATATCCACTTATGATGAAAGAATCTTTGGAGATTGAGGCTAAGAGGTGACAATGCGACAAGAGGATCGTACAAAGGAAAAGAGAGAAATAGAGGATGGAGGAAACAAAGGAGGAGTTGCAGGAGTTGAAATGACAACTCAAGGAAGAACAAGAGTTGTGCATAGGGGAGAAGGAAGCGCAATAGGAATAGGTACAACAGGAGGCGCAACATGCACAAATTAATGAAACTTCACCCATACAGGTTATAGACTCATCTCGGCAACTGGCACAGAGTAGACAGGGCGAGCAGTGTTGTCAATCACATGCACAAGAGTTCAAGATCATGGATGTCATTGTGCGCATGCATGCAATCCCATCCATTCGCACACTCACTGAGGGGAATACAAAGAACCAAGTCCGACTGGAGCTAGACATGTACTTCGACGACTTGATGCGTATAGCCACCAGCACAAACATTATGCATTAGTATGTTGTTGGTCTGGATGCACATTAGACGAGTTGGACTAAAGAGCCAAATCAATGTACCCAGATGCAATGGAGGCAAGAGTTCGCTTCCAAAAGGATGTCGCCACAGAGTACATGAACACCATCATGGACTACCAAGCTTGGCATCGGTTCGCCACCACTGATCATCGCGAGGATATCGAAGAGTTGGTCATCCCACAACTGTCTGAGTCTTAGTGATGTCTTGCATGGCTTACTCAAGCCTATTTGGTCACACATGGGTACATGTGAAGATTGTAATGTAACATCTGTTGGCATTATGGTCCAAGTGTTGTCCTTGATGGAAAATCACATATGATAACCAGATGTATCCACAAGCCAGTTTAGAAATGATAAAGTGATGCATGATGGCAACTCACATTGTAACAGGTCAATTACGAGGTAACACAGTAATGGAAAAGAAGAACAAAATGATGGGTCAAAGGATTACATATCATAATCAAGAAATTGAGGAAAGAGAATATTTTAAGTTGTATATGTTGTTTAACCTAGTCCAAGTCACATATACACATGCGTACATAGAGTAAAAAGGAGTGTATACGTATGCACGCAGTTTCACATAAGAAAAAGTGTGTATGGTATGAAAAATTAAGATGTAAAGAATACCAAGGGTCTTGTTCTCGCAACAGCTACAACAATTGGCAATTCCCTGGAAGATCCCAGGATCTCTGATCCCTCATGTTTCTCATGTTCTGATTGTCCCTTAGGTTCCTAAGGAGACGTTGGTTGTTGTAAAAGTTTATTCGGTCTCTAAGGTAGTCCCGGCCTCTTGTCCCAAGATCCCATGAGTGCTCTCGGTGAGAGGTTGATCGTTGGCAGGGGTTTCCTCAGTGATTCTTTGATTGTTCCCATGCACTTCTCTTCTATGCGTCTGGTTATTCTTGCCAGTAAAGTTATTCTTAGGCTCCCTCTTCATCTTCCGGCTGGCTTTCCAACCCTTCGATAGATATTCTTTCGACGGCGTCTGCATAATCATCTAGGGCTAAGCCAATTAATTGTGATACAGAGTTAACTAGGACGCCCTGACGCGTATGTTGAAGGTTGGAGGTGCGAGAGTTGGCTAGGGAGTTAGTGGCGGGGATACATATTAAACCCCTAGTGAATTGGCGTGTGATATGGTGCAAAGCTCTGAGCTGTTCATTAGTGACTTCGTACATGGGAATTTCCTCCCCTCCAAGGGTGTATTCAAGGGGGGGAATAGGAGTTTCTTCCTGGAGGGGTTTTATGAAGGGTGGCCCAAACGGAGGGTTATAAGTACCTCAGGGGGCGTGGGAGGCTGCGGTTGATTACTTCCTTGATGGGAAGTCTCTGTGTGAGGATGGATTTTAGTGCTTTCCATGGCCCTCCTTCTAGCACCAGCGGCAGGTCGAGTACAGAAAGTGAATCAGAAGGCAATTATCCCTAGACCAAACCACCGTCCCCCACCACTGGCTTGGATGGCGCAATCCCCTTTAAACCTTAGAGGCCTCCTACATGATATGCCCCGACATTCTGAGAAACACCTTCCAAAATTCGACCCGGAGAAAGGGACCTTAGATGATGACCACATTAGCAATTTCTCTTTAGCTTTGCAAATGAGGAAGGTCCAGTATGATGACATAGCATGCCGCCTATTCCCACATACCCTTGAAAATAAAGTGGCCACTTGGTATCAATTGCTACCCATCTCCTCCATCTGAACGTGGGATGAGTTCCGGAAATCCTTTCTGAACAAGTTTTCAAATGATAAGACACCTTCCATGCTCCTCACCGAGATCAGCACGTTGAAATGCAATAAGAAGGAGAAGTTAAAGGATTTTAATCAAGGTGTCACCACTATTTTAAACAAGTTCCCCATGGATGTAGCCCTTGATGATTCCATCACGATTGACTACTACACAAGGGCCCTGCCATGGGACATTGTTGTTTTCGTTAAGCGCGAAGAAAAGCTCACTCTGGTAGATAATTTTGTCGCGGCACTCAAGGTCGAAAAGGATGTTCTTTCAATTGGTGCCCTGGAACATGAGTCGCGAGAGGATCCAAAGTCCTCTGGTAAGAGGAACCAAGCTTCCTTAAGTAAAACAGGTGATAAAGACAAAGATCCTTTTGACTTTGAAGGACTAACCAAATCGCTAAAACAACTAACCAACAAAGTGTCTGAGCTAAAGTGAAGAACCAGTGATGCTTCTGGAGGGTCCAAACCCACTAAGCCCTTTTTCCAGAAAACCAATAATTTCCCCCTAAAGTTTCGCAAAACCCTAGTCCTACCTTCAACGTAGAAGAATTAGGCAAAGATAACTTCTACACTTTCCATCAGGCTTCACACTCCGAGAAAACCTACCCGCAATGGTTACATAATATGACCATCGTCATCACCCAATTATTAAAAGATCAGACTGCTGGCAAAACGGAGGATGAAACAGACGAATCAGGAGAATATGATTCCCCCCTTGGTGAGGATTCCCCCTCTGTTGTGCTAACTCTCGAGATCCTCCGAGGAGGAGATGTGTGCACTACACAAGAAACCTGTGTCGGAGAGGCTCTCCAAAAACCGCCCAAAAGTTACAATCTTAGGAGTAAAGGTGTGGTAATATACTCTTCCTTAGAAGAAAAGAAGAAAGCTTTGTTGCGTAGGATCTTGGCCCCGACCGATACCAGTTAAACATCTGTCCCATCACCCAGAGGAACGGATGATTTACACCCGACCAAATCAACTGCCAGCATGGAAAGGAACCCCTCCACACCTAAGGATGCATCCAAAGGGTTTACTACTAAGACTATCGTGGCTACACCAAGCATAACACCGGAATCTTTGCCCGCCGAGTTAGATTACAATATCATCGAAGATTTAAAGAAGAAACGAGCTAACATCTTGTTATTCAAGTTTTTCAAATTGGAGACTCAGCGGGAACTCATAGCCAAATCCCTCACCTTCTCCCTTGACCCTGTTAAACCCACTGCCTCGAGCAAGGGAAATCTTGTAGGTCGATCCCTAGGCGTAGTCGACCTCCAAGCTATAGTTAACACCGCCAACACCAACTCGAGAGGCTCAACCCCCCCATTCCTCTTAACCTTTGAGATGTTTAATTTCAACGTCCACAACTGCCTCGTCGACTCTAGTGCATCAACCAACGTTATGCCCTGGTCGGTATGCAAGAAACTGAATGTTCAACCAGAGAAAACCAATGCCAAAATTATCCAACTTGACAGATCTCAAGTCCCAACCATTGGAGAATTAAATAATGTCATCATTCGGTTATCCTCTGATGCCTGAGTGAACTAATGCATTGACATAATCATTATAGACATCCCGGAAACTTACGATCTTCTTCTCAGTAGAGATTGGTCTTGCAAGTTGCAGGGCTACTTTGCCACCGATTGGTCTCACTTATGGCTACCTTACAAAGGAAAAAATAACTAGATCAGGGTAAATAGTGAACCTTGTATGAAACATATTGTTTCCAACCTTGAAAGCTCTAATGAACCAATGAGTTACACACAACAAGATCTATGAGTATGCCTCCTCGAATCTTCATTCGGGTGCTATCAACGTCAGACCTCAACCATTTCCTCGGATACCCAAATTGAAATCCCCACACAAACCCCAAGCTGTAATGACGCAATTTTTTCTTTAAACTTGCATACGTCAGGTTTACTCTTTCCCAACACGAAGACATGGATGTTGTACTATGACGGTTCCAAAACCCATGATGGAGCAGGGGTCGGATACATCCTGCTAAATCCCAAAAGGAGAAATATTTTTTGTCTCTTGCAGGTTAGAATTCCAATGTACCAACAACACTGTTGAATACAAGGCATTAGTGATCGGCCTAAAAAAGGCCATTGACTTAAAATCAGACTGCCTGAAAGTCATTGGGGATTCGGAAATCATCACGAGACAGGTATGCAATAACATCCATTGTTTGTCTCCACATCTAAAGAACTACCAACAAGAGGTATGGTGTCTCATAAATTCTTTTAAAGTTTTCGATATCATGTTTGTTCCTAGGTTTAACAACGTTGCTACTGATACTCTAACTAATGCCGCAGCTAGGTTCACACCCCTTAGAGATGGCTTTTCTATTGAAATTTTGTATAAACCAGCAGTACCAGATAATGTAACTAACTTGTGCATGTTTAATGATGACCAACAGATTCTGGAATTCATGGAAAATGCTGAAGTATTCAAAGACGCGGCTATTGATGAAGAGGAACATGAAAAAACATTACAAGATGAGGTGGATTCCCGAAAGGGAAATACCTTACCGAAAGGGGTGGTGTCATTGGAATAACTCTTTGACCTTCAGAATCACTTCAAGGGTCCACCAAATGCCAAGACACATAGTTCCACCCTCTTACATGAGAAAATCAATCTCGGGACTGAGTGTGACACCAAATATGTTAATCTAGGAACAGAATGCACCCCGGAGTAAAAAAATCTTTCATCAGTTTGTTTTGAAAGTACCAAGATGTCTTTTCTTAGATTACGATGACTTGAAAGCGTATGATACTCGGATTATTCAGCATGTCATTCCTACCAGAGAGGGGGTCAAACCATTTCAATAGAAACTGAGGAAGGTGCATCCCACCTTAGAACCCCTCATACAAAAGGAGTTAAAGAAATTTTTGGACGCCCACATTATCTTTAAGGTCAGACACTCGACATGGGTATCTAATCTGGTACTGGTAAGAAAAAAATCTTGAGAAATACGCCTTTGTGTTGATTTTCAGAACCTTAATCGGGCGTCGGACAAAGATAACTACCCTATTCCATCCATGGAGCAGATCCTTCAAACTATCTTAGATTCCGAGCTCTTCTCTCCACTGGATGGGTTCTTCGGTTACAATCAGGTCCTGGTCTCAGAACTTGATAGGATTAAGACAACATTTCGAACGAGGTGGGGAACATTCACTTTTCGTCACATGTCATTCAAACTAATAAACATTGGGGAAACTTTCCAAAGGGCTATGGATATCACTTTTCGGGGGTTAATGGGGCAGAGTGTGGTGGTCTACTTGGATGATGTCACTGTTTTTTCAAAAAAAAGAAGTGATCATCTCAGCATTTGAAACATAATTTTGAAAGATTCTGGAAATATGGGATCTCTCTCAACCCTAAGAAGAGCATATTTGTAGTTTTGGAAGGCAATTTTTTGGGCCACATCATCACCAAGAAAGGGATCACCGTCGACCCTGACCGCATAAAATCCATAGCACAAATCCCTCAACTGAGCACCAAGAAAGGTATGCAATATTTCCTCGATAAAATTAATTTCCTGCACAAGTTTATTTCAAATTTTTCACAAATTGCCAAACCTCTACAAAACAAGATAAAGAAAGATACAATTTTCAAATGGGACCGGGAAGAAAAGGAATCATTTGATCGGATTAAGGCAGCAACCATGGAGGCACCTTCACTCTCAAGCCCCGATTTCTGCAAATATTTTATCTTATACACTTTCACTTCAGATTCATCACTGGTCGTGGTCCTCACTCAAAAGGACTGTGATCATGACAAACGTCCTATATCTTTCATGAGTACAGGATTCCAAGGGGCAAAGCTGAATTACCCAGACATCGATAAGCAGGCTTATGTTGTCTACAAAGCAGTGAAACACTTCAGGCCTTACATCCTAAAAAATCACGTCATCATAATGGTCCCCCATCCCACTGTTAGATCCCTCTTCATACAACAAGAGTTGGGGGAGAGAAGAGCCAACTGGACGACATCCCTCCAGGAATATGACTTAGAATTTAAGCCCTCGCACATTGTAAAAGGACATGGTCTTTGCAAGCTAGTCGCCAAGGCCATAGATCTGCAGGGCACGGAAGCTGACTAATTGGCCCAAGAAACAGAAGGATGGGAACATGAAATCGAAATGTACCACAATGAACTCCTCAACTCACATGACTCCCCATCATGGTATGCTAATTTAAAGCAATACCTAACACAGGGGTCGTTGCCCGAAACAATGTCTGCTAAACAGAGAAGAGCCATCAGACTGAAAGCAGCCTCATATCAGATGGTCCAGGGGAACCTCTTCAGGAAGCATCACCTTGGTGTGTTGCTAAGATGTCTAGAATATGACGAAGCACAACGGGTGCTCAAAGATCTACATGATGGATCGGCAGGAGGTCATTACGCGGGTGACACCACAGCGCACAAGGTTATGCGAGCAGGTTTCTACTGGCCCACTCTATTCAAAGATGCTCATGACTATGTACGAAAGTGTTCGATCTACCAAAAGCATGCTGGCAGGAAGGCAAGGTCATCCACCCCCTTACAACCCATAGCAATCGAGGAAGCTTTTCAACAATGGGGTCTGGACATCATAGGCGAGATCATTCCTCACTCGTCAAAGCAGCATAGGTACATACTCACGGCCACCGACTACTTCACTCGATGGGTAGAGGCAATCCCACTTCGAAAGGTTAACAACAATGAGGTAATATCTTTTATTAAGCAACACATCATCACCAGGTTCGGCGTTCCAACCTCCCTTGTTTTTGATAACGCTACTTACTTTTCGTCTTTGAAATTATATAATTTCACTCTGGAAAATAGCATAGTGTTAAAACATTCGGCTAATTACTACCCTCAAGGGAACGGCTTGGCTGAATCAACCAACAAGAACCTCATTCGTATCATCAAAAAAACCCTGCTTTCGCAGCAAAGGAATTGGCATAACGCCCTCAGTAATGCTCTTTGGGCTAACCAGGTCACTCCCAAAACCTCAATAAGCACATCTTTGTACTTCCTAGTCTACGGGAAAGAAGCCATCTTGCCCCCAATCTGTATCTCCCCGCCCTTAAGCTAGCCCAAGAGTCATGAGGCACCCCTTGCCCATCTATACAAAGCCGGATCGATACCTTGGTGAAACTAGAGGAAGAAAGGTTCAAAACTAAGGAGAAGTTTGCCATTCACCAAGCTCAGATCAAAAGATGGTTTGATGGGAAATCTGCAGGGTCCCACAAATTTGAGGTAGGGGACCTAGTGCTCAAATGGGACCAGGCTCATGAAGACAAAGGCAAACACGCAAAATTTCAAGCCTTGTGGATAGGCCCATTCCAGATTGTAGAAAAAATTGGTCATCACACTTTCAAATTACAAACCCTGGGAGGACGGGTGGAACCCCTTCCAGTGAACGGCCATGACCTTAAACATTACTTCACCTAGCAACCCCAGAGTTGCTAAGTCCCACCTTGTACTATAGTCTACCATTGCTTTCATAGATAGTTGTCATTTACCGCCATTTAGTTTCAATCACTAGTTTAACGGTTGTTTGTTGTTTTTCTGGAATAAAGTAGAGATGGTAGTTCAAAGTTAAAACGGCCCTACAGTTTAGGTCCCTTAGACACTCTCCAGATCCGTTAATGGACTAAAGTTTAAGTATGACAAGAGTATAGTATGAAAGATTTGGTAACGACAGGGAATGTGATGGCATGCACAGATCCTGATTCTCACCCACGTCGGTCTATCCATGCTACTCACATGATCTAAATTCTTGAAGCCATTCTAGCTCACTTGCAACCTTAGGGACAAAAGAGGAGCCGAAGAAACTAGCAATGAGTATACACATATCCAAGGAAAACAATAAGGACTCTATAAGCCAGAAACAACCTCTTTGCAAGTCAAATAAGTCGGGATCCCTCATCCGCCCAGGTTTTAAGCCTCCATTAAAATAAGTGCATTATACGCATAGGCAAAATAAGTGCTCATGAGCACCTAAACCTTTCATAATAAGGGCTAAGGGACTGAGAAAGGCTTCTTGCACAAAGAGGTGAAGCAATGACTCCACTGGGGTACTGACCAGGCTCACTGGCAGTGGAGCAACACCAGAGTACCATGACCACTATACCGGGAATACTCTAAAACTCATGATGTAACTTTGGTTCTCCCTTTTAGGCCCAAGGTAGCAGAAGGTAATGCCCCCTTTTTTTGCATGTGTAAAGATCATGTTGAGACAATCAGGACAACTAGCCAAGTTCGAAAGGAGAACCTGGAATATCATCAGTGGGACCCACAGCCCAATCAAGAAATATATATTTCAAGTCCCCTTAAGTGAGGCCCGTAAACGTCAGAGATCCTGGGATCTTCCAGGGAATCACCAATTGTAGTAGTTGTTGCAAGAACACCTCCAAAAATCCCTATAAACATAAAAATTTTGGACCCCCTACATCAAGCCTAAGCGTCGGCCCCGTTAGGCCCTTCCCGAAGTTTCGTTAGTGTTAGTAAATTTGAGGGAATTCCAAATTTTGGCTAAGTTAACCCAAGTCGCAAGTCCATGAGATAAGATCGGGTCGCATAATCACAACGCGACTATAGCATATACCTGCAACCAAGACAACTCTTGCAACCTCAGCGACCCGCCAGTCACAAAGTCGCAAGGTTGCACTTTCGATCGCTGATATTCCACACAACCTCGCGACCCTCCGACCCCATGACATTCTGAGTCGTAAAGTCGCAAAGTCACCTTAGTTACAGCCAGGAACTTTTGCGACCATGCGACCATGTGACTTCTTGACTCACCAGGTCGCAAGGTCGCAATATCACATTTCCTATCCACATCTTCCAACGTGACTTCGCAACCCCTGAGTCCCATGTGATCCTTGAGTCGCAAGGTCACAATTTACCCCCTCGCGACCTCGACATGTGTGATGATTTTATAAATAGGAGGGCACCTTGGTCACATTTGGAAAAGCTTTGTTGGTCACACCAGAAGGCATAAATCCCTCTGACCTGACTTCGCGCACGTGTCTGACTCTGGTAAGTAACACTCCTCCCTCCTGCAATGATTATTTTCTTCCAAATGGCATAAACTACATCCCCTGACCTCCGGCTTACCTCCTACCCTAGGTTTTAGCTCTTTACTTAGCTCTCCTTCCCAGTTGTGCCCCATAAATCACCCTGGCCTTCCCCTACTCCTTCACTCAAGTTTTCAATTTTCCTTACACCTGATCCTCCTTATTAGATCAAGAAACCAAGGTTTTATCCTTCTGAAAGTGACCCGAGTCTCCCTAAGTCGTTCAGAGGCCTCCTCTGGGACAATCTGAACCTTAGTCACATGCCTCGCAGCTGCGATATCCTTCCCTCCACGACTCTGTGACCTCGCGACTCCCCTTTCCCACGACCTCCTACCGATGTGACCTCGCGACTCCCCTTTCCCCACGACCTCCTACCGTTGTGACCTCGCGACTCCACCATTCTCTATGTGACCCACAATCTTCCCCTTCGCATCTCGACCTCACGTTCACACCCGACCTGTGACCTCAGTTGCAACATCGCATCAAATACCTTGCGACTCGCTCATTCTCGCAACCTCCCTCTCATTAGCTAAGTTTTCTTTTGGTATTTTTCAATTTATGGTTATGCCCTCTCTCTCATCGTGGGATTGCATTTTTGACATGCCAAGTGACGTCGACCTCAAGTGCATATCCATTTCCTCTTTTGAAGACAAGATGGGTCACCCGACTACTAAAACAGCTCAAGGTGCATCAGGAAGCGGGACATGGGAAATAGATCCAAATGAACAGCCACCTATCTTCACAGATATGGCGTGCAACATAAGTAAGACCACCAGGCTCTCCTAGTATGAGATCTATGAAGAATTTGCTAAGAGGGATATCCCAGAGACATAAGAGGACTTTCACGTATATATCAACGTCAAAAGGTCAAGGTTACATAAAGTGGCGGCTCATCCACCAATATTCCCGTGTGCTGAAATCATCAAATGGGTCTTGCAGTGTACAAGCACAGAAGACTGGATGATTAGGGGTCATGATGGGGCGCCTATAGCTACCATTGCTTCCACGAATATTAGCACCTACTATAAATTGCCTGAAAAGCAGCAAATTTTTAACACCAAGTGGATACCGGATTCACTACCCCGATGAAAGACATCTTGAGGGATTGGTGGCAAGAACATGCGAAGTTCCGGGTTAGGACAGATCAGGCATACAAGAATGAAGGGCTACGTAGGGTATATTAGTTAATCGCTACAATGATGTGTCGACTATATGGCAAGGAAAACTACGATGTGTTTTATGGAACATGGGTCCCACTCATGTATGCCATCGCCACTCAGGGGATTATTTTCAATTGGGCGAGCATCTTATCATCGTCTTTGAGGGCCAACATAGCCGCTGCCCAAAGCCCAGCTCCCGAACAACGCCCAAAATTTTATATGTCTTTGTACCTCCTTGACGCTGTCTGTTCAAGGTGCCACTTTGAACACTGGAGCTACAATTGGGACTCATCAGTGCCCCTACCTATCCACTTCCACTACAAGGTCTTCTGGGACATGGCATATAGATCCACATTGGATATAGTATCTGAAACATTTATCATCCCATTATACTAATTGTTGTTCGGGGAAGATCCACCTTGCATGTCCAAAAGAGCCATGAGGACCGTGGTTAAAATAGCTCACTGGTTCCCTATTGATGAGGGAAAGGTAGTCAGGGTGTTTGGTACTCACAAAGCTCCACATGCTCTACCCTAGTTCATCACAGATAGGACTCTTCTACGAGAGGTCTGCTACCAGATGACATAGGGTTTCTCAAAAGTGTTGCACAAAGGTAAGAAGAAACCTTGGCCGCCTTTTCCTCTTACTGTTGGGGTGTATGTAGTAGAAAACTTCAAGCAGGTGGAAGCAGAAGCTTAAGAACTCGAGGGGAGCCATTTCGTGACCCTGAATTACAAAATGTACGACCCTGAAAAGATCGTAGTTGTCCACTGTAAGAAGGCAAAATTCAGTTGGTCTTACGCCCACACTTGGAAGGACCTTGAGGACGGAATTAGGAACTAGTATAACTCCATAAGGGAGATCAGCCCCAGTGAGAAACAAGCCATAGAATATCAACTCCTTGATTATTTCGAGGATGATGAAAGCCTCAAAGAAAGAACACCAAAGAGAGCCGAAACATTAGGGAAATGAAAAGGAAAAGAAGCAGAAGATCCTCTAAGCGACAACGAGGAAGAGGAAGTTACACTCATACAAAGAAATGCCAAACTGGCAAGAAAGAAGTGAGAACTAAAGAGACAAAGAGAACTGGAAAGCAAACAATCGCAGGAACCTAACACTCAAAGCCAAGTCGAGATAGAGAGGAAAAGGTAGGAAGACGAGAAAAGGAGGCAGGAAGAGGAAAAGAGAGCACAAGATGAGGAAGAGAAAAGGAGGGAAGAAGAAGCTGAAAAGCAAATACAAGTAGAAGAAGCTACGAGGAAAAAACAAGATGAACAACAAAGGTTAGAATAGGAACTGAAGAACATGGAGGAAGATCTAGAAAGGCAACGGGCACTAGCAGAAAGGGAAAGGAGGCAACAAGAAGAGGAGATTAGTGCAAACAAGGAGAAGGAAACTATAGTAATTGAACAAGGAGAGATGACCAAGGTGGTCGATCCAAGCCTAGGATAGAGTGAGCTTCCTCCTTTGGACGTACCTCCCATTCCTCCCCTCACTGGTGGACACCTACCCCTCCTAGAGCTAGGCATCATAGAAGATCAAGAGGAAGAGGTTCTAGATCTAACTAAAATCACATTTGATGAAGTAAACCTCAAGATTATACAGGAGAGGAAGAGATCTTGCAGCAGAAACCCAACTGACCCATTATCGGTAACTACGGAAACAAATATTGTGCCAAATATCACGTCAAACCCGCTAATGATTGCCTCTACTGGTACAGCATTCGTAGCTGCCACAGAACACAACGTAGCCCGGATGAGTAGACAAATTGTAGATTTTAAAAACAGGTTATATGCATCCGAGCAAAGGGCCAGTGTAGCAGAACAAGGGAAGAGGAGCTTGGAGGAGGAAATCACGACACTCTGCTTACTACATATAGGGTCAGTTGATTTCCAAACAGTAGTCGCATCAGAAACAGAGATCCTAGGAGAGACTATGGCTGTAGTTTATAAGGAGATGGCAACATTGCATCACACTATAGCTCCCATAGTGGCTATTCAGACTCACTCAAAGGAAAGGGTTGCCATGCTCAAAGAGGCCATGACCGCCCTAGATAAAATACATGAATGGTCTGAAAAGTACCCCAAATCCCCGGTAGTAGTCCCCAGGAAAGATTGGATTGCTATGCAGAATACCAGAGTCCAACTTCGTATCAAAATGCAATCCAGAGAAAAATTGGTAAAAGATGCAAAAAGGGTGTTGGCTTCCTACAGGAAATTGTTCAGCGGTCTTGAGTCAATGATCCAACTGCATGGGTCCCCTTCTATAGGAGAAATTGGACAGGTTATAAATTTGGAGGAGATCAACAATGAGGTGCAATAATTCGTAGAAACATATAGATGAGTTGCCTGCACACGAGATACGCCAGCCTCAGCGGAAAATATCAAGCATTATATCATGGAACTAGTGAGGCTCTACACCAAGTTGGGTACCTGAACAATCATATACGTGCCAAGAAAAATGCTCTCACCCCAAATGCATTGGAATGCTTACACTGAATGATGAAGGCCAACCACCAATCTCTCCCATCGTGGTAGAATACAACATATGATGCACTTACCTGACCGAAAAGCTCGAGCTCAGCATTCCAGAACTCGCCATCTGCAACTTAGTCAACTAGGATGATAAGCCATTTCCTTTTGCTTTTGTGTGTGTAGTATGATAGCATGGAATACTCTATGAACACGAAAGGTCACATAGAATGTCAAGAGTCATGTGGTTGTCGAAAGGTCACTAGGAAGTCCAAGATTCAAGAGTAGACCAAAGGTCTCTCTCATCCTATAAATGTAACTTCACATCTCATTTGAATGGAATTTTTTTGAGTGAGGTACATCTGGATAGTAATAGACACAGTGCTTAAGAGAAGTGTGGTTCTTCTAATCAATACAAGAGTTAATTGTATGTTTTCACTATTGAATTCTTCAAATATCTATGTGTTGGTACCATGAGTATTTTTCTACACTTGACGGATCAAATGTTCCCGAGAGCTTCTTGATGTGTGGTTGCTCCACATGCTATTTCGTACCCCGAATCTGGTTTTGCTACACATGAATGGTATTTGGTGTATTTCACTCTATATGCATGCCAATGAAGTATTTCTTTAGGTGTTAGTATAATCTTTCTTTTGACTACACAATTTTTGTATGCTAGAAAATGGTTGATTATTGTGAACTGATTTTGCAATCGTTAAGCAGTATCTATTTAATTTTCACAAGTCTTATTTAAAGTCCTGCTAACAGTAACTTTACGTGAGACTGTGTGGCTTATCTCTTGCTATTCATGGTATATATGTATGACACGGGATACTTGTCAATTATTCTCTTGTGTTTCTTAAAACTCACACTTTCTACTAAGTTTATATCACACCTCTATCCGAAGCTAGCTCTGCAAAACTGAGCAGCAGCCAGGCCCACATACCGGAAGGGATCTCCAACATACTCAGTGCAGGCTCTAGTTGGGAACCTACATCGGAGAGATCCCCTCGACTGTTGGTGATAAATTCCAGCCCATAAACAAGTCCATAACATGGTATTAGCCCGCAATATTGAGTGGAATAATGGTTACTTGATCCCGTCTAAGAATACCATAGGTTCTAAGTGTTGTTTTGGTGCATGGTATTGACAAAGGCTCTAAGTATATAAGGAGGAGAAAATCAAAGGGCTAGATGTGCAAGTGAAAGAGTTATTCAAGAATACTTCTATCGGAAGTATATTTTGAGTTGTAAGGGCTATGGTTATGATATAGATTTGAAACATCTTGTGCACCCTTGGATACAATGATTTCATCAGGATCATGAGACCTGAAATGACTTATCATTGTATGATCTGATAATGGATAGGCTAGATCGAAGTGCCAATGCTTGTTTTATCCTTTCAATGCTTTGATATGGGTATTCTGAAGTCTTGAAAAGTTGTGAAGTTATAAGTCATTATTTGCAGATCTATATGCAGGTTCGCCTCATTGAAGGCGCATATACACGTGAATTCGGCACTTCCAAGTAGCATATGCAGAGGAAGAGCTTATTTTCAAAAATGATTGTTCTATCTGATTAGTGTTGTTATTTTACTGTTGTTTGTTAATGATGTCTTCATTAGATCTAAATTTAAACTAATTAAATAAGGAGATTGAGTCTGGCTGACTTATTCATTGAGTAAGAAGGGTGATCTTTGCTGCTATCTGTTTAGAACTTTGTAATATGATAGTAGATCTTCAGAATGTCTTTGGTTAGTATAGTTTTTGGTTCAAAATTTTTATGATTCAGTATCTTTAGAGGTATACGCAGGTTGGGTTACAGAAATTAGTGTATACATGTAGGTTGTCCTCATTGAAGTGGCGTATACATTCTAACATATGATTTTTGAGGTTGCAGTTGGTTCTGGTTGTTGATGCAGTGTTCTAGGTTTAGCTTTGTGTTTTGGTGACAATGATCTGACTATTCAGATTGATTGATTGTGTTTTTCTTCAGAGTTGATGGGTTTCAGTGATTGGTTGATGTCGTTGTATTTGATGGTTGTATTACAGTGGTGATTGATTTTGAGATTAATTGTTATTGATGGGTCTATTCTGAAAATTTGATGAAACATGGCCTACATATTGTATTGATGTATACCAGGAGTATCCAGTCTGAAAAGTTATGAAACGTGGTCCCTGGAGAAAGAGTTGAGGTGGTAGCCTTCTGTAGGTCGGCACCTACATACTGGTAGTCATATAAGCCAGTACAAGAGCTAGGGGGTTGGACCTCCCTTCCAGTAGAATCTGGAAAATGGGTGAAGGTTGTAACCTTCAACAGGTAGATGCCTATGTACTGGAAAGAGTCTGCACCAATACAAAAATTGTAAACACTTTTTAATAAGAAGATTGAAGACTGAGACGAGTGCAGCGGTGGGTTTTCCCACATTGGGTTTCCACCTGAAAAATCCTTGTGTGCATGTGTGCTGCTTATGTGTGTTGATATATTATGTTCTTACTGCATATGTTTACTACTTAGTAAATGCATCACACTCTGATTAAAGTTCAATACACAATGAATTAGTTGTTTTACTAGTTTATTATCTATATGTTGGTTTCATTCATTATAGTGTTATAGCTCCAAATACCACCTTATGTATTTGTGATGCTTGGTTTATGGCCTAGGGCAACCCCTCCTTCCAAACTTGGTCCAAATATTCAAAAAACAGTGGTTTACTCCCTGTACGCAACTTTTCCCTATATTAAATGCGTGTACACGTGGGTCAGCCTATAACCAACCCGCGTATATGTCTTAAAACACTTAAAAAAAAAAAAAAAAAAAATCCTTAATTTTGGGTGGAGATCATGGGTTTTACCTATTGATTACCTATTAGTGCCTGTGGCCCAACTGTTTCCGAACTAAAAAACTACTTTGGGAGAAGTATAAAAAGACTTCGGAAGGCCTTAAAGAGGAGAAAAAATAGAGAATTACTCTGCTGAGATTATTCCTGATCAAGTCTAAAGATCCCTGTACTTCAAGAACTTCCCCAAGTTCAGGAAACCCTTGTTTCCTTGAGAGTTGATATCCTTTAACTTGTGGGAGATATCCTTGTGTTGGTTATGGAAAGAGCCTCTTGAAGACCGGGACTGGACGGACCTGGAGGACGGTTCCGCTTGGAGCTGGAAGAGGAAGACTCAGGTGAACTCTTTCTATGTTTTGATTATAGTTATCTGCAATAAAAGAAACATTGTCTTGTTCCTGATATCGACTTTGTTCATGCATCTGATGTTATTGTTATGGTTTATGTATGAATGATTATTTCAATGTATAACTAACCATCTATTTATATGTTATAAAGTTGATTTCACTATAATGATTTATCTATATGTTGTTGTGTGTCTTTGAATTGGTTGTTTTGCAGGTTCAAAGATCGTGAGGAGTTGCAGAGGGTTTGAACCCTGGATGGAACTACCCGAACGAAGGACCCCGGGTATGTACATCCTCGCATAGTTTGCTCGTTTAAGCATTTTTCCTGAGTTATTTGTTTGTTTCTTGTTGTGGATTACTCCTGCTCTGCTAGGGTTCTGACCCAAAGCCCTAGGGGACCTTATCCCTTAACATATAGTTATGGGCATAAGCTGTTTGGTTTTTGTAAAATCGTGTATACAATTTGAAAAAGAAAATTATTATTGTGAAAGTTTAAATATTGATTCACCCCCTCTCAATATTTTTCCCAACAATTGGTATCAAAGCGGGTCCTTCAAAAGAAGCTTGATCGCTTAAAGGAAGATCTCTCAAGATGAGGAATCAAGATGGAATGGCACCTATCAGACCACCAATCTTCAAAGGAAATAACTTAACATATTGGAAGATAAGAACCAGAGCCTATCTTCAGTCACTTGGAGCTGATGTTTGGGCAATCGTGGAAGGAGGATACCAATATCCAGTAGCAGTCCCCACATATCTAGCAGAAAAGGAATCATTTGAAACCAATTCCAAAGTCGTCAATGCATTATTGGGAAGTCTATCAAAATCAGAATTTGTCAAAGTCATGCAGTTCAACGCAGCGAAAGCAATATGGGACAAAATCATTCAGAGCTACAAAGGAGACTCCCAAGTAAAACGAGCTAATAAACTCCAAACTCTTAGAATTCAATATGAAACTCTCAAGATGCATAGTGATGAAAGTATTGCTAGTTAGTTTTTATGAGTAGATGAGATTGTACATCGTATGAAGAATCTGGGTGAAGAAATAAGGGAGGCTACTATAGTAGAGAAAATTTTAAGATCTGTATCCTCTAAATATGAGTCAAAAGTATCTGCCATTAAGAGAAGTAGGATCTACAATCTGTTACTGTTGTTCAACTTCATGGAATTTTAACTGCCTTTGAAATGAGGAAAGGAGGTCCATCAAAAATCAAAGAAGTCGCTTTCAAAGCCTCTTCAAAGGGAAAAGAAAAGGAAGTTCTCAAGGAATCAGGATATATATCAGAAGAATATGAGGTAAACTTTGTGAAGAAACTTCAATAGTTTCTAAAAGATTCAGGGGTAAGCTTCCTTTCAAATGTTTTGCTTGTGGTAGAGTTGGTCATTATGCTACTAAATGTCCTCATAAAGATAACCATGACAAAGGAAAGGATTCTGCAAAAGGTAATAGGAAACAGTTTGTTAATAGAAGAAATTATTATACTCGTGAAGATAATGATGGTATGTCTAATAGTGATGAAGGTGAATCTGATCAAGATATTAAACTACTCATGGCTTATACAAATGATAAGTTTATGGATGTTGGGGATTCGATCTGGGTGGAAGCTCTGAGGGGAACGAACAACTAGGGTTTACAGTCGTTAGCAGGCGTTGAACTCCATGGAAGGGCACAAAGTAGGGAGCTCCACTCCCTCCTACAAGCAGGCTATAGCCAGCCGAGGTAAGAAGCCAATAGAATAGGTCAGAGGTATGGCTGAAGTAGGGAAAGAAAGCATGGAAGAAGAGAAAGAGGGAATTACATTAAAGGAGAATAATAGTGCAAAAGGAAAGGAGGAAGACGACAAGAAACAGGGGAAAAAAGCTAAGGCACAGAAGGGTCCATGTAAACCCAAAACTGAAGTCAGACCCAGAGTAGTTTTGAATGATCCTGCTCTGCAGGCACATAGGGACCACATGCGGACATATGCTATCATTTTTAAATTCATGGGAGTATGGCCCACTGAAAAAGCATTACAGACATGGATTAAATATCATTGGAAACCAAAAGGAAGAATTGAAATACATCTTGGGTCAAAGGGATTCTTCACTGTGGTCTTCACAAATATTGAGGATAAAAACAGAGTGTTTGAAGGGGGGCCATACTTGTTCATCGTTGCTGGCCTCTATATGAGGCTGTGGATGATGAACTTCGTCCCGGAGTGGGAGACATTCACTTCAGTTCCAGTATGGGTAAGGCTTTACTCCCTTCCTCTTGATTATTAGCAAACGGAGTCGTTAATAGCCATAGGAAATAAATTAGGACGTTTCGTCAAAGCGTATGAAGCCACCAAAAGGGGAAAATACACCTCCTTTGCATGAATTTGTGTGGAAATGGATCTATCCGAAGCCCTACTGGATGAGGTTATCTTGGAAGTCTTTGATGAAGAATGGGTTCAAACAGTTGATTATGAACATATTCCATTTAGATGTTGCAATGCCATGAGCATGGACACCTTTTCAGAGATTGCCCTCTCAGTAAAATGGAGAATAAGAGCAAAGCTACCACTATGAAAGATACTGACAGCTTTCATAAAGTGAGCCATAGAGGAAAAGGAGGCAAAAGGGGACTTAAGCAACATCAAGCAGAAGGGCCTCAGGCTAGTCTGAACAAGTACCAAGTGCTCGAGGAAGAAGAAGAGGAAAAAAAAAGTAGATCAGGGAATGGAGGGAAGTCCAGAGGAGAAGGAGAAAGAGGAAGACAAGGAGCAAACAAAGGATAATAATAAACAGAAAGAGGCTATGATGAGCGATGTAGAACTGGACATGGACCAGGAAATGACCTAGAGCGAGATGGAAATGGAGGACCATGAACTACAGGAGATTCTTGAGAGAGAAAACCTAGATTTGGAAGGGTTCTTGAAACAAGGAACCATGGGAGGGGTAGACTCATTACCTCAAGAGGAGTTCACTAGAGTACAACAGTTGTACTTATGGAAAACCCAGACTAAAGGAATGGACAGGCAAAGTAGCACTGCAAGACAGGGTAGTGAAGGAGTGAAAACCATGAAAAACACACTAGGATTAGCACCTAGATGCCCAGGAAAGAAGAGAGGCAGAAAAAAGCAGAATGAGATGTTGATGGAATGTGGAAAGATAATGATAAAGATGAAAGACCTAATCAATTACTCATTCACAAATCTTTAATGATGAAGTTCACTTCTTGGAATATCAGGGGTCTAGGTAGTAAAAGAAAACAAAGATTAATTAGTAACAGAATGAAACAAGAAGCTCTGGATATGATTTTTATCTAGGAAACTAAATGTTCCATTCAAAAAATTAAAGAAATGTATAGCAAATGGCTCAATAATTTTGAGTATTTAGAAGTCAAGGCAAAAAATATAGCAGGTGGCATTCTTACTCTTTGGAATCCCCAAAAGATTGGCATAATAGATGATGAGGCTTCTAGAAATTATTTATCAGTGGTTATTCAACCTGTGGGGGATAGGGAGACCTATCTGGTCATGAATGTTTATGGCCCTTAGGGAATTGATGACAAACTTAGGTTTATAGATTCTCTGGTGGATCTCAGAGCGAGATATGTAAATATACCATGGATTTTGGGTGGCAATTTCAACATGATCAAATCACTATCAGAGAAAAAAGGGGGCACAAGAACGCTAAACAAAGACTCCTTAGCCTTTCAAACTTTTATGGATTCTATGAAGCTAGTAGACATTGTTTTGAGTAATGGTCTCTTTACTTGGAACAATAAAAGAGGAGGAGAGTCTCTGGTTGCATCAAAGTTAGATAGATTTATCATCTCAGAGGACCTTATACTCAATAATAAGGAAATGGCAGCGAGTATTCTCCCCTTTGGAGGATCAGATCACTGGCCGGTCCAACTAGAGGTCAAAGGCATAGGTACCCCCAGGAATAGACCTTTCAGATTTGAAAATATCTGGCTCACCCATCCAGATTTCATCAACAACATTTCAGGTTGGTGGTCTGAAGATTTACACATTCAGGGTACAAGTATGTTCCTTCTTCACAAAAGATCGAAACATATCAAGTGTAGGCTAAAAGATTGGAACATGAATGAATTTGGCAATATTTTTGAAGGAAAAAAAGTTGTTGAAAACAAATTGCAGGAACTAAACCAAAACCTTATCACGGTTGGCTTTGATAAAGTCAGAAATGAGAAAGCTACCAAACTCCAGCTAGAATGGGAGAACTTTTGTAAACAAGAAGAAATATTTTGGAGACAAAAATCTAGAGTGCAATGGCTAAAAGAAGGAGAGAAAAATACCAGATTCTTCCACAGATCCACCTTGGCAAACAGAGCCCATAATAGAATCTCTTCAATCAAGGATGAGGGAGGGCAACTTCTCAGTTCCCACGAAGACATAGAAGTTGTGTTAGTCCAGCACTTTCGTGGGATAGAAAAGGAAAACATTTCGGACAGAGAGCATTTCATCAAGGACTTAACAAGACATATACCAAGGCTAGTGTCCAGAGAGGATGACTTCAACCTCAATAGGCCGGTGACTAAAGAGGAGATCAGTGAGGTCCTCAAGGAAATGCAGAATTGTAAAGCGCCAAGCCCAGATGGATTCAATGTAGATTTCTTTAAAGCTTGTTGGAACATTGTTAAACAGGACATTCTGAATGTAGTAGAAGATTCCAGGAGGAATAGAACTATTCTGAAATCACTCAACACCTCCTTCATCTCTCTGATCCCTAAACAAGATAATGCCCTAACTCTAGATAATTTTAAACCAATGTGGTTTACAAGATAATT
The DNA here is from genome assembly GCA_031772625.1 of Pinus tabuliformis. NCBI lineage: Eukaryota > Viridiplantae > Streptophyta > Pinopsida > Pinales > Pinaceae > Pinus > Pinus tabuliformis. The sequence continues at coordinate 350,316,813 of CM062814.1, read as the reverse complement.
TCCAAGGTTGTAGCCAATAGACTCAAACCTCTTTTGCCCACTCTTGTTTCTGGGGAACAATCTGGTTATGTGGAAAGAAGGAAAATTCTCAATAATATCATTCAAGCACAAGAGGTGGTGCACTCTCTGACTAGCAATAGGAAGGTTGGAATGATTATGCAACTGGACCTAGCCAAAGCTTATGACAAGTTGAATTGGACCTATATTAGGAGGGTTCTTATTGCTTTTGGGTTCGATCATAACTGGGTCAGATGGGTCATGGCCCTGGTAACTTCTCCCAGTTTTTCTATTTTGGTAAATGGTTCTCCCTCCGAGACTTTTATTCCTTCAAGAGGCCTTAGGCAGGGTGACCCACTCTCTCCCTTTCTCTTCATTCTCATGATGGAAGGACTGGGTCGGTCCATCAAGCAAGCTAAGGAAGATGGGAAAATCAAGGGTCTCCAACTTTCTGAGAATGGACAATCCTTGACTCATCAACAATTTGTGGATGATACCATGTTGCAAGGAATCCCTACGGTCAAAGAGGCTCTAGCATACAAACAACTTCTAAGTGACTTTTCCATGGCTTCAGGTATGGAGGTTAATCTTTCCAAATCTAAGATTTTTTTTCTTTAATACCAATATTGCTATTCAAAGGAATATCTCCAGAATTCTGGGCTTTCAAAGGGATTTCCTTCCTTCAAAATATTTGGGTGTTCCTCTAACTGCTAAACCTCTGCATAAGAGCATATGGGAGCCGATGATTAACAAGATGCAAGATAAAATTAGGAATTGGACCACCAGATCTTTAAACTTGGCTGGTAGATTGGTGCTTACAAAGGCTGTTCTTCAATCTATCCCAGTTTTCATGCTTTCAGCTCTCCCTGCACCAAAAGCAGTCTTACAACAATTCAGAACCATTCAAAGAGACTTCCTCTGGGGCAAGGGGGAGAATAGAAAGAAATGGGCCTTGGTAGCCTGGGAAAAGATTTGCAAACCTAAAAATCATGGAGTTCTTGGTTTGGACGATCCAGAGGTTCTAAGCAGGGCTTTAGGGGCTAAACTTTGGTGGCGTTGGATTAAAGAACCAAAGGCTCAATGGGCTAGTATCTAGAAAGATAAATATGCTAGTACTTGGCAAATTAATGATCATATAAGGATGTCTAGAAGTATAAAGGGCTCTTATATCTGGAATAAAGCCTGGGAGAATAGAGGCTCAGTACAAAAGAACAGCTTTTGGGAAATCAGAGAGGGAGATCTGGCACTATTTTGGGAAGATAAATGGCAACAAGAACCGATACTATTAAAAGAGGACTTTAAGGACCTCAAGATTGAGACAGACATCATCAAGTTATCTAAGGTTAAAGATTTTTGGGATCAAACCAATAATGTAGGAAAATGGAAAAACTGGAGGAATATTGCCTATAGGGAAGACAGCCCCTTTAAGGCTAAAGGAGAGGCTCTTATGAAAATGTTGGAGCAAAGGAATATTCTAGTAATAGGGGGGCATGATCAGGTAAGATGGGGCAACAACAATGAGGGCACTTTTATTCTTAAGGAGGCAAAATGCATACTCTTTGAGCTGGATTCTCTTGCTCTAAATAGAATTTGGCAGAATCTATGGAGGCATCAAGGCTGGATGAAGATTAAACTCTTCATGTGGCTGGTTTACCATAAGAAAATTCTGACTTGGGACAATATTCGGAAAAGGGGGGTTCTGGGGCCTTCCAAATGCCAGCTCTGTGAGGCCCAAGAGGAAACTATGGAACACCTCCTCAACAATTGTATCTTCACCTCTAGATTGTGGGACTCTTTTGCCACCATCTTCCAAAAGACTGACAGGGATAGAGGGAGTATTATCAATACCCTAAACAACTGGAGGCGAAATTTTTCTGATTCTAAAATTCTTTGCTCAGCTTGGGCTCTCACGCCTAGCTTCATTATTTGGAATGTATGGAAAGAAAGGAACAATAGGATCTTTAAAAATGAAAAGAGATCCTTCCAATGTCTTTTTGAGCAGACCTTAAGACAACTTAGGGAGATGGTTAGTACGACCGTGAGAAATCTCCCTAAGAATCTACCTTCAAATGCTAAAATGAGAATTCTCAGACAGTTGGGCATGCAAGGGCTTATTCCTCGGGGCCTGGATAGAATGGTTAGGATAATGGAAACTAAGAAGGACTATTGGCATCCTCCCCCTCACGGTTTTCTGAAATATAACATTGATGGGGCCTCTAAAGGCAACCCGGGTATTGTTGGCTTTGGAGGGGTGTTAAGGGATGAATTGGGAAATATCCTTTCCATCTTCCATTGCCATTTAGGTAGAGCCACTAACAACATGGCAGAACTAATGGCTATGGAGCAATGCTTAGAACTCCTAGTGAAGGAAAATCAGCAAAATGTGATTATCGAAGCTGACTCTGAGATAATCATTAACTCAGTCAAAAGAATCAGTTGGGGCACGGGGCCGGAAAAGGTTTCAAAACATTGGAGGTTGATCTAGGTATTTCAAAGGATCTAGCTCCACCTCATGAGCCTACACACGGTAATTTTTAACCATGTAAGAAGGAAGGCTAACAAATTGGCAGATTTATTGGCCAACCAAGGAGTGAATTGTACCATTAGCAAAGTTGCGATGGGTTGGCAAGGGTTGTCTCAGAACAGACTCAAGGAATAGTGTGGTTGCCAAGCAGATGAAGATATGAGGGTGTATCGTAACAAAGCCATGGAGGCCATGTCCAGATAATTCGGTTTTGACATGAGTGGCTACTTTTTCCTCATTTTTACCCTTCTTCGGTGGATCGGCAGATTTTGCGGCCCGGGCAGTTGGCCGGAGGGATGGGACTGTACTTCACATGGGTTCATCAACTGGTGCAGAGGGGATGGGGTAAGAAGCCAGATTTCGGGCTTTCGTGGTAGTTGGAATACCCTAGTTTCTCTACATGGGAACATAATTCTGCCCACGAAGTGGCTTTTTGGTCATCGGGCGCCTTGCAAGCAGAAAGTGGTTTTTTAGATTTGGGAGCGATTCCACTCAAGTCGCTACACGTGGCCAAGGGGTGGGTACGAATACCACCTGTTAGAAAATTATATATTACGGAGCAATGGAACACATAAAATATTGCAGAAATATAAACACATAAAACACACAAAACAAGAGAGACATAGATATACGTGGTTCACCCAGTTTGGGCTACGTCCACCCCGAACAGCCAGTCCTTCCTTTCTATTATCCAGCAAAATGAAGAGACACAACCTACAGCAAATCCGTTGTAATATCCTTTGTTTTCTCTCACAGTCTCACCTCTCTGTTTCTCGCTCACAGAATACACATCTATCTCACAGCCTCAAATACAATACCCTCATACAAAGAGAGGGGTTGCCTTCTAGGGCAAAAAACCCTAAACTAAACATAAGTTCTACCGTCAGATCATCCGCCTAATGAACGGCCCAGATTGACTAGAAATTACTATACTTTTACAAGGCAACTTTACAGTTGTTTTTAGCTTCGGGGACACTGCCCCCGAAACCCCCCACCAGGGGGGGGCTCCCAAAGGTCGCAGCCGCCCCCCCCTGGACCCCCCTGCAGCGAATATTTTACGGGCGGCGTTGCCGCCCCCATTTCGAACTGGGGTCCTATGTGGCGATACCTTTGAATATAGAAGATAATCAGGCTCCACACCCAACAATCTCCCACTTGGAGACTGATTGTAGCAACTCCACCGCTGCTCCATTTGCTGGACAGTGACTCCTCTTTGGACTTGGTTGTTTCTCATCTTCATCGTCATCCTTGAAGACCAAATGAAACTGAGCATATTCTCAGTTTCTCCCTGGTTACAACTTTTGTTAGCATATCTGCAGGATTCTGGCTAGTGTGTATCTTTTCCAGCTTCAACTCTCCATCTTCCAACACTGATCGTATGAAATGGTACTTGAGCTGTATGTGTTTAGTCCTGGAATGAAATGCTGAGTTCTTTGCAAGATGAATGGCACTTTGGCTATCATTGTATAACGTGCCCATATCATGCTCCTTACCCAATTCACCCATAAACCTTTGTAACCAAATCATTTCTTTACTAGCCTTTGTAGCAGCAACATACTCTGCTTCTGTTGTTGAAAGTGCAACAACACTTTGGATTTTTGAAACCCAACTGACAGTTGTTCCTCCAACAGTAAATACATATCCTGTAGTGCTCCTCCTGTTATCTCTGTCACCTGCCATATCTGCATCAACATATCCTTGTAGGGAGATGTTTGAACCACCAAAGCATAATGCTTGATTTGTGGTACCTTTCAAATATCTGAGAATCCATTTCACTGCCATCCAATGTTCCTTTCCTGGATTGTTCATGTACCTGCTTACAACTCCCACTGCATGTGCAATATCAGGCCTTGTGCAGACCATTGCATACATTAAGCTTCCAACTGTTGATGCATATGGAACTTTAGACATATAATCCATGTCTTCTTGGGTCTTTGGGCACATTTCCTTGCTAAGTTTGAAATGGCTAGCAAAAGGTGTACTAACTGGTTTTGCATTGTGCATGTTAAATCTTTTCAACACTTTTTGTATGTACTCATTCTGAGACAATGTTAATTTACGATTTTTCCTGTCTCTAGTTATTCTCATACCAAGGATTTGTTTTGCAGCTCCCAAATCCTTCATTGCAAATGAATTTGCCAATTTTCTTTTGAGCACATTTATTTCCTGCATGTTAGATCCTGCAACAAGCATGTCATCTACATACAGTAACAATATAATATAGCTGCCATCATTTTGCTTTTTCAAATAAACACAATGATCAGAGTGACATCTAGTATAACCTTGTTCAGACATAAACTTGTCAAATTTTAGATACCACTGCCTTGGAGCCTATTTTAAGCCATGCAAGCTCTTCTTCAACCTGCACACTAGTTTCTCCTTCCCTTTCACCTCATATCCTTGTGGCTGCTGCATATATATCTCTTCCTCCAAATCCCCATGGAGAAAGGTTGTCTTTACATCTAACTGCTCAAGATGCAAATCTTCAGCTGCTACAAGACTTAAAATAGTTCTGATTGAAGTCATTTTAACAACAGGAGAAAATATTTCATCAAAATCAATACCTTTCTTCTGTGCAAACCCCTTCACCACAAGTCTAGCTTTATACCTCTGTTTTCCTCCATCTTCTTCCTTCAGCCTGTAAACCCATTTATTCTTCAATGTAGTTTTTCCTACAGGCAACCTGACTAAATCCCAAGTCTGGTTATGCATTAAGGAGTCCATCTCTTCTTCCATGGCTACCTCCCACTTCTTTCTGCTTTCAACCTGCATTGCTTCTTCATAACATTCGGGTTCACCAGAATCAGTCAACAATAAATAATATAATGAAGGAGAGTATCGTTCAGGGGGTCTACCTATCCTGGTAGATCTTCTAACACCACTTTCAGGTGTTTGGGGTGCCTGTTGTTGTTGTGGTTGTTGATTATTATTATTTTCAGGCACCTTTACTTTTTCAGTGATTTCATCAAGAACTGCGTATTCCTTGTTTTCCTTTTCCTGTTTCTCTTCCTGCAAGTGATTCTTATACAAGACCTTTTCATTGAATATTACATCTCTGCTCCTAATGATTTTGTGATTTTCGTAATCATATAAGCGATAACCAAAATCATTAACACCATATCCAATAAAGGTACATTTCTTTGACTTTGCCTCAAGCTTTGTTCTATTTTCTTTATCAATATGGACAAAGGCCTTACAACCAAAAGGCTTTAAAATAGAGTAGTTTACCTTTTTACTTGTCCATGCTTCCTCTGGAACACCACCATCCAAGGAACTTGAAGGCCCTCTGTTTATCAGATAAACAGTAGTATCTACAGCATCTGCCCAAAACTGTAAAGGCAATCCTGCATGCAATCTCATGCACCTTGCACGCTCCATGATTGTTCTGTTCATCCTTTCTGACACACCATTTTCTTGTGGTGTTCTTGGAACTGTCTTCTCTCTGCGAATTCCATGCTCTGAACAGTACCTATCAAACTCTTTGCTGCAATATTCACCTCCATTGTCTGATCTAAGATACTTCAATTTCTTTCCTGTCTCAATCTCAACCAAAGCTTTCCATTGCTTGAAAGTATCAAATACATCAGATTTATTCTTAATACAATAAATTCAAGTTTTTCTAGTTGCATCATCAATAAAAGTAACATAATAACGAGAGCCACCAAGAGATGATACCTGAGCAGGTCCCCATACATCTGTATGCACAAGCTCTAATTTTTCATTCTTCTTTTCTTTCCCAACTCTGAGAAATCTGACTCTCTTCTGTTTTCCATAAATGCAATTCTCACAGAAGTCCAAATCAACATTCTTCAAACCTGGCAACAAATTCCTTGAGTGAAGAATCTTCATCCCCTTTTCACTCATGTGTCCGAGCCTATGATGCCATAATGCTGCATCTGCTCCTTTGGAAGTTAAAGCATTAACAGAGTTAGAAATACCATTGCATAAATACAATGTACCAACCTTTTCACCTTTTGCTATTACCAGGGCTCCTTTGGTGACCTTCCAAGCTTTATCTGTGAAAGTTGTCACACAACCTTCACCGCCTAACTGCCCTGTTGAAATCAGATTTTTCTTTAGATCTGGAACATGCCTTACCTCCTTTAGTAGCCATTGGTTTCCATGCTGCTGTTTTACAATAACCTTACCCATTCCAACGATTTTACAGGGTTTATCATCACCCATACGAACTTGTCCAAAATCTCCTTGAACATAGTCATGAAAGTATTTCTTATCAGGTGTGGCATGGAATGAAGCCCCTGAATCTACCACCCAGGAATCAGTAATATTTTCGAAAGAAAGAATCAGAGCATCTTGTAACACCTCACCTGTCACATTTGCTTCATGATTGTTTTCTTGTTGTGCATCTCCTTCTTTTCCCTTCCGAGATCTACAGTCTTTCTTTAGGTGTCCTTTCTTTCCGCATTTCCAGCACACTATCCCCGATCTGAACTTGGATCTGCCTTTCCTTGATTTACTGTGATATCCTGAGCTCTTTCCTCTTTCCATTTTTCTTCCTCTAGACTCTGCACTCAAAGCATTTCTCGATGTCTCACCGGAGCTTTTCCGTCGCATTTCCTCGCTAAGGATAGCACCGACAACATCATCAAACTTTAAAGTACTAGATCCAGAAATGGAGTTACTAATGGCCATTACCAAACCATTCCAACTTTCTGGTAATGAGCACAAGAATAACAGAGCTCTAACTTCATCATAAAAGTTTACCCCTACAGAACTTAACTGACTTGTAACTGTATTAAAATCATTTAAATGGTTTGCAACAGATCCACCTTCCGACATATTCATATTAAATAACCGTTTCATAAGAAATACCTTGTTTGAGGCCGAGGGTTTTTCATATAGTTTCGACAACGTCTGCATCAAACCCTCTGTCGTGGTTTCCTTCGAAATGTTGAAGGCGACTGATGCAACAAGGCACAACCATATTTTTCTGAGTGCCTTTCTATCGAGAAGGTTCCATTCTTCGTCTTTCATACCCGTCGGCATCTTTGTTTTTCCGCCCAATGGTAGGTATAGATCTTTTTGATACAGATAATCTTTCATCTGCATCTTCCACAGCGAGAAGTTTTGGCCGTTAAATTTCTCGACCCTAAACTTACCATCTTCTGCCATTTCTCCCACTCGAACCAGGAACCCTTCTTTCCTGCGAGTTTATCAGCCAAATAGACCTTCGGCTTTGATACCAGTTGTTAGAAAATTATATATTACGGAGCAATGGAACACATAAAATATTGTAGAAATATAAACACAGAAAACGCACAAAACAAGAGAGACACAGATATACGTGGTTCACCCAGTTTGGGCTACGTCCACCCCGAACAGCCAGTCCTTCCTTTCTATTATCCAACAAAATGAAGAGACACAACCTATAGCAAATCCGCTGTAATATCCTCTGTTTTCTCTCACAATCTCACCTCTCTGTTTCTCGCTCACAGAATACACATCTATCTCACAGCCTCAAATACGATACCCTCATACAAAGAGAGGGGTTGCCTTCTAGGGCAAAAAACCCTAAACTAAACATAAGTTCTACCGTCAGATCATCTGCCTAATGAACGGCCCAGATTGACTAGAAATTACTATACTTTTACAAGGCAATTTTACAGTTGTTTTTAGCTTCGGGGGCGCTGCCCCCCCGAAACCCCCCGCCAGGGGGGGGCTCCCAAAGGTCGCAGCCGCCCCCCCCGGACCCCCCTGCAGCGAATATTTTACGGGCGGCGTTTCCGCCCCCATTTCGAACTAGGGTCCTATGTGGCGATACCTTTGAATATAGAAGATAATCAGGCTCCACACCCAACACCACCCTCATCGCACGCTAACCCCCGGAGCTTTAGGCCCATGCAATATGATCCTGGGCTGACGGATCAAGCTCAGAGGATCGACGGCTAGGAATCATCGAGCATGTCAATGGGGCCATGTGGTTAAGCGGCGGGCTTTTTGGCATCGCGATATCTTCCTCTGCCGTTGGATCAAGCTTGGGAGATCTACAGTCAGGAACCTTCGAGCATGTCAGTGGGTCTGCATGGTTAATAGACGGGCTCCATGGCACCGTGAGATCTTCCTCTACCGTTGATTCGGGCATGGTGTTTTGATGGTGGAGATTAAAGGCTTCAACGCTGATTTCCATTTGGATTTAGGTATTTCTTTGGTTTGAGTGTTAGTCCCCCATTCAGTTTGTGGTGAGTCGAATGGCTGGCCTTGGTACAATCTGGCAATTGAGGATTTTGTTGTTTTGTTTGGTAGGGATTGGGGTTTACACCCTTAACTCGATGCCCTTGGTTGTTAGGTGGTAGTTTTACCCGGTCCATGGATCCACTTGGATGTTTGTAATCTATGTAAATTATTTTCTAGTTTAATGATAATGAAGGTACAACTCTTGCTTTAGCAAAAAAAAGATCATTTTATGGATGCCTTAGAAGAAGATGATTTTCTTGAATAAATCACTCAACTCAAAATTTGCTTGGAAGAAAAGAATATATTCATAGACACTTTGACACATCAACTCACGGAAAGGGAAAAGCACAATGAAAAATTAGAGTGTGAAGTAGTGAGTCTAAGAAAGGAACTTGAGAAGACAAAATATCTGAATCTTAGATTTGCTAAAGGATCAGAAACCTTAGATGAAATCATCAAGGTTCAGCATTCTCCTCTTATAAAGACTGGTCTTGGATACACTAGAGAAACATCCCAACCAGAAAAGTCTTCAGCCATCACCAGAAGCTATCTTAATGCAGCAAAAACTAGTCAACAATGCGTCAATCCTCAGCAAAAGCCTAAAGGTACTCCCTAGGTAAATCATGCTCATTTTACTCCAAGGGTGAACATCAATAGAAGCACTAACCAAAATGTGAACAATACCAAAATATTTTATGATCACAGAAACTTCTTCTTTAATGGAAAATGCTTTTCATGCCATAACTTTGGTCATAAGGCTACTCAATGTGTTTCTTACAAAACTATCATGACTAGAGAAGCAAGAAAAAAAGGAGCGTGCAGGAATCAAGAAGAGATATTATAATAACTTTTCACCTCTTGAAGATGAAATTGAATGTTCATTTTGCAATAACTTTGGTCATGAAGAATCTGAATGCAGGAGAAAATTTCAGCCAACATATCAAAAGGAGCAAACATCATCAAACTGCAAGGTATGGAAAAAGAAGGAATTACAGTCATATGTATGTGGCATAGCTCTGTTTGCAAAAGGACAAGAAAATCAGAGGTGCATTGATAGAGGATGCTCAAAACACATGACATGTGCTAAATATAAACTCATTTCATACAATGCTTTAGAAAAGGAAAAGAATGTCTCTTTTGGAAATGACACACCAACTGTCATTAAGGGTAAAGGTTTTGTTTATATAAAAGAAAAGGTTAAAGTTGGAAATGTTATGTATGTTGATGGATTAAAGCATAACTTATTGAGTGTTAATCAAATGTGTGATCAAGGAAATGAAGTTGAGTTCCAATCAAAAGAATGTGTGGTTTGTGAGCTTGACACAAGAAAGACCATAATCAAAGGTACAAGAACTCCAAGAAATCTATATATACTAGAAGGAGGTCAAGAACAATTTTATCTAAGAAAAACAAAAGAGAACTAGTTATGGCATAGAATATTGGGGCATCTAATCTTTTCTCAAATAAGAAAATCATGCAGGCTCAAGGTTATTCGTGATCTTCCAGATACCATCATCCCAGAAAGTACCATCTGCAAACCATGTCAATTCGATAAGAAAACTAGAGTTCAATTCAATGCCAAAGAAGGATTAGCAAGTAAGCCTCTTGAACTCATTCATACTGATTTGTGTCGACAAACAAGGAAAAGGTCACCTCATGGAGAAGAATACTACATTTTATTCATTGATTATTTTTCTAGAATGTGCTGGATTGGGTTACTAAAACATAAAGATGAAGCATTTGAAAAGTTTAAGGTCTTCAAAGATTTAGTTGAAAATGAATTAGATCTAAAAATCAAATGTCTCAAACCTGATCGGGGTGGAGAATTCATATCTGGTGAACTCTTTGAATTTTGTGAACAACGCGGAATAAAGAGACAATTCTCTGTTGCCAGAACTCCTCAACAAAATGGCGCGGCAAAAAGAATGAATAGAACAGTTCAACAAATGGCTCGAGCTATGTTTTATGAGTCTCAAACTTCTGACACCTTATAGGGTGAAGCTGCACATACTACAGTAAATATTCTCAACAAAGCTCATGTACGTGTAAATAGTGATAAAACTCCATATGAACTTTGGTATGGTAAGCTTCCCACTGTAAACACTTCAGATTTTTTGGAAGAAAATGTTTCATCAAAAAGACTGATGAAAAACTTGGTAAGTTTGAACCCAGAGTAGGCGAAGGAATATTTCTTGGTTATTCATCTAGAAGTAAAGGATACAAATGTTATAATAAGAGACTTCGAAAAATTGTTGAATGCATTGATGTTGTAATCGATGAAGCATGCAAAAATCCGAAACATGTGACATCAGTAAAATAATATGATAATAATGAAGACAGTGAATGCTTTCCCATATCAAATCGAAATGATATAGAGGAAGAAACCAATGAAGCATCAGAAGAAGATACATCTGACAGTGAAAAGGCTCCATCCAGGTATGTTCAAAATAATCATCGAGAATCTCAAATTCTAGAAGAAAAAGGGAATGGAGTACAAACAAGAAGAACCCTTGTAGGATCTTCTAGTTATCTAGCATTATTATCCTCCATAGAACCACAAAATGTAAATGAAGCAAGGAAAGATGAATGTTGGGTTAAGGCCATGGATGAATAACTTGACCAAATTGAAAAGCATGATACTTGGGAATTAGTTCCTAGACCTCATGATAAAAATGTGATAGGGATAAAATGGATATTCAAGAATAAGTTGAATGAAAATGGAGAGGTAATTAGGAATAAAGAAAGGCTTGTTTGTAAAGGGTATGCACAACAAGAAGATATATACTTTGAAGAAACTTTTGCACCTGTAACTAGAATTGAAGCCATAAAAATGTTTCTTGCTATTTCAAGTTTTCAAAAATTCAAAGTTTATCAAATGGATGTAAAATCTACATTTGTTAATGGAGAGCTAGAAGAAGAAGTATACGGTGAACAACCAGAAGGATTCATTCTGGGAAATGATGCAAATCTTGTATGCAAACTCAAAAAAGATTTATATGGACTTAAACAAGCTCCGAGGGCATCGTATTATCATCTTGACAAATATCTTCAACAACAAGGCTTTAGAAAAGGATCCAGAGAAAACAACTTATATACAAAAATTGAGAACGATAAACTACTAATTATTGTTGTTTATGTTGATGATATCACATTTGGCAGTAATGAAGAATCTATGAGTTAAAACTTTTCTTTTGTTATGCAGCAAGAATTTGAAATGTCTTTACTTGGAGAACTAACCTATCTTCTTGGTCTACAAGTGCACCAAATAAAAGATGGAATCTTTCTCTCACAAAATAAATATCTAAAACAAATTTTGAAGAAGCACAGAATGGAAGATTCCAAACCAGTATGTACTCCAATGGTAACAGGATGTAGTCTCAGTTCTAATGATGAATCTCCTACAGTGAATCAACTAGAGTACAGATATATGATTGGAATTCTACTTTATCTAACAGGTACTAGACCAGATATCCTGCATGCGGTAGGAATTGTTGGAAGATTCCAAGCCAAAAATGTCTAAAACATGTAATAAGTAGTCCCAGTTAATCCAATCATGAGACTTAGAAAGATCTAGCTTCACAATCATTCCCAATTTTTCGAGACATTTCAAAGAATGAATAATCTCTTGAACAATAACTATTCCATCTAAAATTTGTCTACCTTCAAAAACCCATATTTCTTAGGAGTGTTGGGCATGGAATCCCCCCAAGGCATGTTTTGGGGCTCAAAGCCCAAGTTTTGACCCAATATTGTTGTAAAGACTCTGCGAATTGTGGGCACGGAGCGCGAAATGTATGATAGAGTCACAGGGTTGTCCGCCTAGTTTTGTAATGTAATGTTGGCTGGATAGACCTACCCATGGTCCGCGGACCATGGGATTGTATAAATAGAGCGAGGCTCTAAGTGTAAAGGGATATAGAATATTAGAGGAAGAGAGATAGAAAGACGTATAAGGGACTAAGGTGAAGTGTGTCTTTGGGTCGTAGGGTAGGAGAAGGCTCTGCAACTAAGTGCGTAGAGGCCTAGTAGTCCATAGCTGACCTTCTAGTTGTCATATGAGCCCTCGTACACTTTGAAACAAACACTTCCAATTTTGAAAGATTTGGGCATTACATTCCTTCCACAAGTGCCACAAGATGAAGCTTGTACTCAAAATCCATGCTCTATTAATAATAGGAATTTTAAAGATTCACAATTTCTAGTTCTCCAACCAATCCAATATCATGCCAAAAAAATGATGTTTTGCACCAAAAATATCCACTAGAAATGACCACACCTCCATTGCAAACAAGAATGAGTGTAATAAGTGATCCATATCCTCCTCTATAGAAAATCAAAGACAACAATAGGAAGGACTTGGAATACCTTTCCTCCTTATTCGCTCCCAGGTAAGGATGTGGTACCATAGAACTAACCAAAGGAATAATGATATCTTGGGCCACAAATTCGGCAACCAAATTTTTTCCAAACATCTCTACGAGCTGACAGATTATGACCTGCACGAAAATAGTAAGCTTCATTGACTGTGAACATTCCCAGAGTCCTCGCACCCCAACAAAGAATATCTGGTCCATGGGATAATCTAATTTTCCTTTCTAATAATTCATAATGAAAATTGTCCCAAGGCATATCCTGAGGAGATTGGAGCCAATCTTTCTTAATCTTCCATGAGTACCATTAAACTTCATCAAGCCCCACATTCCTATAATTCCTTACCTTAACCGCTCCTAGAGTTGATGTAAAGAGTTTAATTCCCTGAAAATTCATTATATTATAAAGTTTCGGGAGTTGTTTCTAATTATCCTCCCAAAAAATCCATGTATCACCATTATGAATTTCCAAAAGGCGTGCTCCTTAACAACATTACGGTTCTCGTGAGCCTAATTCCAAATGCTAGAACTTGTCACTAGAGTATTCCAACTTAGCTTATCAACTTGCGTCAAGAATGGATCATATTTGCGTGTCCAAATTCTCTTTCGTAGTTCAGAATCTCCATTAACCCATCGCCACCATAACTTAGCCCCAAAGGATGCACTGATCACAGTAGGATCACACAAACCTAATCCACCCACCCATTTAGGTTGAACCAAATGATCCAAGGCAACCAAGGACCATTATTTAGCCCTGTTAGCTCCTCTCCAAAGAAAATTTTTCCATTTAGAAACAAAAATTTGCATCCCTATACGAGGCATAGGCATGTTTGACATTTGATAAATCAAAAGAGCTTGAAACATTGTCTTAGTAAGAACCATATGACCTGCAAAGTTCAAAGCTCTGAAATTCCAATTATCAATTTTATAGAAAAGCTTGGTAAGAAGGTTTTGCCAACATGAAATATGTTTAGGATTGAAAACTAATGGAAATTTGAGATATCTAGAAGGAAGAGAATCTCTTTGAAACTAAAGAGTTATAGCCAAAAATATTTGAACTAAATCTTTGCAATTGAAAAAGAAAATGCATGATTTATTATTATTTACTAGCATATCAGAAGCATCCATAAATATTGATAGAAGGGAGTGTATCTCTTTGACCTCTTTCAGACATGGAAAGGAAAAAAGACAAACATCATCAACAAATTGTTAATGTGTAATTGAGAGATTCGGTCCAAATAATTGTAAATCCTTAAGCTTTCCTTGATTGCAAGAATATGAGAATAACTTACCCAGACCTTCCATATACATGATAAATAAAAATGGAGAAATAGGATCACAAAAGTGCCAAAACGAGAACCATTAATAATGATAGAGAAAAAGGGAGTCGAGATTAGAGAGGGCACCCATGAAATCAACTACTAAGAAAAGACAAAAGTGTCTAAAACGTGTAATAAGTAGTCCGAGCTAACCCAATCATGAGACTTAGAAAGATCTAGCTTCACAATCATTCCCAATTTTTCAAGACCTTTCAAACAATGAATATCTCTTGAAAAATAACTATTCCATCTAAAATTTGTCTACCTTCAAAAAACCCAAATTTCTTCAGAGAGATACTCAAATGCATCAGAGGTTTCAATCTATTGACCAAGACAATAGAGATAATCTTGTAAACAACATTACACGGTGTAACAAACATGAATCTGCTAGGATCGTCCGATTTAACAATTTTAGGAATTAGCGTAAAGAAAGTGGTATTCAATCCACTCCGCATAGATTGTAAACTATAGGACTCCTCCACCAATTCAACAATTTCAACACCCATGAAACTCTAGCAAGCTTTGAAAAAATATGTCGTGAATCCATTTGATACAGGCAAATTATTTGTCGCCATTGTCAAAACTACTGACTCCACCTCTTGAAAGGACATTGGACAGATGAGAGCCAAATTCTGCTCAAGGCTAATGAGCTTTAGGAATACAAGCTTATGTCTTATTAATATAAGGTTTCCAACAAAAGGACATCTCAGACAAAACCCCCTTAAAGTATGCAACTAGTTCTTCTTCAATTTAGTGATGTGTAAGATTTCGTTGTCCATCTCTGCCTCACAAGGAGAAGATTTGATTTATATGACAGTGATGAATCATGGATTTGTTAAAGAAATTATTATCCTTTTCACCCTCCTTCGGCCATTGCACTCTAGTGATATGGATGCATGCTTGAATCATTCCAATAAAAACTCAAAAAACAACCATCAAATTAACACATTTGTGGAGGTGAACTTGATTCATTGTAACGAAAAGTGAAAAATCAACTCTCAAATTGACACATTAAGTCGGATTGTTAGTCAAACATCTAGACAACCCTTAGAGTGATAAATAAATCAATCATAAAATTAAAAAACAAAACAAAAAATTAAAAAAATTAAAATTAAAATAAATAAATAAATAAAATAAAATCATAACCTAAAAACAACCATAATAGGTAAAAAAATAAAACTCAATTAAATTAAAACATTGAAAAAAATACAATTAAAATTAAAATTAACCAAAAAAACAAATATTTAAAAAATTATTAAAAAAAAAAAAAAAAAAAAAAAGCAACACATAAACCATAAAAAAATAAAAAATAAAAAAAAAGAGTTAAAATCACCCCACATATATATATATATATCAATTTTTTTTTTTAATAATAAAAAAAATTATATTAAAAATATATATAAACATGAAAAAACATACAAATTAAACATTTGAAAATATTTAAAAATATATATATAATCAATAAAAATAAAAAACTAAATATCTCCACCCAACCCTGCGGCCCCTTAGCCATTGATATTTATCTTTTTATTTTTTTAATATTTTAAATGTGTATTTTGTGTGTGTTTTTTAATTGTTTTTTTTTTTAATAATATGTATTTGTCAAAAAAAATTATGTACTTTTTTTTTTTTAAATAGTTTCATATCTATGTTATTTTATTTTTAAATTTTATATCATATATATGTTTTTTAATTTTTTTATTCTAATAATTTTTAAATAAATTTTGATTCTATTGATTTATAATGTTTTAATTATTTTATCCATAATTTTTTTCACTCACGTATTTGTTTTAATGGTTTTTTATTTTATTTTTATTTTAAACAATTTAGTGCTAATTTAATAATTTTATTTATTTATTGAAGTTATTTTTTATTTTCACTTTTAACAATATTTTGTATTTCGTTATTTTTACTTAAAGTTCTATGCTAATCATTATTTTAAAAAATTAAATTAAATGTTATGATTTCTAGACATAAAAATTCGTAAAAAAAACTCATTAAAATTGTTAGCTTTTTAATTTTTTTTGCAATTTTTTTCATAAAAATCTTTTATTTGGCATGTCATTTCATGCAAAGAGGTGATGAAATGTATATTTTTTAGTTATATCTATATGCAAATTGTATATTTTTTTGTCAATTGTTTAAAATTATTATTTTTTTGTGACAACTATTTTATGTGCATTAAAGTATTAATTAACGATACATAAATATATTTAAAAAAAAAATAAAAACATAATTTCAAAATATTATTTTTTAAACTTTGAAAAAAAATCATTAGAAAAAAAATATTGTAAGAGAAAATAAAAAACACAAACTTGAAAAACCATTAAAAACAAGCATCTTAGGAAGAAAAGAGAAGAAGAAGAAGAAGATAACTTGAAAAATGGTTAAATAACCAACATTTAAAAAAAATGAGCATACTTAAAAAAAAAATTATAAAGGATCTAAAATATGGGCCCCTACCCCCGAAAAAATGGGTTTATGGCACTTCAGCACTTTTAAAAATCTGCATGAAAATCACCAACATTTTTAAAAAATTATACATAATATATAAGGAAAATTAACGCGTCAAAAATAAACTCAAAATGGTGGTTGATGTTCTATCAACACTTTTCAAAATTGACATGAAAATCACTAACATTTTCTAAAAAATGTGCATACTTAATATATAAGAAAATTTGAAGTGTCAAAAATATGTTCCAAAAAAAATGTGTATTCTGAATCAACACTTTTCAAAATCGATAATTTTTTACAACCTCCAAAAAAGTGAGAACTCGAAAAAGTTTTCGTTTGGTTGGTAACTGTGTTTCAAGCGTATGTGGTCCATAGATAGCAGAAAGATAAACAACCTCTGAAGAACCTATGTACCGAAACCGACCTATCAAGACTCCAGTACTAGTCATCCAATCCTTGAACAACACCCCCAAAGGGTTCCACAAGATAGCTATCCTTCTAGCACACCCACGAGCATCAATGGACATAAGTTCACAACCTTTCTAGCAACAAGCTGCAGTAGTGGACATTTTCGACAAAGAAACATCGGTTTCGTGCAAAATAACTAAAGTCGACTTCTCCAGTCTTATTCCTTCCCTTAAATATTATTGTTTCCATTTAAACCCCGAATGTTCCATGACATAATATCCATAGCTAAGATTGAGAAAGCATATAAAATATGTTGAGATTTCAATAACCTATCCTGAATTGATTAATTCATCTCTCGTTGATTGAATCAACTCACGTTGAGACTTATGACCCTTTTTCTTGACATCCTTGTCTGGCAGTTCTTTACCTATATCCTTCAAGGCTGGAGAACTTGAAGTTCCATAAGCCTCCTGTAGCTCCATAGGTTTGTGCTTCTTCCATTGCAAATACAACTTCGCATACAACTTCCAATGATCATTCGCTAATTCATCCAAATCGTGTGTTTCCCATTCATTTAATAACTGAACTAGTTGTTGTTCCTCCACTCCTAGAATTCCACTTTTTGTTGCATGAGGGGAATTACTTCTCAATACCTGGTAAGTATGAAAAGGGTCTATCTATTCTAAATTCTCCTTTTGGGAGCTTTCGTTTGATCATTTGTTTATCTCCTATTAAATCAATGTCCTTCTTAGTCATCATAGTATCCTCTTTCACAGCATGATCTTCCTCCATGCCTTCCAAGGCAGTGAAAATATTATGCTCCTCTAGCTTCTTAAAGTGTTGAACCGAGTAACCTCATGTCGACCTTCAACAAGGTGGAGCTTTTGAAAAACCTTCTTGAGTCACAAACCTAGACTCTTGTCATTCCGTTCTACGACTAGGGAAATCACGAAACTGTTGGAAATAATACTGAGAGGGGGGGTGAATCAGTATTATCTGATTAATCAAACTTTTTAAATGCTCAGAAACATATACGCTACTTCAGTTAAGTGAACCAGCGTGTACACGCTACTGTGACGAAGTAAAACAGCGTATAGGAAGAAAACTCACAATTTAGTTAGCTTATTCTTCAATTAAGTGCATTAGGACATTATTCATCACATTAACAGTAAACATGTGCAGTAAAACAGAACAGATAAAAGGCCACACACATGAACACCAAGATATAAGGTGGAAACCCAATGTGGGTGAAAACCACCTGCTGCAAGTTGTCTCTATCTTTCTTTAATATGAAACTTCAGTTTACAATCTTTTGTACTGGTGCAGCCTTATACCAGTACGCAGGCTACAACCTGCAGAAGGCTTCAACCTTCTCTCGTTCTCCAAACTTCCTTGGAAGGGAGCTCCAACCCCCTTTGCTCTTGTACTAGCCAAGATACTAGTACGTAGGTGCTGACCTACAATCTTCCTTCTTTCAGATATCACTTTTCATACATTTTCAGACTTGGATATTCCTGAAGCACAACATTACAATCTGAAGACCACAAATCATTCAATTTCCACAACAGATCATTGAAGCATAAAACAACCAAACTTTGAATCACTGAACCACTGAACCCTGTCAATCACCAGTTACCAGAACACAGAGCAGACTACAGAACTCTGCAATAACAGTCAGACCCCACTGTAAACCCA
Organism: Pinus tabuliformis; assembly: GCA_031772625.1. NCBI lineage: Eukaryota > Viridiplantae > Streptophyta > Pinopsida > Pinales > Pinaceae > Pinus > Pinus tabuliformis. Next base: position 350,297,851 of record CM062814.1, on the reverse strand, counting down.
AAATCAAGCTTCAAAAGATATACGCTACTTCAATGAGCAAAACCCGCGTATACACGCTCTTTTACCGAAGCCAACCTGCGTACAGATCTAAAAATAAACTTTCTCAACTTGCAGATGTACCAGACATTAGTTAGATCCAAAACGTAACATTGCGACAATATGCAGATCTAGAAATACGCATAATCAACCATATCATGATAGTGCATTTCAAACCATTAGATCCCGATCTATCCTTAGATCTAGTCTTCCATCAACCGATGTGATCTCTCCTTGGCTTAGATCAAGCAACCCAGAACCTGCATATCAGATCTCTTTCTCTCTTAGATATTCAAGCCTTGTCGAAAGATGATCTTGCCTAATGATCTTCTTCTCCTTATATAGTCTTAGGCCTAACTCAATACCAAGAGCCAAAACCATAGTAACACAATACCATCAACTTCAAAACTAGGGATCGACACGCCCGTCGAGACACAATGGTCCGAAATCATAGGCACAACTTCCAAGGACTAACCACCATGGACCAAAGGAACCTTTCCACATACACGCGCTTTTTATGAATCGAACTTGCGTGTACACGCGACTTGGGCTTAACGAAACGGCGTGTATGAGCTTCCTTGGTATGCTGTACTGAGATCTGTCTTCTGATTAAGTTGCCATCACCTGTACCAACCTCTGAGCACCTGTACCATCCTCTGAGTGAGTTGCCATCAAGGACAACACTTGAATCATAATGCCAACAATCTCCCCTTTGGACTTGATGGCAACCATCACACCAAGTCACTCTCCCCCTTTGACATCAAGGGCAAAGGGCTGTGCTCCCCCTGAGGACATGCTGATATCTCTGTTGGCTGTGCTGACTTGTGCTCCCCCTGACGAAGGCCAGATCTGCAAAAGATGTTCTTCAACAAGAACCAAGACGTATACACCATAAGGGACCTTCCTATCACCAAAAGACTCAATACATACATCCATACTCCCTACCAAGAGGGGACATAACAGAAACAACCAATTATATTACAGCATTCATCCCAGGCATAGTGGGGAAACCAACAAAGGCCGTTACATGACCTTGATACCATAAAAGAGATATGACAAGAGAGATACATGACATAGAGACAACAGATCTAGACCAAGACTTAGGAAAGACACCAGCAGCATCTGATAAACATCTTGTTAGATCAGCAACCAGAATTTCTTTCTGAGCTCCTTCTCCTGAAACCAACAACCAAAACATCTGAATGCCAACAATGCTTTATGAGACTTTTGAGCTGCTCCCCCTGAACCTGTGCCTGTTGCACTCCCTGAAACTGTGCCTGAAGAATTCTGACATTCCTATTGCTGTTCAGAACTTCAGAGTTTTCCCTTGCTGTTCAGAACTTCATATACGCATTTTATCCTGTACAAAACAGCGTATGTACGCGGATATTCTTTCTGCAACAAGCGTCCAGCATACACGCGACTTACCCAGCATGAAACCGCGTGTATACGCACATATCCCTTCCGTAACCTGCGTATACCAATTTTTCTGTAGAACAAACAAACTTCAACAACAGGATGAAGCATCAACTACTCCCAGCTTTTGTCTGAGATATTCAAAAGTTTCCCTGGGCAGTGGTTTTGTGAGAATATCAGCAACTTGCTCTTAGAAGGAACATACTCCAACTTGACCTTCTGCTCAAGCACTTGTTCCCGAAGAAAATGGTACTTGATTGGTATGTGCTTGGTCTTTGAGTGCATGACAGGATTCTTTGAAATGCTGATTGCACTTGTATTATCACATAAGATAGAGACAGGTGGAGTGCAAGTGATTTGAAAGTCCTGCAAGGTCTGCATCATCCAAAGAAGTTGTGTGCAACAAGATGCTGCAGCCACATATTCTGCTTCAGCTGTAGATAAGGAAATCGAACTTTGTTTCTTGCTGAACCAAGATACTAATCTGGAACCCATGAAGAAAGCACCTCCACTTGTGCTTTTCCTATCATCCACACTTCCAGCCCAATCTGCATCTGTGTAAGCATGAAGAGTGAGATCAGTATTTCTAGGATACCATAAGCCATAGTTTTGGGTCCCTTGAAGATATTTGAAGATTCTTTTGACTGCCTGAAGATGAGTTTCCTTTGGGTTGGCTTGAAATCTTCCAACCATTCCTACTGCATGTGTAATATCTGGTCGAGTACCTGTCAAATAAAGCAAACTCCCAATCATGGATCTATAAGTGGGTTGGTGGACTGCTGCTGATTCATCATTTGCACTGAGGCTGCATCCTGTAACCATGGGTGTACATACTGGCTTTGACTCTTCCATGCCATACTTCTTCAAGATCTGCTTGAGGTATTTGGTTTGAGACAAGAAGATACCTCCTTCACTTTGTTGGATTTGCAATCCAAGAAAATATGTCAATTCTCCAAGAAGTGACATTTCGAATTCTTTCTGCATAACCAAGGCAAAGTTTTGACTCATGGTCTCTTCATTGCTGCCAAAAATAATATCATCTACATAAACAACAAGAATTAGCAATTTGTTATTTTCAACTTTTATATAGAGATTGCTATCTGCTGATCCTTTTGAAAAGCCTTGTTGGTGAAGATATTTGTCCAACCGATAGTACCAAGCCCTTGGAGCTTGTTTGAGCCCATAGAGTGCCTTTTTCAATCTGCATACAAGGTTTGGATCATTTCCAAGAATGAACCCATCTGGCTGCTCAATATATACTTCTTCTTCTAAGTCTCCATTCAGGAAGGCTGATTTCACGTCCATTTGAAATACCTTGAAGTTTTGAAAGCTTGAGAGAGCAAGGAACATTCGGATGGCCTCTAGTCTTGCCACAGGAGCAAAGGTCTCTTCAAAATCTATTCCTTCTTGCTGTGCATACCCTTTACAAACAAGTCTGGCCTTGTTTCTAATTACTTCTCCATTTTCATTTAACTTATTCTTGAAGACCCATTTTGTTCCTATTACATTCTTATCTTTTGGTCTAGGAACTAATTCCCAAGTGTTGTTCCTTTCGATTTGCTCAAGTTCTTCATCCATTGCTTTGACCCAACATTCATCTTTGCATGCTTCTTTCACATTTTGTGGTTCAATGGAGGAGAGTAGAGCCAAGTAGCTTGAAGCTTCTGCAAGTGTCCTTCTTGTTTGTACTCCTGCTTCTTTCTGCCCCACAATCTGAGTTTCTGGATGATTCTTTTGGACATATATGGATGGAGTCTTCTCTTCTATTCTTGTCTGCTCCACTGGTTCTTCTTGAGATTCTTCTTCTTCTTGAGGTTCTTCTTCTTCATCATTTCGCCTTTGAGAGTAACCTTCATCTTCTTCAATGTCTTCATGATGAACTTGCCTAGGAATATATCCCTTCTCATCAACCACTATATCAATACTGTCAACAATTCTGCCAAGTCTTTTATTGTAGCACTTGTATGCTTTGCTATGTGGAGAATAACCAAGAAGAATGCCCTCATCTGCTCTAGGTTCAAGTTTGCCAAGTTGCTCATCAGTGTTCTTAATATAACATTTGCTCCCAAAGATTTTGAAATGCTTCACGGAAGGAGTTTTACCACTCCAAAGCTCATGAGGTGTTTGAGTGCTGTTTACTCGGACATTTGTTTTGTTAAGAATGATAACAGCAGCATGTGCAGCTTCACCCCAGAAGGTTGCAGGAGTACCTGATTCATCGAGCATAGCACGAGCCATTTGTTGGATAGTTCTGTTCATTCTTTCCACAACCCCATTTTGCTGAGGAGTTCTAGCTGTAGAGAATTCTCTTCTTATCCCATGTTCATCGCAGAAATCGAAAAATTCATTTGATGTGAACTCCCCACCTCTGTCAGATCTGAGGCACTTAATTTTGTGTCCTGATTCATTTTCAGCCAATGCTTTGAAGGATTTGAATTTTTCGAATGCTTCATCTTTGTGCTTCATAAGCCCTAACCAAACAAACCTTGAGAAATCATCAATGAATAATATCAGATATTCTTCTCCTCGAGGTGTCCTTTTCCTAAATGGACCACATACATCTGTATGGACTAGCTCAAGAGGCAAGCTAGCTGATCCTTCCTTCTCTGGAAAGTTAGTTCTGGTTTGCTTTCCAAACTGACAAGATTTGCATATGGTGTTGTCTGGAATTTTGATATCTGGAAGATCGCGAACTGCCTGATATTTGCATGCTTTCCTTATTTGTGAGAAGCTTAGATGTCCCAACCTTCGATGCCATAACCAGTGCTCTTCATCCTTGCTAAGATAGCATTGTTGTTGTCCTTCTTCAAATATGTACAGATTATTTGGAGTTCTTTTGCCTTTGAGAACTGTTTTACCTGTATCAAGATCACGAACAAGACATCCATTCGATCTGAAAATAACCTCGGTTTTTTGATCACACATCTGGCTGACACTTAGAAGATTATGCTTCAATCCATCAACATACAAAACATTTCCAGCCTTAACCTTTTCTTTCAAAGGAGCAATACCTTTTCCTTTTATAGTTGCAGGAGTATCATTTCCAAAAGAAACTTTCTTTCCCTTTTCTAAAGTAGAATAAGATTCGAGTTTTTCTTTATCACCTGTCATATGTTTCGAACATCCACTGTCAATGTACCATAGATTTTCCTGTCCTTCTGCATAAAACGCTATCCCACATCTTTCTGTCTGAGGTTCTTTTATTCTCCATTTTTTGGTGCTCGTGGCTTGTTCCTTTTTCTCCTGAAACCTGCTCCTGCATTCAGACTCTTTATGACCAAAATTATTGCAAATAGAACATTCAACTTCATTTTCAAGAACTGAAAAGTTGTTATAGGTCCTCTTTGTAATCCCTGTCATACTTCTTTGTTTTTGAGCTTCCCTAGTCATGATTGTTTTATATGCAACACATTGAGCTGCTTTGTGACCAAAGTTATGGCAAGAAAAGCATTGTCCATTGAAGAAGCTTCTGCGGTTATTGAATCTACCAGCCAACTGATTGTAATTTCTATTTTCATCTATTCTTGTGCCAAACTGAGAAGATTTTACCTGTGGTTGGTTGTAGCTTTTGTTCACCCTTAAGAAGGATTGTCCCTGATAGTTTCTGTTTGTAATTCGTCCCTGCTTTACCTGATTATCTTCATTGTTCTTCTGCTCATTTCTTCTTGCTGCATCAAGATAACTTTTTGAGGTGGATGCTTGAGAGGTTTCTCCATTATAGCCCAAACCTGTCTTGTTTAGAGGAGACCGCTGCACATTGATAATCTCATCCAAAGTTTCAGATCCTTTGACAAACTTAAGATTAATAGTTTTTGTTTTCTCAATTTCTTTTCTGAGACCAACAATTTCACCTTCTAGTTTTTCAAGATGTTTTTCCTTTTCATCAATTTGAAATTGCAAAGTATCAATGATCACACTCTTTTCTTCTATGCATCTCTTGAGTCTAGTAATTTCATTATAGAGATTATCCACATCTACAGCATCCTCATAATCATCATCTTCAAATGCCATTAATAGCTTATATTTATTACCTTGTTCATCTTCATCACTGTTTGATAAGCCATCACTATCTTCATGGGTGTAGTAGCTTTTCTTATTTGCACTTTGTTTCTTATTCCATCTAGCAGGTTCTTTTCCTTTATCCTTATTAGGACATTTTGCAGCATAATGACCTACTCTTCCACAAGCAAAGCATTTGAAAGGTAGCTTACCTCTGAACCTTCCAGCACCCCTTTGAAGATTTCTGACAAAGTTTGATTCTTCTTCCTCTTCTTCTGGAACATGGCCTTCTTCATAGTAATCTTCTTTTCTTGATGCCTTAAAAGCAGCTTCCCTTCTGTCTGATGGACCTCCCTTTCTCATTTCATAAGCAGTTAGAATTCCATGTAGCTGAGACATAGTGAGAACTTTGAGATTTTCCTTTTCTTCTATTGCAGATACTTTAGATTCAAACTTGGGGGATAATGATCTTAGAATCTTTTGAACTACTATAGTCTCTTTTATTTCTTCACCCAGATTTTTCATACAATTAACAATCTCATCTACCCGAAGAAAATAATTAGCCACACTTTCATCATTATACATCTTGAGGGTCTCATATTGAATCCTGAGAGTTTGAAGTTTAGCTTGCTTTACCTGTTCATCTCCTTCATAGCTAGTGATCATTTTGTCCCATATCTCTTTTGCTGATTTGAAGTGCATGACCTTCATGAATTCTGTTTGAGATATACTTCCTAATAGAGTACTGACTGCTTTTGCATTTGTTTCATATGCCTTTTTCTCAGCTGGATCTGTAGGAGTAGCTGAAGGAAAAGCATAGCCTGTTTCTACAATGTCCCAAACTTCTGTACCAAGAGATTGAAGATATGCAGTAACTCTTACCTTCCAATAATTGAAATTTGTTCCATCAAAAACCGGTGGCCTGATTGATGCTTCTTTCTCGTAGTTGCTCATGATGAATGATCTTCCTTCAAGCGATCAAGCTTCTCTGAAGGACCTGCTCTGATACCAATTGTTGGAAATAATACTGAGAGGGGGGGTGAATCAGTATTATCTGATTAATCAAACTTTTTAAATGCTCAGAAACATATACGCTACTTCAGTTAAGTGAACCAGCGTGTACACGCTACTGTGACGAAGTAAAACAGCGTATAGGAAGAAAACTCACAATTTAGTTAGCTTATTCTTCAATTAAGTGCATCAGGACATTATTCATCACATTAACAGTAAACATGTGCAGTAAAACAGAACAGATAAAAGGCCACACACATGAACACCAAGATATAAGGTGGAAACCCAATGTGGGTGAAAACCACCTGCTGCAAGTTGTCTCTATCTTTCTTTAATATGAAACTTCAGTTTACAATCTTTTGTACTGGTGCAGCCTTATACCAGTACGCAGGCTACAACCTGCAGAAGGCTTCAACCTTCTCTCGTTCTCCAAACTTCCTTGGAAGGGAGCTCCAACCCCCTTTGCTCTTGTACTAGCCAAGATACTAGTACGTAGGTGCTGACCTACAATCTTCCTTCTTTCAGATATCACTTTTCATACATTTTCAGACTTGGATATTCCTGAAGCACAACATTACAATCTGAAGACCACAAATCATTCAATTTCCACAACAGATCATTGAAGCATAAAACAACCAAACTTTGAATCACTGAACCACTGAACCCTGTCAATCACCAGTTACCAGAACACAGAGCAGACTACAGAACTCTGCAATAACAGTCAGACCCCACTGTAAACCCAAAATCAAGCTTCAAAAGATATACGCTACTTCAATGAGCAAAACCCGCGTATACACGCTCTTTTACCGAAGCCAACCTGCGTACAGATCTAAAAATAAACTTTCTCAACTTGCAGATGTACCAGACATTAGTTAGATCCAAAACGTAACATTGCGACAATATGCAGATCTAGAAATACGCATAATCAACCATATCATGATAGTGCATTTCAAACCATTAGATCCCGATCTATCCTTAGATCTAGTCTTCCATCAACCGATGTGATCTCTCCTTGGCTTAGATCAAGCAACCCAGAACCTGCATATCAGATCTCTTTCTCTCTTAGATATTCAAGCCTTGTCGAAAGATGATCTTGCCTAATGATCTTCTTCTCCTTATATAGTCTTAGGCCTAACTCAATACCAAGAGCCAAAACCATAGTAACACAATACCATCAACTTCAAAACTAGGGATCGACACGCCCGTCGAGACACAATGGTCCGAAATCATAGGCACAACTTCCAAGGACTAACCACCATGGACCAAAGGAACCTTTCCACATACACGCGCTTTTTATGAATCGAACTTGCGTGTACACGCGACTTGGGCTTAACGAAACGGCGTGTATGAGCTTCCTTGGTATGCTGTACTGAGATCTGTCTTCTGATTAAGTTGCCATCACCTGTACCAACCTCTGAGCACCTGTACCATCCTCTGAGTGAGTTGCCATCAAGGACAACACTTGAATCATAATGCCAACAGAAACAAGTGACCATGTTCATGACATAGATGACAACAGAATGGAACATGTTCATAATCAAGGCTCTGAGTCCAAATCTCAACTTGGTATTCCATGTCAATTAACTCAGGAAGGGGTTGTGAAATGTTCATATATACACAACTTGGTAGGCCAACCTCCCACAAACTTGCATATAAGTGCATGGTCCTTCATTCTCCTTCTATGATTTTCCAAATTGTTTGGTGAGATGACAAGTTTGGGGTTCTTGACTACCTTTGGCAAACAATTACCCCACAATCCTGCCTGACATTAAGCTCCCAAGATTGGAGTTGTGTGTGAAGCGTCGTCTTGATGTAAGCGACCCTGACTTCCAACAACTTGACAAGCATGGTTTGTTACAGCATATTTAAAGAAGGGGTGAGGAACCCCTCTAGTTATAGAACTAGTTGGTTTTGCTCAGGACCAGGCATAAAGAGACTCTCGCTAAACTCAACAAAGCAAAGAGATTCAAGAATCGAAACTGATAACTTGCATACAAAGTGCAAAAGATAGTTTACCCACTGTACAAAATATTATTTTGTTTACCACTCATATAATAAGAAGATATAATTTTGTTCCAAATCTATTTTTTATTATTGAAATTATTAATTATGTTGATGTATTATATAATTGTATTGGTATTGAAGTCATTTAATGTGTCGATATAATTTTTAGATTTGATGTGTAATTGAAGTTAAGAAGATGCTCAGATGATTTAATTTCCATGTTTGGTTTTCAAACTTCATTTTATTAGATCTACATCTAAATGGTACTTGAATCATCTAATATTTTGATACATGATGTCTACACTATCGAATATTGCCAATGGCATTTGGATATTAGTAGATATAAAGCTTTTATAAGTGTTTCAAAAAGTTTCGAATTCAGTTGTAGTACTAAAATTTGATATCATGAGGTGAATATTTCAATAGTAACCAATCAACAAAATTTCCCTACTTCCTTACAAGTATATTCAAATGAATGCACATCTTCTACCTAGGATTTTGATCCTTATTAGTCCCTGCCTTCAGCGGGACTATAGCGATCGGTAGATCGTTGACTCGCAATTAATTGAGTCGTTGACTGATTCTTTTTTGGTTTAATCACCGTTTATCCAAACTTTTATATGGTTATTTTCATTCATCAAAATATTAACGAAAGTTTTCGGCAGTTTTAGGCTTAGAAAAAATGGACCTCTTATTGCAGGCTTAGCTTATGTAATGAAAATGTGGTGACAATCTATCTTTTATCCAAAGTCCGGGTTATATTCACTTGCACAAAGATTTTTTATATCCAATGTCTTTTTTAGCACTGGTGCCGCATGCTATTCATGCCAAATGTTGGAGACTTCTCCTTCCACGTGTACCTTGATTTTTTGGTATAACTAAGATGGGTAGGCTAAAAAAACTCAAATAAAATCTTATGCTGCAAACAATACGAAAGGTAAACTTTTGCAGAAGGGAAGCTAGCATAATTTATTCCAGTTTGATAGCTTCGCTCGCCTGGTTTCTGTGTTTAAGCAGATCCTTTGCATTTAAGCGGTTCCTTTTCATTCACTGCTGGAAGCCCAAGAAGGAGGAGAATTTTTTTTAATAAGCTGAAGCCCAGGAAAGAACATTGTTTTTATATGTATTCCCCGTCTAACATCACTTGTGAGATGAGCTACAAAAGCCCAGGAGACCATGCAGCAGTATTGGAAGAACAAAAAATGGCTCAGAAACTTCTCATCATTTGCACTTTGTTTGCTACTCGAATTGCATATCAACGTAAGTAAGCATCATAATTCCTTCCCCATCCATTCGTGGTAGGAACTATGTATCAAAATTATGTAGAGATGGAGAGGTTGTTTGGAAAATGAAGCAGGTTCTGGCTTTTATCGTATATTTAGTTCCTTGGGTATACTTAGAAAGCGCTGAAATGATCCCTTGCTTTAAAATCTGATATCACTTCTCCTTGTTTCTTTATTATGTTTTTTTTTGTCTATGTAAGCTTGAAATTTTGAACTGTAGAAAAACATTTACCGTGTGAGCTTTTAGTATTTTCCATAAGGGGAACCTGGTAAGCTTAGAAGGTTGCCTTCCTTAAAGATGGCAGCAGTTTTGTTTCATATTTTGTGCACTGTAAGTTTTGATTTTGATTTCAACCTAGAGGCTTAGGGCTCAAATGTAACTCCAATTTTAGTAGGCAGCCATGTTCACACTGCAGGTTGGGAGGTCCACAGGGAATTTCCAGTGATCATGGTCTATTCAATTATGATTTTGATCATAGCACGCGCTTTCCAAATCAACCTCCCAAAAAAACCAAAGCAGCTCGAGGGGGAGATTGAAGGTTAAAGCCTAACTTTACAGAGTGTTTGTCTATAATCTATTTCATGATTAAAGAAAACCGTGAGTGCTCATTTGTCCAAAGAAAAAACAAAATGTTGTAGATGCATTATTGTTGATGGCTATCCTGGGGATCAACTGCCAGGAAAGATCGGAGCGGGAAAAGTGAGATGTCATCCTCTAATTTTTGAGAAATTTTCCAGAAACCCATGTCCATACGCGCTCCAGCTTTGGAGAGGAAGTGATCAGCCCATGCGTTATGAATCCTATAGATAGATGTGCCAAGAAGAGACTGTGTCACGAATCCTGTAGATAGATATGCCAAGCAGAGACTGTGTCAAGCATAGATTTCAGCATGTGAACTTCATTAAGCAATTTACATCGCTGAGTGTTATTAAAGCAATTTACAACCATCATGGAATATCCAAAGAATTGTAGTTTTTGACATCCTTCTTCAACTGTAAAGAGGATTTTGAGGACCATCCTATTAATATTAGTAATTAATTCTAGTTTTTTTTACTTTTTTGGAAGCTTTCTTTCTCGTTCATTTTATCTATGCATCTTTACCTCTCCTCCTCTCAATCGTTAAGTCATCATTCTGTTCATCAACCTCTCAATCATTAAGTCATTATTCGGTTAAGTCATCATTTGGTTCTGATGATGTTCCAATTCTGATTTTAAAAATCTACTAAAAATGAACACTGAATAAAATTCCAGACTCTAATTCTTCACTATATATATATATATATATATATATATATATATATATATTTGTTTTTCATTTATCAATGCTCATTGTTATAATAATATATATCCATTCTATTATTATAATAAAGTATATGTAAATTTTCTATTTACACAATGAGATCATATCACAATGGAAGCGCATTTGCAAAATAAAATCAACAAATGTTTCATTATTCTTCCGAATAAAACTAATAGTTTTCACAAATAAAATCTAACATTGCCCTCTTAATTCTCTTAATTATATTAGATCTATCCTTTCATAGAGCAATTATAAAGCAATGAAGGTTTATATTTGCAAAGTCCTAGTTGTATGCGCATGAGTTCGATTGATTTTGAAGAGGCAAATTCTAACTACCTGGAGCTTGGCATCCATTGATGTTTGGGTAATTAACCTTACATTGTGTTTTTCTCTCTTTCATTTATAAGCATTCTCAGGAGCCACATATAGCTTCAAGTCTTGATTTCAGCTCGAGTAACCAAGAGCCAACTGAATAACAGCTTCAAGTCTTGAGTAACCAAGAGCTAATTGAATAATTGTGTGCATCTGGGACTTCTGTGCAAATTCTATGTGAAAGATTCTCCATTATAACATTCATCGTGGAAATGGAAGGAATCGTGTGCACATTTATCTTAAAAATTAAGGGTGTGCTCATTTATCGTAAAATTAAAGCTGAAAAAGGCATCTTGAGTAATTAGGGAACACTGTGAAAGTCATGCAATATTTGTTGCTTTTTTGTCTGTCAGAGTTCAAGTGGCTAGGCACGAACACTTCTAAGAAGGAAAGTTGGATGCCGGAGTTGATGCACAATAAGAAGGTTATTTATTTTTCCTAGTGTCGATGACTTAAAATGGCAGAAGTGCTCTATTTTTGTTAAAGAAGTCCAGATTTGGCTAATCTTTCTAATTGCGCTTATATTAGCCGTATGTTGTCAGTATTATCTTATCTTCAATGTAGAATGCTTTAGCAATAGCTTAGCAGGGCCAAAATATGCATTCATAGTAATTCATACTAGAAAAAGGTATAGCCAATAGCTTAGCAGGGCCAAACTATGAATTGCTACAGTATGCATTCATAGCAATTCATACTAGAAAAAGGGATTTGTAATAATTCAAGCCAATTGACTTACCGTCAATACGCTATGTTGTTTCCCACAGGTTCTTGAGTCATCCATTTCTTGAGTCTCCTCCACTGATAGAGCAGTTGTAATTTACTATTTTCATTTGCATCATTTTTGCATTAGGATTTAAGTTATATTGTAAGGCATTAGGATTTATTCTATATTGTAAGACTTAAATTTAGAAAGTAGCTCGAGTCTCCATATTAAGTCGGGCGCATAACACTCACGATCACATTACATAACACATGTAACACTCACGATGTGATGTTTCAAGCAATTGGTCCCTCCAACGCTTTGTGGACACTACATCTGATTATACATGGATTGATACAGATCCCTGCCCCCAGAAATTTGATCATTTTCCTATTTAAATTTTTTTTAAATATTGGTAGAATGTCCAATTGAAGTTATAAAAAATGATGCTTTAATCTTGACAGAACATTCTAATTCCAAAATGCATAAATGATTATATGAATCCCTATTTCTCCTCCATGATATTGCAGAACAACACTTTGAAAGGTGACATTGGCATGGAAAGTGCTTTCTGCATTCTTGCATTTGGATCATCTTATACTAACCCAAAAGTGGAACCTAAGAACCTTCCAAGAGCACTAAAAATGGCAAAAGACCACGTGAAGTAGGCTTACTACAGGGTCAAAATAAAAGGAAAATCAATCAAATTTAAGCTCAGATAAAATCCCTCGCACTAACAGCCCTCAGACCATCTCAAAAAAATTTCATCAAACTATTCTACTGTCGGCCCTCAGACCATCTAAAAAAAATTCATCAAATTGTTCTACTGCCGACCCTCAAACCATCTCAAAAAAAATTCATCTAATTTTTCTACTGCATAAATAAGCAAAATTCCAATTTTGGAGCCTAAACCTTGGTCATTCTTTCTATCATCCCATATCACCTGATTTATGCAAAATTCCAATTTTGGAGCCTAAACCTTGGTCATTCTTTCTATCATCCCATATCACCTGATCGTCTGAAAAACATCCCCGCTATGCTCATATCTAGCAATAATGCATGCATAGTGCAAGTGTTCTATTATTTGATTTGCCTGTTATTTCATATTATACATTTAATTCATTTAAAAAATACTCATAAAAAATAACGATTTGCCTGTTATTTCATATTATACATTTAATTCATTTAAAAAATACTCATAAAAAATAACGATTCAATATCTGTACACACACTCATATTTTGCATGCATTACACATGTAACACAGATATTATAGGAAGCTTGAAAGACAAGTACCTCCTCTACCGCTTTTTATTAATTTATTCATTCAATTCTGGTTAATCCACTTTCACTTCGTTTTATACCATTCTGAGTTGATTTCCAAGATTCACTGTGAGTAATATATAATATACTTCCTTGCAATTCACTTGGTTTATACCATGGTTTCAAATTCATACTAAGTTTCCAGATCCTACAATGTTGAAACGAAGATCATACATCAGCCCCTCGACCAACCCCGCGTGGCATGGGTCACAACAATGAAGATCATCCGCAAGAGCTACTTCCCCGCATCGGAAGGAAACTTCATTTTTGCTGCCTCTATATAATTTGGATGGCATTTAATTATCTTTCTTATGTTACTTGGTTATACGATCTTATAACGTGGGCATGTCGGCAGGGACTACCGCTTACGCAGTTGCCCTTGTTAATTATGTTTTAAGTTTATACGAGTGGCCTTGGGGTTTTGCCCTTGTTAATTATGTTTTAAGTTTATACGAGTGGCCTTGGGGTTTTAAAAACCAACACCCAAATAGCCTAAGTTCAAGTTGGGTATATTAGATTCAAAATGAAAATCTAACTCGTTTTATTTTTTGTGTTTATTTATGTATAATGTTTAATATAGGAAGTGTTTCTTAATTTAATAAATATAGAATAAATATAGGTGTGTTTGAGTGGTTAACTGTTGCTTTAAATGGCTAAATGTTATAAATTGAAATAAAAAAAATTAGGGTTAAGTTTTTATAATAATGAAGTTTTTAAATTTTTTAATGGTTAAAATATAAATATAAATATATATATATATATATATAACTAAAAATTGAAAAAACTACACACAAAATACCATATAAAACTATACGTATAATAAAATTTATTTAAAGTCACATAATTGTAGTTTAGTTTATCAATAAAAACTTGATACAAATACAAATGCAAATAGTGTCTTGTTTAATTCAATTCAGTTCTAGTGTAGCTTCAAGGGTTAGCTCAGTTGGTCAAAATCAGTGCCTCGCCATTGGGAGGTCACAAGGTCCAGTCTTCCCGAAGCCCTTGGGGTCAAACCTTGCTAGTAGGCCACGGAGCTAGGGTCCAATCTCTCCAAAGCCCTTGGGGTCAGGCTTTGCTAGTAGGCCGAGGAGCTAGCCCAGATTTTTTTGCGAACGTAGTGCCACCCGTTGACCAAAGGTTGACCAAAGTGCAAAGCTGCGGAGCTAGATTCCCTCCGAGGTCAGGCCTTGCTAGTAAGGCGGAGCTAGATTCCCTCCGAGGTCAGGCCTTGCTAGTAAGGCGCGGAGCTAGATTCCCTCCAAGTTCAATCAGCCCAGATTTTTCTGTGAACGTAGCGCCACCCATTGACCAAAGATTGACCAAAATGTGTGTGAACCACAGTGTAAAAAAATATATATATATATATATAAAAATAAAATCAATTCTTGTGTTTTAGTTTAATGCAAATAAAATTTTGCGTAGAGTAGAGTAGCCTTTATGTGGTAGAAAATGTCCATCATAAAAAAAAGGACGAACCCTTCACAAATGTAATGCGCAGGTACACTCAAGCCTAAGTAGACGGATATCCTTCCAAACAAACATACAAACCAAAAACAGGACTTAGGGTTTACGAGGAAATCTGCAGCATACCTCACCAAGAAAAACCCTATTATTTGTTAACGACAATTATTCGCTGAAAACAGTTAAACCCGTGATTGGTGATTGTATAATTTTACTGTTATAAATAAAATAGGGTTAATGGTAATTGTATAATTTTATTTTATAAATTTTTGTTATTAGGGAATAAATGAATTTTAGAATTTTAATTTAATTATTAATATTATTAAATAGATTATTGATATTTATTTTTCATAAAATATTTATAGTATTATATATAAATTAAAGGTTCAAATTTATCTTTAAAATAGTTATCTTATTTTTTCCGTTTAAATAAATTGATTAATCAAAAAAATGTCATATGAAGTGAGTAATGATTTTTTGAGCATGTTGTATTGATAAGTCATGGTATTGGGCTATCTTATCGTAACAAAGCTGAAATTGTTTTCATACTTATTATGAATTGATATTTATGGACATTTCCATTTAATTTATATGGCTATGTTAGTTATGATATAAATGTCATACTAGAATTTAACCACTAAATCATAATTCTAACAATAAATATAAAATTATCTAACATAAAAAACTACAAAAATACACAACCCACCACTCAAGATTTAAACCAGTACTACATGCGGCTTAGTTTAAATATAGCTAAATTAAAGTAAAAATATTGAATTCAAGTTAGTGTTACGGTTCAGAATCTTGTCAATTTAGGTTTTATTGATTGGAAAATTGAGGTATTTTGTTAATTGTAATTATCCAATTTACCAACTATAATGTTTTTGTTGAGCAGGTTGTCTAAAAGGTTTTACATTTTTTGTGTAAAGTATAGATAGATATATTTTAAAGGGTTATTGTAGTGATAATGATTTTGTTGAGAAGGTTGTCTGGAAGATTTTACATTTTGTGTAAAGTATATATTTTAAAGGGTAGTTGTTCTTGCCAAATATATCTATAAAAGATAGCTTGAATAATTCCTTAAAAATTATAATTTTTTTTTTTTTTAAGTTCACGAACACCCTTGGTCACTGGGTGGCCGCTACGGCCACGGTAAGAGACTAGGTTGATCGAAGGGGATCAAACCTTTCGGCCACGGTAAGAGACTAGGTTGATCGAAGGGGATCAAACCTTTTGGCCATCGCAGACCACCCCCGGTAAGAGACTAGGTTGATCGAAGGGGATCAAACCTTTCGGCCACGGTAAGAGACTAGGTTGATCGAAGACCACCCCCGGTAAGAGACTAGGTTGATCGAAGGGGATCAAACCTTTCGGCCACGGTAAGAGACTAGGTTGATCGAAGGGGATCAAACCTTTTGGCCATCGCAGACCACCCCAAGAGCTTTCGGGAATTGACCATATCTCCTCCCATCTGGCCCTCTGACCTCTCATATCTGGCGAGGCCCCGACTTAACCTATTGAGCTAACCCTTGGGGCTTAAAAATTATATATATTAAAAATGGAGTTGTTTTATTTACTTCATTATTTGAATTGATAACCATTTTAATTTATTATTAATATTTTTTATTGATTTCTTAATTGATAACCATTTTAATTTATTATTATTAATTTTTATAGATTTTTATTGATATTAAGTAAAATTATTCCTATTCAATTTTTTATACAAATACTTCAGTAAATTATGGTAGTAGTAATTGAAATGAATATGAGCTATTTTCAAGGATTTTAATTTTTAGTGGTTTTCTATCAAGCTTAACAACCTAAATTTATATAAAAAATCATGATATAATTATTGCAAACATCCAAACTATGGCAGAAAAATCTAATGCAATTATTCATACAACATTGTGTTGTGCAAACATTGCAATAACAATCATTACAAAAAAGACCTAAACCAATCACACTGTAGATAAATAATTTTAAATATTAATAAAAAATAATAAAAATCAATTCAGAAGCTGCAAAATTTTTTGGTCAAAAACAAAATAATGTCCAGTCAAAAAAATTCCCACAAGTATAAGCAAACATTGCAATAACAATCATTAAAGAAAAAGACCTAAATCAATCATATTGCAGATAAATAATTTTAAATATTAATAATAAAAAAAATAATAAAATTCAATTTATAAAGTTCAATTGGCGATGGGCATGGAAATGAAGTCTCACCTAACTAAAAGCTTCTTAGGTGAGAAGTTAGACATGATGAATATGTAGTCCTACCAAGCTTACAACGAAAAAGTTATTAGAAAAATTTATATTTAGTATTTTTAATCAATTTTATTTAAAATTTAACATATACATTAAAAAAAAACAAAAACAAAAACATTTATTTTATTCAACTTTAAATTAAAAAATATAATTTAAATAATAAAAATCAGAAAACAATTTCTTAGGTTTCTGGTAAATCATTTTTCAAGAAATCTAACTGTGTTTTAAATTGTTCTATTGACGGTAGAATAGATTCAACACCCACGAGACACATTAAATCCTCAAATCAAACTTGATAGATATAACCAGAATTTTCAAAAGAATTGCCAAAATTTTTCAAAATCTTAACAGAATTTCAATAATTTTCCGAACAAAGTTGTCACCGTATTCATGTGAAAATTTCCAGAAAATTGCTTAATTCAGAGACAAAGTCAACATAACAGTAGCACTGACACCATAATGATAAAGCGACAGTTAGTTTGACGTAAACTTCAAAGAGGGCGGTTGCAACGAGGGCGCCTTTGCCTCTTCGGAATCCTCTACGGACGACAATGTAATTGTCAGTATCAACAATCCTTCCAGAGCAGGCGGCAATCCGCGGCATACCTGACAAGACTGTTAACAAGAAAACAAGCAAAAAACAAACCCTCGCTAAATTTAGACTCGCGTCAGACAGAGTGGGTTTAACTTGAAAAAATAAGGAAAAGATAGTGATTTCTACACGCCAGTGCAAGTCTGACCAAACTGCCAGCGACGTTTTAGAAAGTAACAGTTTTCCTGTCACGGGCGGTGACTCCGTAGTTTCACTTGTAAAAGTCGGTCTCGTGACATATGTCGGGGCTTTCAATTCGATTCACAGTTAGGGTTAGGGTTTCAACTTTCAGCCTTCAAAAGAGAAATGTGCTTTTCCGTGAGTGAATTTAAGCAACAAATCTGGTCAAAAGTTTAATTTTCTTTCCCCAAGATGTCAGTTACATATATCTCCCTTCTGACACGTATATCCTGGGGCCGGCACAAGGTGAAGTCCATCAAGGGATATCGATTTTCGGTAACATTTTAGTGCAGACTATAGTGCTGCCAGTTGGTTACTACAACTAAATCAAAGTTCACTGATAATTTTATAATAGGATTTTGACAAGCGCCAAGTATTTTTTGGAGTTTCCATTTGTTTAGAGGGGCTTCCACTTACAATTTCACTAATAGGATTTCGGCTACTGTCAAGTATTTTCAAATTTTCAAGAATTGCATTCATCTAGAGAGGTGCCTTCTGAATAAATTGCATCTTCATGGGGATTTAAAATTGTGAAGGTTTGAATTTTGAGGGGAAGATAAAACATATAGATGTAACATAAAGTTAATTATAAAAATGGTAAAAACAGAATATATCATAATCACAAAAATATGAAAAGAAAGAATTGGAGAAGAAAGAATTCCTTAAAAAAACTATTATATGTTATGATATAAATTTTGGGATTTTTTTGGTTTTTTATTTTTTTCCTATACTTTCTTATAAGGTGTTTTATATCACAGTCACAACAATATGAAAAGAGAGAATTGGAGAAAAAAAAATTATTTAAAAGAATCATTACATATTATGATATAAATTTTAAGATTTTTTTTGGTCTTTTATTTTTTTTTTATACTTTCTTATAAGGTGTTTTGTTGACGGAGTATTATTCAGTTCATTACAAACAAAGTTAGAAGCCACGCTGAAAAATAAATTCACATCGCTTAAGACAAGGTCCAAAAACAAATAGAAAATAAAATAGAACTATTGGAGAATAAAATGGAGGCAATGGAGACTAGGTTGCAGGTTATAGAAAAGCAAAACCAAGATACGAACCAAACATCGCAGCAAGGAGATGTTGATACTTTAGAGAGTCTTAAAATGAAGGACATGATTAAAGAACTAGAAGAAAAAGTTGATAGCCGCCTCACCTTAAATAGTGTAGCAGGTAAATTAGATATCAGACCAATTAAAGATGAAATGAAAAAATTGATAGAATTAGACCATGAGCGTAACAAAAGTGCCTTGAACCTTATAATCTTTGGTTTGAAAGAAGAGGTAGACGAGGATACTTTAGCCATAGCCTAGACAAATTACATAATAGATTACAAATTGAAACAACATGTCTCACAGAAGCAACAAGGTTGGGGAAATTAACTGAGAATAAAGAAAGGTTGATCCGAATAAAGGTGAGCTCTACCGACCATAAGTATGACATACTTAGAAAACCTAAAGTCTAAAAGAAACGGGAATATTTATAAATGAAGATCTCATTCCAGAAGATCAAGCAGAATTAAGAAATGAGGTTCAAAAGGTAAAAGAAGCTAAGAAGGAAGGAAAATGGGCAATAATCAAAAATAGCAAAGTCGTTATTCAAGATAGAAACCAAAAAGATAGTAATAAATAGCAATTCAACATGCTCCGGATTCTTTCTTGGAATTGTCGAGGCTTTCCATGGAACAAAGGCCCCAAGCTAAGTTGGATCTCGAATGATGTTGATATTATATTGCTTGTTGAAACTTGGGAGCACGATGAATCTAAGGTCCCTAACATAGATGGCTTTGCACTATGGTCTACGTGGAACAAGCGATCCTCCCATAGAGGCATTGGGGGTATAGCTTGTTACATTAAGAAGAACATCTCCCCCCATGCTAGGATTTATAAAAACGACCCTTACAACCAATATAGTTGGATAGATATTACTGACATTAATGATAAAAATACCTACATAGCAATCTATTATTTTCCCCCCATCAATTCTAACTTCTATAAGAAAAAGAATCTAGATAAAAATAGTCCTTACAATAGTTTAGGGAATGATATTTCTAGCCTAAGGAATGAAGGTAATATCATTTTAATGGGTGAATTTAATGATCTAACTTCAAACAACCAAGCTATTCTTCGAAGCAGTCATTCCAACCCTAATCCTCTTTGGTTAGACGAAGACCTTACTCTGGCTAGCCGATACAAAAGGAGCTCTGAAGACCTCGGGGAGAATTTGTTTAAGTCGGAGCTAGTCAAGCTTTGTCATGCTGAGGATCTCATAACTTGCAACGGTCTAAAGAAGTGGCCCAATTCTAGCCAGATGACCTGCATCCATGGGCTTGGTAGCAGCATTGTAGACTATGTTATTTCCAATCTCCCTTTATACAACGAAATAATAAATTTTGACATCTTAAATAACCACGAGCCTAACTCTGATCATAGGCCTTTACTTATAACTCTCAATTTTGTCATGCATAGAGATCCCATAGAAGATAATCCTTATAGCCAAAAAAACTTAATCTTGGATAGAAATAAAAACGATCTCTTTCTAAATGAATTAAAAACTAATTTGCTTCATTTATCTAGTATAGACAACATAGAATACCTCTATCATGATTTTACTACAACCCTCTCATATTCTATCAACAAGTTCTCAATTGAAGTTTCATTTAATAAAAGAAATAGCAATACCAACCCATGGTATGACAAAGATTATAAAAATGCGAGGAGTGCGATTAAGGAAGCTTTTGATGAATCTCTTAATATTGGCAAGATAAAATATACAAATCCCTAACTAAAAGGAAAAAAGGCAACATATTCATAAAAGACAAGAGAATCTCTTACACCTCTCTAAGGTAGCTCCTAAGAAATTCTAGAGGCAGATTCTAACTAGGAAAACTAAAGATAATAATAAAATTTCTTTACACGACTGGAATTCCTATCTTAAAAAGCTTTATGAATCTCTAAATGTCATGGATAACTTTGAAACCCTGCTCACAACGAAAGAAGATTTCTCATTAGAAGACATTGATTTTGGGGTTAAATCCCTGACAAATGGGAAAGCTAAGGATGTTGAAGGTTACCAGGCGGAAATTTTAAAATTTGGAGGTCTTATCCTCATCCCCCACATCCACAAGCTTTTCAATCAAGCGGTCAAGCAAGAGTTCCCTAAACCATGGACTCAGAGCCTCATTATCCCTATTTTTAAAGGTGGGGATACAAATAATCCCGCTAATTATTGGACAATTATGATCAGCCCTCTCTTAGCCAAGTTAGATGGTATTATTTTGGAAAAGAAGTTGAGCATATGGCTTGAAAGTGAAGGTAAGCAAGCTAAAGTCCAAGCGGGTTTTAGAAGGCAGCACTCAACAACGAACCACCTCGTTACACTTAGGATCATTGTGGAGGAATGCCGCAATGATAAATCCAATCTCTTTTGTTGCTTTGTGGATTTTAGAAAGGATTTCAATACGATTCCTAGAAACAACCTATGGAATATATTAGAAGAGCTAAAGGTTCCTTTCGAGTTGAGAGTTGCCGCTATAAGGTTATACGAGAATGTAATTGCCCAGTTACAGAGAAATGAGAGGGTGGTCGAAAGATATTAAGTGTAATATCGGAGTTAAACAATGTTTCCCCCTCTCCCCTACCCTATTTGGAACTTACATCGATAAGCTAAAAGGTTGTTTAGAGGAAGCAGGTTGTGCTGGCATGATCTTAGCTGGGATAGTCATCATCCTTCTTCTCTATGTTGACGATATTGTTCTTCTCACAAGGTGCCCATCTGATCTTGATAAGCAACTTAGACTTCTTAAGGATTTTTGCTCTACCATGAGTGTGACTGTTAACACTGACAAAACAAAAGTTATGATTATCAAATCCAAGAAGGACACTTAACGCTAATTTTATGTATAACAATAGTAACTTGGAGGAAGTGTCTTCTTACAAGTACCTAGGAATTGATATTCATCACAAGCTCAATTGGAATTATAGCATTGAGAAAAGGATTAATGGGGGGTGGAAATATTATTTTGGTCTTGAAAATAATTGTAAAACAACAAACCTCATAATGTGGGATAAAAAGAAGTTCCTCTTTGAAACTTTAGTCACTCCTGTTATCTTATATGGATGTGAGGTTTGGGTTGCAGCATCTCTAGAGAATCCTCGAGAAATATTGAGCAAATCCAGACGCGTTTTATAACGTATGACCTCAAAATTAAAAGCAATACACCATATCCTATTCTCCTTATAGAAGTGGGTATTTCCCCTATCGAGAGCCTAGCTATGACTAGGCTTCTGTTGTACAAGCACAAACTCAATAAAATAGGAGACCGTAGACTTCCTAAGCTAGCTTCAAATTCTAGCCAAAGCCACCTAAGGCTCAAACGGGGTTGGTATAAAGACACCAGAGCTTGGTTAAACCTTTGGGAGATCAATGAGAATGTTGCATTGCAAAACATTAATAACATTAAAAATATTGTTACTTCTAAGTTCAAAGAAAAAATGTGGTGTGAGAAAGATTTAGCAGCTAAAAGAAAATTGAGATATTATAAGGAGGTCATCAACCCCACCCTGGAAGATCAAAAGTATCTCTTTGTTTTAACTAGCTCAAAGAAGAAAATTAATATAGCCAAGATTAGAACGAACTCTCATGAGCTCCATAGTGAAACAGGTCATTGGGCAGTTCCTAAAACACCATGGATGGAAAGGATCTGCCATCTCTATGAGAACATGAACATCGAGGATGAAAATCACTTCCTCTTAGAGTGCCCCGCGTACAACCACATTCGAGCTCAGTTTCATAATCTTTGTTGCAATACTGACCTTCCTAGCCTTTTGCGGTGTCAAAATTATAGTGAGCTCGGGAGGCCTCTCTCCAAGCTTTTTTAGCATAGGAATAAAATCTTAAGTCAAACTAAATAATTCGTTTCTTTAGGTCCGATAAACCAAAGTTTGGTCTCTGTGGACGTTAACCACCATCATCATCATCATAAAATGTAAGTTTATGATTTATACACCCAAACTTAAATTATAAACCCTCTTAGATGTGAATCAATCATCCCTCTTTGATAATGGTGACTTTATGATTTACACTCAGTATATGATTTATACACCCAAACTTATATTATAAACCTTCGTAGATGTAACTTTATGATTTATACACCCAAACTTAAATTATAACCCTCTTTGATAAATGTAACTTTATGATTTACACTGTCTATGATTTATACACCCAAACTTAAATTATAAACCTTCGTAGATGTAACTTTATGATTTATACAACCAAACTTAAATTATAAACCCTCTTAAATGCAAACCAATCCTCCCTCTTAGATAAATGTAACTTTATGATTTACACTCAGTTTATGATTTATACACCCAAACTTAAATTATAAACCCTCTTAGATGCAAACCAACCCTCCCTCTTAGATAAATGTAACTTTATGATTTACACTTAGTTTATGATTTATACACCCAAACTTAAATTATAAACACTCTTAGATGTGAACCAACCCTCCCTCTGAGATAAATGTAACTTTATGATTTACACTCAGTTCGTTACATATAAAATGTAACTTTATGATTTACACTCAGTTCGTTACATATAAAATGTAACTTTATGATTTATACACCCAAATTTAAATTATAAACACTCTTAGATGCGAACCAACCCTCCCTCTTAGATAAATGTAACTTTATGATTTACACTCAGTTCGTTACATATAAAATGTAACTTTATGATTTATACACCCAAATTTAAATTATAAACACTCTTAAATGCGAACCAACCCTCCCTCTTAGATAAATGTAACTTTATGATTTACACTCAGTTGGTTACATATAAAATGTAACTTTATGATTTATACACCCAAACTTAAATTATAAACACTTCTTAGATGCGAACCAACCCTCCCTCTTAGATAAACGTAACTTTATGATTTACACTCAGTTCGTTACATATAAAATGTAACTTTATGATTTATACACCCAAACTTAAATTATAAACACTCTTAGATGTGAACCAATCCTCCCATTCTCCCTCTTAGAAGATCATTCACCCGTGCTTAAAAAAGGGATCCATTATGTTTAATGTATCATCATGATTGTAATATGCTAAGATTTGATAATGAGAAGGGTTTTGTGTGGTTTTTGCATTGATCCATTATGTTTAATGTATCATCATGATTGTAATATGCTATGATCTAATAATGAGAAGGGTTTTGTGTGGTTTTTGCGTTGGAATGATCAAGGATCTATTATGTTTAATGTACCACCATGATTGTAATATGCTATGATCTAATAATGAGAAAAGGGTTTTGTGTGGTTTTTGTGTTGGAATGATATGTCTTTCCTTCCAATGATCCATTATGTTTAATGTATCATCATGATTGTAATATGCTATGATCTAATAATGAGAAGGGTTTTGTGTGGTTTTTGCGTTGGAATGATCAAGTATCCATTATGTTTAATGTACCATCATGATTGTAATATGCTATGATCTAATAATGAGAAGGGTTTTGTGTGGTTTTTGAGCACTGTCTTTCCTTCCAATCTCTAGAGCTATTCCAATCTCTCTATTTAACCCCATGACGATAAACCATACGGGTTGGCTTATCACCTAAAAATTTCTAAGAAACCATAACATATTTTCAATAAATTTTACTTATAATTTAGTGAGAAATTGAAAAAAAAAAAATCAAAATATTGAGTTCATTGTCGGAAATGTTCATAAACACCAAAATTCATTTTATATTAAAAAATAAAACATTACAATGTAATAAAAATCATATATTTTCCAATGCCATAGGATTTTGGATATTAAGATTTAAATAAATTAATTAAAAAATTAAAATTATGTTTTACTATTTTTCAACCAAAATGTTTATGCAAGTAAATCAGAGTTTACATGAGCTTATTTATTTCTTTTACACGTTGTAAAATGTTATTAGTGAGAATACTTCTTTTACACGTTGTAAAATGTTATTAGTGAGAATACTTTATTTTTTTGAAATATCTAAGAATACTTTTGGCATTGAATAGGGTGTTAATAAATTTTTATAGAAAAATGAATACTTCATTTATGTATGTTATTTTTAGTAAAACTTTTACAGATCACTACTCTAAATGAATCTTCATTTATGTATGTTATTTTTAGTCAAATTTGTGGAGACAAATAACTTAGTATTTCATTTATGAATGTTATTTTTAGTAAAATCTATAATACAAATATTTCTTCATATTAATTATTGAAAATCTTAATAAACTAATAAAAATAAAAATAAAAATATTTTCACACTCATTTATAAATAACGATTATAATAAACTTTATTTATAATGAAAATTTAAATCAAATAATTATAAACCTAAAATTATTCAAATTAAATTAATTCCTTTAAATAAAAATAAAATAAAAAATATTTCAATATTGATATTTTTATACCTGTACCTTCCGCCTTTCAAATAATCGAAACTTCCCTCCAAACCCTTCAATATTTTCAGACAGTGAAAATGACCTCACATATGACAACAGGCAATGACTGAAAATGACTACACAATATAACCTACACATTGTGTCATTCAACTTTTTAGTGAAAACGAAGGCCACCCACTGGGTATAAAGATACATCTTTTTCAGAACGGTATAAGAAAATATCTGAAAGTGATTGGAAACTACGAAGTAGGCTGAACCAAACTTTTGACCAGAACATTGATAAGCTGTCCCACTAAACACCATCCTTGTCCTGTAGGTATGCAGAGGCTTCTTGCCTTGAATCTAAGCAGGGATGTTCAAAACTTAATCGTAATTTATGTTATGGAATCAGTCAATAAAAACATCTGAGTTGGGACTTACCTTGGTGTGAGAATAAAAATATAACAGTAGTTTGAAAAAGATTAGAAAATTTCACAGTGACAATGTCGCTTCTTTGGGGCAAATTTTTTTCCAGAAGAAAAAAACGTTGTTGATTTATATTATGTATCAGTTCATTTTCCAACCTAATATGTTTCTATTTTTTTACAAACATATGTTTGTGCCAACAGTACCAACGAACAGCAGAAAAAGACCTCTACAGAAATACATGCTGCTTGCAATTTCAAAGTCTGCAAAACCCTTAAAATTGCTCAATACAAGTGTTAAGCTTACAACATGGACATGCTGCTTTAAATTTCAGAGTCTGCAAAACCCTTAAAATTGCTCAATACAAGTGTTAAGCTTACAACATGGACATGCTGCTTGAAATTTCAGAGTCTGCAAAACCCTTAAAATTGCTCAATACAAGTGTTAAGCTTACAACATGGACATGCTGCTTGAAATTTCAGAGTCTGCAAAACCCTTAAAATTGCTCAATACAAGTGTTAAGCTTACAACATGAACATGCTGCTTGTAATTTCCGAGTCTGCAAAACCCTTAAAATTGCTCAATACAAGTGTTAAGCTTACAACATGGACATGCTGCTTGAAATTTCAGAGTCTGCAAAACCCTTAAAATTGCTCAACACAAGTGTTAAGCTTACAACATGGACATGCTGCTTGTAATTTCCGAGTCTGCAAAACCCTTAAAATTGCTCAATACAAGTGTTAAGCTTACAACATGGACATGCTGCTTGTAATTTCCGAGTCTGCAAAACCCTTAAAATTGCACAAGTCATTATGGATTGAGTATTAACTTAGTTTGCACCAGCGAAGTACCTTACAGTATTCCAGAAACGATATTTATAATGTAAACTGTAATTTTGATTCTATCATGAAAACTTGACAACGGGCTTACTGTATCTGAAATTGATAAAGAGCGGAGAAAATTACTAGTTATTTATTGATAAATAGGTCTTTTCTAACATCTCTTTTCAGGGAAATCAGTCTTGTCAGGTCAAAAGTAAGAATGATGTTCTGATTGAATTAAATTCTGAAATTCTTACTGGTTTCTGATTCTATCATGAATGAAAACTTTGACAACGGGCTTACTGTATCTGAAATTGACAGAGCAAATAAAATCAATGACTATTTATTGATAAGTAGTTTGTTTTGAAAAAAAAAATTGAGGAAATCTCTGGTCAGTTCAGAAGTATGATCTAGTATCAAATCAATCTGAGTATTAATTACTTTTTAAAATCAAGGCTGAAATTTATTACAATAATAATCATCAATATTAAAGCTTATCTGAACCTGGATGGAATGATGATTATTACTCAACAAGCCCCAAATTTCCAGTTAGTATTTAAAAGATATTTCATTGGTAAAATGCGTCTTATTTGTGGCTTTTCATTATCCATACTTATTACTCGTAGACGAAGCTTTGAAAAATAAATATTGTTCTGATGCATGACAGAGGGCCTACCGTATCTGAAATTGGTACAAACAAAAAAATGTTCCTTAATAGAAATTCGTAACAATGTATTACAAATTTTCTGAAACTGTGATACAAATTGGCAAAGGACCTACTGTATCTGAAATTGGTACAAAATATAAAAATGTTTGTTAATAAAAATTCATTACAATGTATTATAACTTTACTGAAACTGTGATACAAATTGGCAGAGGACCTACTGTATCTGATATTGGTACAGAACATAAATGTTTGTTTATTAAAACTTCATAACGCTATGATAATTTATCTTAACATTTCACTATTTAAAACGCCAGTTTATTGTGAAAATGTGTCATTTGTGGCTCTTCATTTTCCATATTATCTTTAATGGAATCAAATCATTTTACAGAAATTCTGTCAAACCCATTAAATTCAGATAGGCATGTTTATTGGGGACCATCATATTTTCAAAATTCAACCATGAAGTTCAGATAGGCCTGTTTATTTTGGGACCATCATATTTTCAAATTTCACAAGTGTTTAATTGGGCACCATTATATTTTCAAAATTCAAAACACAACACACAATTAAAACTCCTTACAAATTTATTCCAAACACCAAAACTTCAGAGACCAACAAAATGCAACAGCATTATATATATTTATAATAAGAGGGCTTTACATAAATCCCCAGTAGAGCGGGTGTCAAGAAGCCACCTCTGCAACTTAGAATCGTTAAACAAGACACTGTCGTTCAGATTGACGAACGATAAACTCAGGAGCGGGCAGCAAATCACAGCCACCGCGGCATCCATTACACAATCACAAGACCGTTTATAACCCCAAAGAAGGTGAAAAAAGATAAAGACACCCAAAAGGACAAAAACCTTGCTACGTCTAGAAGGGAAAACGCTTGTAAGGTTGGTTAATGTGGTGATAAACAAAACCCCCAAATCAGTTCATCTGCTCCCCGGCAAAAGTCTGGCCAAATTGCCAGTTGCTGGAAGCGACATTGTAGGAAGTTACAGTTTTCCCATCACTGGTGGTGACCTTGAAGGAGAGGCTCTGCCCATCAAGGTAACTGTTGCTCTGCCAATTTTGACCCCAGTTCCGGGACATTGGCTGCCAGCCAGTCTTGGCGCCTTTGACAGAAACAGCCTCAACGTCGCCTGCTCCACCAACGTTGGTGATGAGGACCAGATTGAAGTACGAATGACCATTAATGGTGAAACGAATTCCGCCCTTTCTTTGACAAGGTACCCTGAATCAACAAACCAACACCAATTCAAACCCCATATCAAGAAACAACTTTTTAATAGAGCACCGCCTCTAGTTCAAAACCCACATCAAGAAACAACGATAAAGCTAGCAGATACAGACAAAATCCACAAACCTTCTGTATTGAACAGGGACGATTCCAGCCCGAAACTTAGCAATGTGCTGAAAAACGGGCTCCGAGAGATCAAAGTGCTCCAGAGGAGGATTGCACCAACCACCGTTGTCATTGGGAAGCGCATTGTTGGGCGGGCAGAAGTTAGTAGCAGTGACAACGATAGAGCCGGGAAGGCACCATTGCGGGTCATCGTTGCACTGGATTTCATAGCAAGCACCGCAACTGAAACCATTATTGAACAATGCAGTGCTCAGAGCCGCGGTGTTGGTACCGTAGCCCTGGCTATACAGATTGCCATAGCCACAAGCACCGCCTGAAACAAAGCAAGGAACAAATCAAAACCAAGCCAGAAACAACAAAACAAACCAAAGCCGTTCTTTAAATGCAACCACACTTCTTTTTAATAGAAGCAGAATTTGCAAACTATTAATACAACTATTTGATAAATGTGAAAGAGGACTAGTTGTAAAATGTATCCAGAAACCGGTCTTTTTCCGAAAACTTGTACACAAACAACCAGAAACAAAATCTCCAAACCACTCAAACTAAGATTCTTTCGCAAAATAAAACCACACTTACCCATGGTGCCAGTAGCGTCACCGCCACCGTAAAACGTAGCATGAGCACTGGTCCATCCGGAACCATGCGCAGCTCGGAGCATTGAAAGGAGACCCAACGAAACCAGCCATAGAAACGCCATTTCCTGCACACACAACACATAATCAGTACGCTACACTCTACAAACCAATCCCATGCATTGGTGCCGGGACGAGAGAGGTTCGAAGCTCACCAGAGAAAACAATAAAAACTGCAACAGATTTTAACTGATACTGATGATACTGAAGAGCAGGGAATGGATATGAAAATCAGACCAACTGGGGTTAGTTATATAGATGTCGCGGGGGAGGGCAGAGCGCAGCAGCAGTACAAGGAAGCGTTGGGGATTGTGTTAACGTTAACAACGAACTTCGGAAGGTCTTTCTTTGTCTGAACGGTTTAATGTGTGGAGGGCCCACTTCCGTTATGTAGGGTGGGCTATTTTAATTTAATAATCAACGCCGTGTAAAACCAAATATTACTGATTTCCGCGCATTATCTTTCTCACCGCCGCGCGGGAAAAGGACCTTCAAACCCTAGGAGCCCGGATTTTGAAAGCAAGTCATAAGCATTGTAATTATTATTAATACAAGAATTTAAGTCAAACCACTATGTGGCTCCCCTCCCCAAAAGGGAAGTTATGGGTGAGTAACTATAGAGTTTTATTTTTTTAATAAAGCTATAGGTAAGTTACTATAGACTTTTATTTTTTTAATAAAGTTATAGGTAAGTAACTATAGAGTTTTTTTCTTTTAATGTTTGTTATGGGAATGGGGCATCCATGCCTAAGGGCGTGTGGTTAGGGTAGACAAATCTAGATCTCTACTTTATTATAATAAGGTGGGGAATTTTTAAATATTAGGGTCCACTTGACTGAGTTTGCGGCGTGTGAGACATGATTCAACAATAAGTCAGGAAAGTCAGAATGGAAATGTAAGCAACCAAGGGTGGCCCAACGTGATGTCACAACGGAAATGTAAGTGAGCGTTACAGTTGTTGCTGGTTTATTGTTATGGATACATGTAGTTTAATCATTAGATTTATTTATTTTTTTGCCTTTTTGGCATAATTTTTGGTTGGTTTTATCCAAAATCTAAAGTATAATCTTTTTAGAATAGTTTCTTTTTAGAATAGTTTTGTAATCTACATAATTAAGTTTGAACTTAACAATCCTTAGTATATAAAAGTTTAAAATTTTACTAAAAAGAAATTCACTCAAAAAAAATATCTTAAAGTTAGAATTTAGATATGTCATATAGTAATATTTTTTAATTAGTTTTATTTGAAATTTAGTTAAAAATGAAAAAAAAAAATGAATTCTAAAATATTATTAGATTGTATATTCAAAATGCAATAATTGGAATGTTGGGATTTCGGTGTCATATTGATTTTATGGGTACTTATATTTGGGACTTGTTTGTTGATAATTACCTAGTGGATGTCAGACCTGTTCCACTGGTTCTTAGGTGGAGCAATGGTAGATCGAGTGCATAACATATTGGAAAAAGTTTGGAAAGATTCCTAGTGCATGAGAATCTTTTGGAGCTCTTGGGTCATATGTGATCGTGGGTATCACATTCAAGATTATTTGATCACGTTCCAATTATTCCGCAATGGAAAGGGGAGAAGACTTTGAAAGCTCTATTTTTCAAGTTCAATCGTACTTAGCTCGAGGAGGAGGACTTTTGTATGATCGTTCGTGAATCCTGGTCATCGTTCAACAATGCTAAAGACAAGTTTGTGATGTCTCTGATTATGGCTAAGTTACATAGGTTAAAGAAGTCGGTTCGTTATTGGGAAGGTGAAAAGAAAAAGAAGATGAAGCAGGACCTAATGGAGAGAGTGGCCGAAATGGATCATCTATTTCAGCGAATGGACACAGTTTCCCCAGACCCCATACAACAACGCTTATTAAAAGATATGGAGATGAAAAAAAGACACATCCTAAAGATGCAGGAAGACACTTGGCATTTGAAAAGTTGTGTGATTTGGGTAAAGAATGGAGATCGTAATACTTGTTTCTTCCAACAATATGCCACACAACAGAGGAATATAAAAACCATATGGGAAATTGAGGCTGAGGTTGGTGGTAGGATCTTCAATGCAATGGATATACAAAAGGAAACCTACAAAAATTTCAAAGGTATATACAAGGAGCGTCATGTTGTGGACATTCAAAATCAGCTATGGTGTACTGATGCATTTCCAACTATGTTCTCTGCTAATGCTAATCCTGTTGTGGGTCGGCATTTCATGTTGGAGGAGATTTCCATGGTTCTTCGTGTTAATTTGGCATCTCAAGGAAAAATTCCCTCCTTTGGACAACCTTCCTCATCAAGAAAGACCTCTCCTAGCCCTTGGAAGAATTTGATTTGGTTGAGGAAAAACATATTTTTAATATGGAAACCCACATGTGCACAAAAGGACAGGTCACCCCAAAATAGAAATTGGACACCCTTGGAAGCATATAAATTCAAGTCAAGTGAATCTCATTTGGACATCATCATCAAGCATCTTCTTCTTCTATCTTATTTGGATTGGTTTGCACAAGTCTGAGGTTGACTCGTGAATTTGGTTCGTACGAGTTTGAAATTGCAAGGCACGAGCTCGCACACGTGAAGAAGGGATTTTTGTTTATAGTCGCATTGTTGGAACAGGGAAATTTCGGTTGTAGCTGAACGCATATAGGGTTCTTCATTGCGGCCGGAGAGTTGCAGTCGCTCGCATGGTCACTAGCTTCGTGCGGCTATGACCTAGGGTTTTGATAATAGTTGATCACAAATCTTGACCATTGACTACAAGCTTGGAACTTTGATTTGATCAGCATTGATATTGGGTTCATTCCTTGCATGTTGTTTGGTTGGTTTTGCTGGATACTCTTGTGATTGATGAATTGGAACATTGTACTCTCTCTTTGCTGAACATTTTATGACAATCTAATAAAAAGAAGAATTTGAAATGGTTTCCCCCCATTGGGGTTTTTCCCTAATCTTTGACCAAACCTGGTATCTCTTATTGGTCACTTATTATTCATTGCATTTACTATTCTATCTACAATTGCTATTAATCATTAGAAGATTTAATTGTGTTTGAAGATTGTTAATTGAAGATAAGAATTGGGCTAAATTGATTGTAACAGCATAGAACAGTGGAAAAATTAACATTGTTTTAGAGCTAAGGTGAAGCAAAGCCCAAGGAGACAAGAGACAAGAGAAATCATTCTTGAAAGAAGTTGAAGAAGAATATTTGATTTGGTCAATATGTCCACCTCTTACTTCAAGGATAATGAGAATCTAAGTAACTCATCTAACTTTGTTGCTTGGAGGATTAGGTTGGAAGTTATACTTAATGACAACAATGTTTTGCAATATGTGCAAGGGAATGTACCTAAGCCTCCAACGAATGCTTCTGCTACTATAAAATCTAGGTACAAGAAAGGTTATCTCAAAGCTAAGAAGATTATCATTGATGATTTGTAAGATCATTTGCTTCTTTATGTTGGTAACTTGAAGGCATATAAAGATATGTATGACAAGTTGGTCGGGATATATGAGGTCGACAACTTTAATCATGTCATTTCTTTGAAAGATCAACTCAGAGAGATAAAGATGAACAAAGGAGAATATACACATCCTATATCGTGAGGGTATCTTGTTTAAGGGATCAATTGCAAGCTTCAAGTGAGCAGGTATCCAATAGGGAATTGGTATTGGTCACTCTTCGAGGCCTTCTTCCTGTCTGGGAAACCTTCATTACTACTCTAAGCAAGAATAATGTATTCCTGACATTTGATGAGCTTGTTGATAAATGTACTCAAGAGGAGACTAGGATGATAGACAAAGGAAGAATTCAAAAGCATGAAGAAGGAGAGCCCTCAGAATTTGTTACTCAAGACAAGAAGAGAAAAGGAAGAGAAAGTCCATTTGGTTCAAGAAGGCCTCCTCTTGATCAAAGTACTATAATAGAAGATTAAGGGATATTGAATGTTATAATTGCCACAAGTGTGGTCACTATGCCCGAGACTTTCCGAGAAAGAGAGATGCTCCAAGATCCAACCGAAGCTACAACAACAACATGTGCAATGACAAAAGAAGAAACAATGATAAAAGAAGAATGATGATAAAAGAAGGCATGATGATAAAAGAAGAAGGGATGATAGAAGGAGAAGTGATACTCTGGATGATCGTGAAGAAAGTCCTCATCCTCAAAACAAGTCAAGGAACTCCATGTATGAAAGTAGTGTAGCTACTAGTCAATCTGAATATATTCTTATTTCATCCCTCTCTAGTTCTTCTCCTACAGATTTGTATGATAGCTAGTTGGTAGATAGCGGGGCTTCTAGACACTTCGTTGAGTATAAGTAAGTCCTCTCAAATCTGGTTGAGAGGGAGACAAGTTTGAAGATTATTCTTAGGGATAACTTTACATATCAAATAAAGGGCTTTGGTTATGTCAAATTTGATTTGTACTCTGGGGAATCCATCCTTCTTCATGATGTAATGTATGTTTTGAAATTAAAGAAGAACCCAATATCTATTTCTTCTTTGGAAGACAAAGGTACGAGAGTAGCCTTCATAAAAGGTAAAGTCCTCATATGGTTTGGGGAATCCCAGATGAGGGATGCATTCACATTGGGATCTAGAGTTGAAGGACTCTATAGAGTCAATGGAATACCTCTTCTAGCAATGGTCCACAACACTAATTATCAAAGTGAGTTATGGCACTGAAGTGAAAAGAATTTGAGGGGACCATTCCCCTCTAGCGGGATTAAGACTGATGATAATCTAGAGCATAATGGAGTGGTTGTGAAAGGGAAAGTTTTGAAGGATGCCATGGCCAAAGAATATGAATCAATTGTGAAGAATGACATATGGGATGTTGTGTCAAGACCCAAGGGAAAGTTTGTTTTAACTTCAAAATGGATATACAAGATAAAGCATGGAGTTGATGAGAAGTACAATGCAAGTTTCATGGCTTGAGGTTTCTCCCAAAAAGAGGGAGAATACTATGACAATATATTTCCTCTTGTTGCCCACTTCACTATTATTAGACCGATTGATGCCCTTGTTACTAGTCATGGATGGAAACTTCACCAATTGGATGTAAAGACGACATTTCTTCATGGTATGCTACATGAAGAAGTATGTGTTGAGTAGCCTCAAGGATTTGAAGTACAAGACTTGTGTTAAAAGAAACCCCTATAGCACGGTATTCCCACATCAATCGTTACCTGGTGAATCTTGGATTCACAAGAAACAATGACGATTTGAACCTCTACTTCAAAATGGTCCAAGGTATGCCTTTGATTTTGGTTTTATATGTTAATGATCTATTCTTGACAGGTTGTGAGCCTTTGATGCTCGAGCGTAAGAGGGAGCAAGCCTTTGGGTTCAAGATGAAAGATCTTGATTTGAGATATACTTCCGAAAATGTGAGACTTCATGCATTCACTGATGTTGACTAGGATGGAAGCATTATTGACAGGAAGAGCACATTAGGGTGTTGTTTTAGCTTGGGATCTGCCATGATATCTTCGATGAGCATGAAACAAAGTTTTGTGTCTTTGAGTACGACAGAGGCAAAGTATATTGTTGCTAACATGGCTAGCTGTGAGGCAACTTGGTTAAAGAATCTCTTTGGAGAGTTTGAGCAGGTCCTGGACACAACAATGATATATTACGACAACAAGAGTGGGCTCTTATTAGAAGAGAACCTTGTGTTTCATAACACATTCAAGCATATTGAGATCATATATCATTACATATGTGATATGGTGTAGAGAGGAGTTGTGAGACTCTGTTATATTTCAATTGATGAGCATATTGCAGATGTAGAGCAACTTGCATTGATGGATGTGACCCTTTTAGGTAAGGGTCTAGGCTGATCAAGGACACTAAGCTATGTTCTCCCCCCCTATTTGAGCTCCCAAGGTGCGGAATTGAGCCTTAGAGTTCATGGGGTTGAGGGACCTCTGGATCTGGCAAAGTGTACCCCAGTTAGCATCTGTTGTTCCCACCCATCTGGCCAATGGGTGCTAGCTGCTTGATTTAGGCATGATCCTTACCATTTATGGTATGTGGCATTCAATCAAGCTAGAGATGCAGGGGTTCTACCACTTGAATCTTTAGGGTTATGTTGAGAAGATCAATAGATAATAGGATAGGGACAATCCTTACCATTTATGGTGAGTGGTAACCCTCCTATTATCATCAGACAGTAGGATAGGCATGATCCTTACCTCATAAGGTAAGTGGCATCCCTCTTATTATCTATGGATTCTGGGTGGTAGCATTGGCTCCCTGATGATGACATTTTCCTGGGTAGTAGCAATGAGCTCCCCATTGCTAGAGTTTCCCTAGTTGTAGCATTGAGCTCCCCGCTAGTAGAGTTTCCCAGGTTGTAGGAATTAGCTCCTCGTTGGCAAATTTTCTCTAGTTGTAGCATTGAGTTCCCAGCTGGCAGATTTTCCCAAGTTGTGAAGAAATTCTCATTGTAGATTAACCTGATTATGCAACAAACTAAAGCAAAATACTTAATCTACTTCTACAATCAAACTTGCGGAAGCTTAATAAATTTGAGCAAGATTAAGCAGAACACATATAACAGAGAAGAAGAATCTATACACATGAAACATAGAAAATACTCAGGGGAAAGCCTCAGCTAAAAACCCCGTTATCTGTATTATCATACAAGTGGAAATATCTCAAGATTACACAAATTTTTAGCTCTCACAGCCTTCCAGCGCTCAGTACAATCCCTCTCACTACTCATAGACAGACTAGACAACTCATTAGCCTTTCCCTCTATCCTTCAAGCCTCGTATTTCCTTGCGCTGTTTTCCCTGGGTGCTCCTGTTGTAACCTTGTGTGACACTGATCTCACACACTACTCCAACACACTGTAAAACTGCGCAAATCTCAAGGAATGAATTCCTTCTGCATGCAAGAGATTTTCTTATAGGAAAATTCTTGCAACTGATAGTACATTGGCCCTTGTCTAAACTGACATGCATGAGTTATTTATGAGAGAATATTCAGTTATTTGGAGTACATTAGTTTCATGCATGCATGCATTAACTGACTGAACTCACAATCAGTTCCACAAACTGTTTGGAACTAATCTAACTGTACTTAACTCAGTTAAATGAGCTAACTAATTACAACTCATCCTTATCTCCTTAATTAAGGGATAACTTCCTCAATGAAAGGGATAATTGTTGCATGACTTCACAAAGACTTCATGTTTGAATTTATCCAACTAATTAACTCGGATGAATTAATTAATTATTTTTCAAACACCTGATCACACTAAATTCGAATTTTAATTCTCAATTTTAATTCAAGGACAAATTAAAATTGGAATATCCTGGAATGCTATCTTTAGCAATGTTATTTTTAGCATTTCTTGTTGCTATTTTCAACATGTTGTAGCATTAAGATCCTCGCTGGCAGAGTTTCTTGAATTGTAGCATTGAGCTCCCTGCTAGTAGATTTTCCCAGGTTGTAGCATTGACCTCCTCGCTGGCAGAGCTTCCCAGGTTGTAGCATTGAGCTCCATGTTGGTAGAGATTACCAAGTAGTAGTATTGGGCTCCCTGCTTGCAGATGATTCCGGGTAGTAGTAATGCCTACCCGATGGGTAGAGGGTGTTAGCTTGAGCTCCCCTACAATGTTGAATTCTTCTTCTTTTAGATTCGTGAGTGTTCAACATATGAGTAGAGATGACATTTGATTTGATATTTAAGATGGAATACTTGTTGCAGTCAATAATTTCCCCCTAGTTGAGAGGGAGTGTTAATTTGGCAGCTCAGGCGTAAATTCCCTCCTTTGGAAAACCTTCTTAATCAAGAAAGACCACTCCTAGCCCTTAGAAAAATTTAATTTGGTTCACGAATAACATATTTTTAATATGGAAACCCACATGTGCACAAAAGGACAGGTCGGCCCAAAAGAGAAATTGGACACCCTTGGAAGCCTATAAATTCAAGTCAAGTGAACCTCATTTGGACATGCACAAAAGGACAGGTCACCCCAAAAGAGAAATTGGACACCCTTGGAAGCATATAAATTCAAGTCAAGTGAACCTCATTTGGACATGCACAAAAGGACAGGTCGCCCCAAAAGAGAAATTAGACACCCTTGGAAGCCTATAAATTCAAGTTAAGTGAACCTCATTTGGACATCATCATCAAGCATCTTCTCCTTCTCTCTTCTATGGATTGGATCACACAGGTCTGAGGTTGATTCTCAAATTTGGTTTGTACAGGTATGTAATTGTAGGGCCCGAGCTCGCATGTGTGAAGAAGGGACTTTTATCTGTAGTCGCAGGGTTGGAACAGGGAAATTTCAGTTGTAGCCACACACATACAGGGTTCTCCATGCGACTGGAGAGTTGCACTCAATTGCATGGTCACTAGATCTATGCGGCTATGACCTAGGGTTTCGATAATAGTTGAACGCAAATCTTGATCGTTGACTGCAAGCTTGGAACTTTGATTCTGATTAGTATTAATGTTCAGTTCATTTGTTGGATATTGTTTAGTTGGTTTTGTTGGATAATCTTGTGATTGATGAATTGGAACATTGTACTCTCTCTCTATTGAATATTTTATGACAATATAATAAGAAGAAGAATTTGAAAGGGTTTTCCCCCTTGTGGGGATTTTCGTCGGTCTTTGACCAAACCTGGTGTCTCTTATTCGTCTCTTATTCTTCATTGCATTTAATGTTCTATCTACAATTTCTATTAATCATTGGAAGATGTAATTGTGTTTGAATATTGCTTATTGAAGATAAGAATTGAACTAAAGTGATTGTAACAACATAGAACAGTGGAAGAATTAACACTTTGTTCCTTCTCGTGGGATAAATGCCCAGGTCTGAATGGGTGGATGATGGATATTTTCATTCATTTATTTGACATTATAGGTAAGGATCTGTTGATCATGGTAGAGGAATCTAAACGATCAAGATAGGTTGTTGGGGTGATAAAATCTACTTTTAATTCTCTTATTCCAAAGTCTTCTCTCCCTACTTCATTCAAAGCTTATTTCCCTATCTCCTTGTATAATATCACTTATAAGTTAATTTCTAAGATCATTGAAAATAGGTTAAAATAGACCTTATCTGTATATATTTGCAGGGAGCAATTTGGTTTCCTTCGGAATTGATAGATCCATGATGTTGTTGCCATTGCCCAAGAGTGCATTCATACCATTTGGGTGACAAAGAAAGATGCACTGGTATTGAAGCTAAATCTACATAAAGATTATGACTGTGTAGACTAGACATTTCTTCAACCGATTCTTACTAAGATAGATTTATCCCTGGCCAACATTAACTAGATAATGGCATGTGTAACATCGGTTAACTACGCAGTGCTGATAAATGGGGTTCCTTCGATCTTCTTCAGGGCTTCTAGAGGTCTTTGACAAGGATGTTCCTTATCTCCTTTGTTGTTTCTTCTGGTTATTTAAGGTCTAAGTAGGAAAATAAAGAAAGCTCGTGACAGTGGCTTTTTCAGTGGTCTGCAAGTAACTAAAAGAGTTTTTGTTTCCCATCTAATGTTCGTGGATGATGTGCTTATCTTTGGACAAGTTTCCTTGTCCCAATATAAGATCTTACATTCTATCATTACTTAATTTGGAGATGCGTCTGGATTATATTCTAACAACCAAAAATCTATATGATTTAGTCCTTTGATACCAACGAGGAGGTTGTTGATATTGCAAATTTATTTGGGGTGGCCACTTCTGGTCTGGAAGAGGGTTTCACATACTTGGATTTCAAAATGAAGCCAAATAAATATCAATAAACGGACTCGCAGTGGCTATTGAATATATTTGAGAATCGTTTGTCACTTTGATCACAACAATGGTTATCTTTGGGGGGTAGGTACATTCCTATACAATTGGTCCTCCAACATATTTTGGTGTATTGGATGCACCTATACATGATCCCACAGAAGATAATTCAAAAGATTAAAGTAATTCTTGCAAACTTCATGTGGTCGGGGGCCAAGGGGAACATAAACTTCATCTTGTTTGTATGGATGCCATTTCGCATGGGAAGGAGTTATGTCGATGGGGATTATTGGACCTTAATATTTTTTGATGAGCACTATTGACCAAGAGCTTATGACATGCCTTAAATGGAGGCGGTATTTGGCAGGACATAATAAAACATAAATATCTAAAGGGAAAATCAGTTCTTGATTCATATAGACTTGGGGATGTCGCTATGAGGAACGGGTCATATATTTGGAATAGTCTCCCTAAAGTTAGACAATGACTTTTTTATAACAAGCAATAGGACTTCGAAAATGGGGGTAATATCTTGGCGAGAATAGACCCTATTCGAGGTATGCAAGTTGAACATATCCTTCCTATGTAGGTATTAGAAGGATTACATGTCAATGGTATTTTCTTCCTAGCACAAGAATATGAGGGATCCGATATGTTGAACACATGTCCTTCCTGGAAAGTTGCTGAGGCAATTGGTCTTAATGGTTTCAATGCTGCTATATGGAACCAATACATTGCAGATGTTAAGATTGTTGGAATTAATTTTGGGGGCAGTGAATATGTCATGAGATGGAATGGTACTCTTCGTGATGAAAATATAGTCGTCTTGAAAGTATATAAATACATTTATGGTTCAATACAAGGTCTCATGGATCAATTTTGGTACAGGGCAGTGTGGAATTGGAATATCCCCATGAAGATTATTATTTTTGGATGGTTGGTGTGGAGGAATCGTATCCTCACATGGGAGAACATTTGCAAAAGAGGAGTTTATGGTCTAGTCTGGTGTTACTTATGCGTGTAGGATAATGTTTTATATATACTGCTACAATGGCCATTTGTTGTTTCGGTTTGGGACAGGGTTTTGCAAGGTTTCCTACTTTTTTCAAGTTGGGTTTTTTTCCTCGTTGGAAGCATGCTTTGAATGGTGGTTTTGTACATGTGGAGATCACATATTTACCTCTTTTCATCACTTGGGAATTATGGAGAGCCAAAAATGCTTTGATATTTGAAGGCTACCCAATTGACATTGCTCGCAAATGCAATAAAATTTTTGCTCGTTTTGGAGAAGGCGTTATGATGCAACACGAAGCTAAGTTACCCAGGAATCCTATGAATTCTCAATGGGTTGTGTTTCTAGCAGGGTATTTCGATGACAGTACCCAACAGGGCCGATGTGGATGTGGGATTGTTATACAGGTAAGTATAAATGTTCACATACAGATTTACTGGTTTGGAGGAAGTGGCACAAACACTAGAGCATAAATCCTTTCTCTATGAGGACTTCTATATAATGTTAGGAGACTAAACATGTAGAAATTTTCTTCATATGGTGACTCAAGGGTTATTGTGGAATGGGAAAATGGAATGATAAACCTCTCTACCCAATATGGAAAACTGGAAGCGCCACATTGAGAACATTAAGAAAACTTTCACAAACATTTCTTTTGAACATGTTTACATGGAATACAATGTCATGGAAGATTCCTTGTCAAAGCAAGGTCTATTTGCTACTCCAAGGTACTTTCATTTAAGCTTTAGACATTATGATCAAATCCATAATGAAGGCTTTCTCCCAATATGTTGAACTCTCGCCAATCTTGAGATGGAAGTTTGTTTTTCTGAATATTAGTTCCAACTCTTTAGAGCTAGACAAAACATCTTTTTGTTGAAAACAAACTCTTATCACATCGTCTTTTGTGAATTAGGCAATATGTTTTCTATTTTTTTTTTTTTTTTTAAATGGGTTTTGATAATTGGTTTACCCTATGTGGTGCGATGATTTCATGTTGTCTTAGAGGATTAGTAGGCTTTGATGTCTTACATTGGTATATATGTACTGGACTTTTTCATATTAATATGATTCCAACGTTTTTTCTTTCCTCAAAAAAGAAATATATTCAAAATGTAATAATGTATTTTTCAAGAAATTGAATATATTAAAATGCATTTAAATAATGCACAATTGTAATTTCATCAAATGATGATGGTTGAAAAAATTCCAAAAGTGAAATGTTTAGAATCACCCAGAAATATATACATTATCATTGCTCATTATTAAATAAAAGTCATTTTGAAATACATAAATATAACATACAAGCATATTTATTATCGAGAAAGGAATTAGATGTTATTATTTATTTTCATTTTTTATATATTAATCGAGTTGTCTTTAAGTGCAATTTTTTGAAAACTTTTCTAGTTTATTTTCCGATATAATTTGTCTAGAATCCGATAGCAATTCATTGAAATCACAAGTTTGATGAGTGAACTCTAAAAAATCAAAGTCCTCAATGGGTTTTTCAGGGTGCTGAATCCATGTATGTAGTGAAAAAAACTAGTTTAAACAACACAAATCAAGATTTTACCACAAATTGTCCGCTTGGGTTAGCTTAATTGACAATGGTCGTGGAAATGAAGTCTCAGCGAACCGGAAGTCTTGGGTTCAAATCTTGTGCTATCCCTCCGATCGGGGTGAGAAGTTGGACATGATGAAGATGTACTCCTACCAAGCTTACAAAAAAAATTACCACAATTTTTTCTGCCGAATTTCGACCAGAAATCGAGTAGAAACTCCAAAAAGTCACACTTAAAGACAACTCCTATATTAATTTATTATTAACATAAAAAAAACTTTTAACATACAAACATAATTATTATCCCAAAATGAATTTATATACACTTTTAATATATTAATTTGTTATTAAATAAAAAGATGGAGTTCGATTTGGAGATATATTGATGTACAATAAATACTCGAAAGGGGATTACACTCAAGGCCCACTATATGTAGATATTATCTTTACCCAACCAAGGCACTTCATAAGGTGTACACATCATTGGTAGAAATTCAACCCATGAAGATGTATGTAGAGTTGTCGTAATGTTAGGCATTGTAGATGATTTTTTTTAAACCATGGTGAATTGGTAACTTGTTGGTGTAATCTGGTGAGGCACAAGATCAAACCTAGTGGTTGTTACTATAACAGCAAGAGTATATTCAACAAACCATAAGCCAAATATACCAGAAATTTATGACTTAGCAAGAGTTGAGACTTCATGAGGGTAGGGGTGTTTGCTCGTTGAGCCTTACCACAACGGGCCAAAGATGTCCCCTCATGGGATTTGAATCCAAGTGGAGCGGATAACATATCAGTGTGCCAACTACTCAATCGTCCCACGAGGAAACCATTGAAGGCAAATTGAACTCAGACAAACTACTATTGGATATGGACAATTCTTAACCAAAATGCTAGACCAAGGTATTCAACAAGGTTCCCACATCATTAATAAACCTTCAATACATGGAGTAGTTGTATGTGGACTTACAGTGATGCATGAGCATTACAGAGGAGATTGAGCTTTAGAAGTTACGTGTGAATATGAGTCTTAGACTAGGGTGTTCAACAAGGTGCTCACATTATTGGTAGAAATTCAACACGTAGAATTATGCATGGAATTGTAATGATGCTTGCATCTTAAAAGAGAATATTTATTTCTGAAAAATATTGTTGCATACTCTTAAATCCAACATTTTCCAAAATTCTTATATTACTGTTGCTCTTGTCTTACTGCCATATTACTCAAACATATATGAAGAGACACATGGACCCTATCATTTTTTAATGTAATACTTAGTGTTGAATTCATTCTATAATGTAACGCTTAGGTTTTGCTAAAAATGTAAAATCATTATGATGTACTCTTTGCATTTTATCGACTTTGAACATATACAACTCTTCACATCCTTCTTCATAATTCTATAACATAATTCGACCATGCATTGATTTGATTCTAAAATATAAATGGGAGAACAACTTAAACATATTAAATTAATTAAGGGCACAAAAGCAAGCA
Organism: Pinus tabuliformis; assembly: GCA_031772625.1. Classification (NCBI taxonomy): domain Eukaryota; kingdom Viridiplantae; phylum Streptophyta; class Pinopsida; order Pinales; family Pinaceae; genus Pinus; species Pinus tabuliformis. The sequence goes on along the minus strand of CM062814.1, from coordinate 350,254,733 downwards.
AACAATTGAAGAAAAGAAATACAAACCAAAAAAGAATATAACATTATTTATATTATTGTGTAAAAATTCTTTGCATTGCTCTACAAAACAGAGTGATAATAAACAATACATTATTGTTGTGTTTTGTATCACACATATTACACATAATTATAAGTGTCCTTATTTGGTTGATTAAGGGAAATTAATCATGAATATTCATTTTCGTAATGTAACATATGTCTTTGTAGGAGCACATGTATTACAATCATGATAATAGTTGAAATTTTTAGCCATAGACATGTAGATGTTGTGTGTTTGTACAAAGTACTAAAGTATGTACATGTAGGACATTATGATGTGCAAGCACAAGTTACTGAAATATGTGTGTGGGGTTGAAATTCGATGTATTAAATGTCGTATAAATTTTATGAATATATAAAATTCCCCTTGACTTTGTATATCAATATTGACGAAATGTTACCATATGCACTATCTCATGAATACAATTGTAAATTATGACAAAAAGTTGTCAAGTCATAAACTCTATAATAAGTCATGATGTTGAAAACACTAAATCTTATTTACAAAAAAGAAAATGAATCTAAATTTACTACTTATTTTTATCTATTTCTTTTTACAAATTTCATCTATCAAATTTATCTCCTTTTCTATTTATAAAAATTGTCCATCTAAATTAATTAAAATTAAAATTAATTCAATTAAACTAAACTAATTAGTAAAAAAAAATTCCTCACTCTTTTCCAACCCAAATGAGACAAGTCCTTTCCATAGAAAAATGATATGGACTCGTTGTCAATTAAAAGTGGACCACAAAGTCAGATAAGTCATGTGAGTGTCCATATAAGGTGGGAGTTTTTAACAATTATTATGAAGTGGGGATTCTTTCCCGCACATGCTTGCAAGTTGGAAATCATATAATTTAACTTCACATTCAAATTTGCATAAAAATGAAAAACCTTGCTCCCCACATTGCATTTTGTCTTTATTTAATCAATGTTTAAACATTTACAATTACCATCTATCAAATTTTATTGCATACCTATCACCACTATCTTTATCATATTTATTTAATCAATGTTTAAACCTTTAAAACTACCCTCTATCAAATTTTATTGCATACCTATCACCACTAACTTTATCAAATTCATGGACTTTGTGTGTCCGTTACTTAATGTTTACTATGTGATTGAGAAACTAGAGGGCTTACATCCCAATAAAGTGTTAAAGGTTTCACTAATAAATGAAAAAGTTAAAAGGGGCACCACGGGCGGTTTCTCCGTACTCGAGTGGTGTTTTTATTTCAAAATTAGATCTGGAATTGGTCATCATTATGGAACTTTTTCAATGCTTCATTTTGGAACATTCATTCAAAATTAGATGTGGAATAGGTTATCATTCTGGAACTTTGCTTCAGGGTGAAATATTCATGATTTTAGCATGGTATATTGCAATTGATTTTAAATTAAAAGGTGGGGGTATCGTGTTGATTTGATAAGTATTATCTTACTTATTTTACAAAAATTGTCCATCTAAGTTAATTAAAATTAAAATTAATTCAATCAAACAATATTAATTAGTCTAGTCCCAAAGGAGACAAGTCCTTTCCATAGAAAAAATGATATGCACTAGTTGTCAATTAAAAGTGTACCACAAAGTCAGATAAGTCATGTAAGTGTCCATATAAGGTGGGAGTTTTTAACCATTATTATGAAGTGGGGATTCTTTCCCACACATGCTTGCAAGTTGGAAATCATATAATTTAATTTCAGATTCAAATTTGCTAGAAACCCATGTCCATACACGCTCCAGCTTTGGAGAGGAAGTGATCAGCCCCTACGTTACGAATCCTATAGATAGATGTGCCAAGCAGAGACTGTGTCACGAATCTTGTAGATAGATGTGCCAAGCAGAGACTGTGTCAAGCATAGATTTCAGCATGTGAACTTCATTAAGCAATTGACATCGCTGAGTGTTATTAAAGAAATTTACAACCAGCATGGAATATCCAAAGATTTGTAGTTTTTGACATCCTTCTTCAATTGTAAAGAGGAGGAGTTTGAGGACCATCCTATTAATATTAATAATTAATTCTAGTTTTTTTACTTTTTTGGAAGCTTTCTTTCTTGTTCATTTTATCTATGCATCTTTACCTATCCTCCACTCAATCATTAAGTCATCATTTTGTTCATCAACCTCTCAATCATTAAGTCATCATTCGGTTAAGTCATCATTTGGTTAAGTCATTATTCGGTTCTGATGTTCCAGTTCTGATTTTAAAAATCTACTAAAAATTAACACTGAATAAAATTCCAGACTCTAATTCTTCACTCTATATATATATATATATATATATATATATATATATATATATATATATATATTAATTTTTTTTTCATTTATCAATGCTCACTGTCATAATAATATATATCCATTCTATTATAATAATAAAGTATATGTAAATTTTCTATTTACACAATGAGGTTATATCACAATGGAAGCGCATTTGCAAAATAAAATCAACAAATATTTCATTATTCTTCCGAATAAAACTAACAGTTTTCACAAATAAAATCTAACATTGCCCTCTTAATTCTCTTAATTATATTAGATCTATCCTTTCATAGAGCAATTATAAAGCAATGAAGGTTTCTATTTGCAAAGTCCTAGTTGTATGCGCATGAGTTCGATTGATTTTGAAGAGGCAAATTCTAACTACCTTGTGTTTTTCTCTCTTTCATTTATAAGCATTCTCAGGAACCACATATAGCTTCAGGTCTTGATTTCAGGTCGAGTAACCAAGAACCAATTGAATAACAGCTTCAAGTCTTGAGTAATCAAGAGCTAATTGAATAATTGTGTGCATCGGGGACTTCCTGTGCAAATTCTATGTGAAAGATTCTCCATTATAACATTCATTGTGGAAATGGAAGGAATTGTGTGCACATTTATCTTAAAAATTAAGGGTGTGCTCATTTATCGTAAAATTAAAGTTGAAAAAGGCATCGTGAGTAATTAGGGAACACTGCGAAAGTCATGCAATATTTGTTGCTTTTTTGTCTGTTAGAGTTCAAGTGGCTAGGCGCGGACGCTTCTGAGAAGGAAAGCTGGAGGCTGGAGCTGATGCACAATAAGAAGGTTATTTATTTTTCCTGGTGTCGATGACTTAAAATGGCAGAAGTGCTCTATTTTCGTTAAAGAAGTCCAGATTTGGCTAATCTTTCTAATTGCGCTTATATTAGCCATATGTTGTCAGTATTATCTTATCTTCAATGTAGAATGCTTTAGCAATAGCTTAGCAGGGCCAAAATATGAATTCATAGTAATTCATACTAGAAAAAGGTATAGCTAATAGCTTAGCAGGGCCAAAGTATGAATTACTACAGTATGCATTCATTGCAATTCATACTAGAAAAAGGGATTTGTAATAATTCAGGCCAATTGACTTACCACCAATACGCTGTGTTGTTTCCCACAAGTTCTTGAGTCATCCAGTTCTTGAGTCTCCTCCACTGATAGAGCAGTTGTAATTTACTAATTTCGTTTGCATCCTTTTTGCATTAGGATTTAAGTTATATTGTAAGACATTAGGATTTAGACTATATTGTAAGACTTAAATTTAGAAAGGAGCTCGAGTTTCCATATTAAGTAAGGGGCACATAACACTCACGATCACATTACATAACACATGTAACACTCACGATGTGATGTTTCAAGCAATTGGTCTCTCCAACACTTTGTGGACACTACATCTGATTATACATGGATTGATACAAATCCCTGCCCCAGAAATTTGATCATTTTCCTATTTAAAAATATTTTAAATATTGGTAGAATGTCCAATTGAAGTTATAAAAAATGATGCTTTAATCTTGTCAGAACATTCTAATTCCAAAATGCATAAATGATTATATGAATCCCTATTTCTCCTCCATGTATGTTGCAGAACAACACTTCGGAAGGTGACATTGGCATGGAAAGTGCTTTCTGCATTCTTGCATTTGGATAATCTTATACTAACCCAAAAGTGGAACCCAAGAACCTTCCCCGAGCACTAAAAAATGGCAAAAGACCACGTGAAGTAGGCTTACTACAGGGTCAAAATAGAAGGAAAATCAATCAAATCCAAGCTCGGATAAAATCCCTTGAACTAACAGCCCTCAGACCATCTCAAAAAATGTTTCATCAAATTCTACTGCCGGCCCTCAGACCATCTAAAAAAAATTCATCAAATTGTTCTACTGTCGACCCTCAAACCATCTCAAAAAAAAATCATCTAATTGTTCTACTGCATAAATAAGCAAAATTCCAATTTTGGGGACCTAAACCTTGGTCATTCTTGCTATCATCCCATATCACCTGATCAAGGTGAGGGTCTGGAAAACATCCTCGCTATCGGCTCATATCCAGCAAGAATGCATGCACAGTGCCAAGTGTTCTATTATTTGATTTGCATGTTATTTCATATTATACGTTTAATTCATTTAAAAAATACTCATAAAAATAACGATTCAATATCTGTACATACACTCATATTTTGCATGCATTACACGTGTAACCCAGATATTATAGGAAGCTTGAAAGACAAGTACCTCCTCTACCGCTTTTTATTAATTTATTCATTTAGTTCTGTTTAATCCACTTTCACTTCGTTTTATACCTTCCTGACTTGATTTCCAAGATTGACTGTGAGTAATATATAATATACTTCCTTGCAATTCACCTTGTTTATACCGTTGTTTCAAATTCATACTAAGTTTCCAGATCCTACAATGTTGAAACGAAGATCATACATCAGCCCCTCGACCAATCCGACATGGCATGGGTCACAACAATGAAGATCATCTGCAAGAGCTACTTCCCCGCATTTGAAGGAAACTTCATTTTTGTTGCCTCTATATAATTTGGATGGCATTTAATTATCTTTCTTATGTTACCTGGTTATACGATCTTATAACATGGGCATGTCGGCAGGGACTACCGCTTACGCAGTTGCACTTGTTAATTATGTTTTAAGTTTATAGAAGTGGCCTTGGGGTTTTAAAAACCAACACCCAAATAGCCTAAGTTCAAGTTGGGTATATTAGATTCAAAATGAAAATCTAACTCATTTTATTTTTTGTGTTTATTTATGTATAATGTTTAATATAGGAAGTGTTTCTTAATTTAATAGATATAGGTTAGTTTGAGTGGTTAAATGTTACTTTAAATGGCTAAATGTTATAAATTGAAATAAAAAAAATTAGGGTCAATTTTTTACAATAATGAAGTTTTTAAATTTTTTAATGGTTAAAATATAAATATATATATTATATATAATTAAAAATTGAAAAAACTACACACAAAATACCATATAAAACTGTACATATAATAAAAACTTATATAAAGTCACATAATTGCAGTTTAGTTTATCAATAAAAACTTGATACAAATACAAATGCAAATAGTGTCCTGTTTAATTCAGTCCTAGTGTAGCTTCAAGGGTTAGCTCAGTTGGTCAAAATTAGTGCCTCGCCATCGGGAGGTCACAGGGTCCAATCTCCCCGAAGCCCTTGGGGTCATGCCTTGCTAGGGGGCCGCAGAGCTAGATTCCCTCCGGGGTCGATCAACCCAGATTTTTCAAGCAGTAGGATAGGCATGATCCTTACCTCATAAGGTAAGTGGCATCCCTCTTCTTGTCTATGGATTTTGGGTGGTAGCATTGGCTCCCCAATGACGACATTTTCCTGGGTATTAGCATTGAGCTCCCCATTGCTAGAGTTTCCCTAGTTGTAGCATTGAGCTCCTAGCTGGCAGAGTTTCCCAGGTTGTAGGAATTAGCTCCTCGTTGGCAAATTTTCTCTAGTTGTAGCATTGAGTTCCCCGCTGGCAGACTTTCCCAGGTTGTGAAGAAATTCTCATTGTAGATTAACCTGATTATTCAACAGACTAAAGCAAAATACTTAATCTACTTCTACAATCAAACTTGCGGAAGCTTAATAGATTTGAGCAAGATTAAGCAGAACACATATAACAGAGAAGAAGAATCAATACACATGAAACACAAAAAATACTCAGGGGAAAGCCTCAACTAAAAACCCTGCTATCTGTATTATCATACAAGTGGAAATATCTCAGGATTACACAAAGTTTTATCTCTCACAGCAATCCAGCTCTTGTACAATCCCTCTCACTGCTCATAGACAGACTACACAACTCATATGCCTTTCCCTCTGTCCTCCAAGCCTCCTATTTCCTTGCGTTGTTTTCCCTGGGTGCTCCTGTTGTAACCTTGTGTGACACTGATCTCACACACTGCTCCAACACACTGTAAAACTGCGCAAATCTCAAGGAATGAATTCCTTCTGCATGCAAGAGATTTTCTTATAAGAAAATTCTTGCAACTGATAGTACATTGTCCCTGCCTTTAATCTCAACTGGGCCTTTGTTTGAACTGACATGCATGAGTTATTTATGAGAGAATATTCAGTTATCTGGAGCACATTAGTTTCATGCATGCATGCAATAACTGACTGAACTCACAATCAGTTCCACAAACTGTTTGGAACTAATCTAACTAGACTTAACTCAGTTAACTGAGCTAACTAATTACAACTCAAATACAACTCATCCTTATCTCCTTAATTAAGGGATAACTTCCTCAATCAAAGGGATAACTTCCTCAATCAAAGGGATAACTATTGCATGACTTCACAAAGACTTCATGTTTGAATTTATCCAACTAATTAACTCAGGATGAATTAATTAATTATTTTTCAAACAGTTGGTGAGACTAAATTCGAATTTTAATTATCAATTTTAATTCAAGGACAAATTAAAATTGGAATATCCTGAAATGCTATCTTTAGCATTTCTTGTTGCTATTTTCAACATGTTGTAGCATTAAGATCCTCACTGGTAGAGTTTCTCGAATTGTAGCATTGAGCTCCCCGCTAGTAGATTTTCCCAGGTTGTAGCATTGACCTCCTCGCTGGTAGAGTTTCCCAGTTTGTAGCATTGAGCTCCATGTTGGTAGAGATTCCCAAGTAGTAGTATTGGGCTCCCTGCTTGCAGATGATTCCGGGTAGTAGTAATGGCTACTCGATGGGTAGAGGGTGGTAGCTTGAGCTCCCCTACAATTTTGAATTCTTCTTCTTTTAGATTCGTGAGTGTTCAACATATGAGTAGAGATGACATTTGATTTGATATTTAAGATGGAATACTTGTTGCAGTCAATAATTTCTCCCTAGTTGAGAGGAAGTGTTAATTTGGCAGCTCAGGGATAAATTCCCTCCTTTGGAAAACCTTCCTAATCAAGAAAGACCACTCCTAGCCCTTAGAAAAAATTAATTTGGTTCACGAAAAAACATATTTTTAATATGGAAACCCACATGTGCACAAAAGGACAGGTCGGCCCAAAAGAGAAATTGGACACCCTTGGAAGCCTATAAATTCAAGTCAAGTGAACCTCATTTGGACATGCACAAAATTACAGGTCGCCCCAAAAGAGAAATTGGACACCCTTGGAAGCATATAAATTCAAGTCAAGTGAACCTCATTTGGACATGCACAAAAGGACAGGTCACCCCAAAAGAGAAATTGGACACCCTTGGAAGCCTATAAATTCAAGTTAAGTGAACCTCATTTGGACATCATCATCAAGCATCTTCTCCTTCTCTCTTCTATGGATTGGATCACACAGGTCTGAGGTTGATTCTCAAATTTGGTTCGTATAAGTATGTAATTGCAGGGCCTGAGCTCGCATGTGTGAAGAAGGGACTTTTATCTGTAGTTGCAGGGTTGGAACAGGGAAATTTCAGTTGTAGCCGCACACATACAGGGTTCTCTGTGCGACTAGAGAGTTGCACTCGATTGCATGGTCACTAGATCTATGCGGCTATGACCTAGGGCTTTGATAATAGTTGAACGCAGATCTTGATCGTTGGCTGCAAGCTTGGAACTTTGATTCTGATTAGTATTAATGTTTGATTAGTATCTCCTTTGTTGTTTCTTCTAGTTATTGAAGGTCTAAGTAGGAAAATAAAGAAAGCTCATGACAGTGGCTTTTTCAATGGTCTGCAAGTAACTAAAATAGTTTTTGTTTCCCATCTAATGTTTGTGGATGATGTGCTTATCTTTGGACAAGTTTCCTTGTCCCAATATAAGATCTTACATTCTATCATTACTTGATTTGGAGATGCGTCTAGATTATATTCTAACAAGCAAAAATCTATATGATTCAGTCCTTTGATAACAACGAGGAGGTTGTTGATATTGCAAATTTATTTGGGGTGGCCACTTTTGGTCTGGAAGAGGGTTTCACATACTTGGATTTCAAAATGAAGCCAAATAAATATCGATCAACGGACTCGCAATGGCTACTGAATATATTTGAGAATCGTTTGTCCATTTGGTCACAACAATGGTTATCTTTGGGGGGTAGGTACATTCCTATACAATCGGTACTCCAACATATTTTGGTGTATTGGATGCACCTATACATGATTCCACAGAAGATAATTCAGAAGATTAAAGTAATTCTTGCAAACTTCATGTGGTTGGGGGCCAAGGGGAACATAAATTTCATCTTGTTTGTATGGATGCCATTTCGCATGGGAATGAGTTATGTCGATGGGGATTATTGGACCTTAATATTTTTTGATGAGCACTACTGACCAAGAGCTTATGACGTGCCTTAAATGGAGACGGTATTTGGCAGGACATAATAAAACATAAATATATAAAGGGCAAGTCAGTTCTTGATTCATATAGACTTGGGGATGTCGCTATGAGGAACGGATCATATATTTGGAATAGTATCCCTAAAGTTAGACAATGACTTTTTTATAACAAGCAATAGGACTTTGGAAATGGGGGTAATATCTTGGCGAGAATAGACCCTATTCGAGGTATGCAAGTTGAACATATCCTTCCTATGTAGGTATTAGAAGGATTACATGTAAATGGTATTTTTTTCCTAGCACAAGAATATGAGGGATCCGATGTTGAACACATGTCCTTCTTGGAAAGTAGCTGAGGCAATTGGTCTTAATGGTTTCAATGCTGCTAGATGGAACCAATACATTGCAGATGTTAAGATTGTTGGAATTAATTTTGGGGGCAGTGAATATGTCATGAGATGGAATGGTACTCTTCGTGATGAAAATATAGTCATCTTGAAAGTATATAAATACATTTATGGTTCTATACAAGGTCTCATGGATCAATTTTGGTACAGGGCAGTGTGGAATTGGAATATCCCCATGAAGATCATTATTTTTGGATGGTTGGTGTGGAGGAATCATATCCTCACATGGGAGAACATTTGCAAAAGAAGAGTTTATGGTCTAGTCTGGTGTTATTTCTGCGTGTAGGATAATGTTCTATATATACTGCTACAATGACCATTTTTTGTTTCGGTTTGGGACCGGGTTTTGCAAGATTTCCTACTTTTTTCAGGTTAGGTTTTTTTCCTCATTAGAAGCATGCTTTGAATGGTGGTTTTGTACATGCGGAGATCACATAAATTTACCTCTTTTCATCACTTGGGAATTATGGCGAGCCAAAAATGCTTTGATATTTGAAGGCTACCCAATTGAAATTGCTCGTATATGCAATAAAATTCTTGCTCATTTTGGAGAAGGCGTTATGATGCAACACAAAGCTAAGTTACCCAGGAATCATACGAATTCTCAATGGGTTGTGTTTCTGGTAGGGTATTTCGATGACACTGCCCAACAGGGCCGATGTGGATGTGGGATTGTTATATAGGTAAGTATAAATGTTCACATATAGATTTACTGGTTTGGAGGAAGTGGCACAAACACTAGAGCATAAATCCTTTCTCTATGGGGGCTTCTATACAATGTTAGGAGACTAAACGTGTAGAAATTTTCTTCATATGGTCACTCAAGGGTTATTGTGGAATGGGAAAATGGAATGATAAACCTCTCTACCCAATATGGAAAACTGGAAGCACCACATTGAGAACATTAAGAAAACTTTCACAAACATTTCTTTTGAACATGTTTACATGGAATACAACGTCATGGCAGATTCCTTGTCAAAGCAAGGTCTATTTGATACTCCAAGGTACTTTCATTTAAGCTTTAGACATTATGATCAAATCCATAATGAAGGCTCTCTCCCAATATGTTGAACTCTCGCCAATCTTGAGATGGGAGTTTGTTTTTCTGAATATTAGTTCCGACTCTTGAGAGATAGACAAAACATCTTTTTGTTGAAAACAAACTCTTATCAGATCGTCTTTTGTGAATTAGGCAATATGTTTTCTATTTTATTTTTTGTTTTAAAATGGGTTTTGATAATTGGTTTACCCTATGTGGTGCTAGTATTATGATGATTTCATGTTGTCTTAGAGGATTAGTAGGCTTTGATGTCTTACATTGGTATATATGTATTGGACTTTTTCATATTAATATGATTCCAATGTTTTTTCTTTCCTCTAAAAAGAAATATATTCAAAATGTAATAATGTATTATTCAAGAAATTGAATATATTAAAATGCATTTAAATAATGCACAATTGTAATTTCATCCAATGATGATGGTTGAAAAAATCCTAAAAGTGAAATGTTTAGAATCATCCAGAAATATATACATTATCATTGCTCATTATTAAATAAAAGTCATTTTGAAATACATAAATATAACATACAAGCATATTTATTATTGAGAAAGGAATTAGATGTTATTATTTATTTTCATTTTTTTATATATTAATCGAGTTGTCTTTAAGTGCGATTTTTTGAAAACTTTTCTAGTTTATTTTCCGATATAGTTTGTCTAGAATCCAATAGCAATTCATTGAAATCACAAGTTTGATGAGTGAACTCTACAAAATCAAAGTCCTTAATGGGTTTTTCAGGTGCTGAACCCATGTATGTAGTAAAAAAACTAGTTTAAACAACACACATCAAGATATTACCACAAATTGTCCGCTTGGGTTAGCTCGATTGGCAATGGTCGTGGAAATGAAGTCTCATTGAACCGGAAGTCTTGGGTTCAAATCTTGTGCTATCCCTCCGATCAGGGTGAGAAGTTGGACATGATGAAGATGTACTCCTACCAAGATTACAAAAAAAAATTACCACAATTTTTCCTATCAAATTTCGACCAGAAATCGAGTAGAAACTCCAACAAGTCACACTTAAAGACAACTCCTATATTAATTTATTTTTAAAATAAAAAAAAAACTTTTAACATACAAACATAATTATTATCCCAAAATGAATTTATATACACTTTTAATAAATTAATTTGTTATTAAATAAAGAGATGGAGTTTGATTTGGAGATATATTGATGTACATTAAATACTCGAAAGGGGATTACACTCAAGGCCCACTATATGTAGATATTATCTTTACCCAACCAAGGCGCTTCATAAGGTGTACACATCATTGGTAGAAATTCAACCCATGAAGATGTATGTAGAGTTGTCGTAATGTTAGGCATTGTAGATGATTTTTTTAAACCATGGTGAATCGGTAACTTATTGGTGTAATCTGGGTGAGGCACAAGATCAAACCTAGTGGTTGCTACTATAACACTAAGAGTATATCCAACAAACCATAAGCTAAATATACCAGAAATTTATGACTTAGCAAGAGTTGAGACTTCATGAGGGTAGGGGTGTTTGCTCGTTGAGCATTATCGCAACGGGCCAAAGATGTCCCCTCGTGGGATTTGAATTCAAGTGGAGGGGATAACATATCAGTGTGCCAACTACTCAATCGTCCCACGAGGAAACCATTGTAGGCAGATTGAACTCAAATAAACTACTAGTGGATATGGACAATTCTTAACCAAAATGCTAGACCAAGGTATTCAACAAGGTTCCCACGTCATTAATAAACCTTCAATACATGGAGTAGTTGTATGTGGACTTACAGTGATGCATGAGCATTACAGAGGAGATTGAGCTTTAGAAGTTACGTGTGGATATGAGTCTTAGACTAGGCTATTCAACAAGGTGCTCACATTATTGGTAGAAATTCAACACGTAGAATTATGCATGTAATTGTAGTGATGCTTGCATCTTAAGAGAGAATATTTATTTATAAAAAATATTGTTGCATACCCTTAAATCCAAAATTTTCCAAACCTTCTTATCTTACTGTTGCTCTTGTCTTACAGCCATATTACTCAAACATATACGAAGAGACACATGGAGCCTATCAATTTTTAATGTAATACTTAGTGTTGAATTCGTTCTATAATGTAACGCTTAGGTTTTGCTAAGAATGTAAAATCATTATGATGTACTCTTTGCATTTTATCGACTTTGAACATATACAACTCTTCACATCCTTCTTCATAATTCTATAACATAGCTCAACCATGCATTGATTTGATTCTAAAATATAAATGGGAGAACAACTTAAACATATTAAATTAATTAAGGGCACAAAAGCAAGAACATAAATGAAGCAAACAATTGAAGAAAAGAAATACAAACCAAAAAAGAATATAACATTATTTATATTATTGTGTAAAAATTCTTTGCATTGCTCTACAAAACATAGTGATAATAAACAATACATTATTGTTGTGTTTTGTATCACACATATTACACATAATTATAAGTGTCCTTATTTGGTTGATTAAGGGAAATTAATCATGAATATTCATTTTCGTAATGTAACATATGTCTTTGTAGAAGAACATGTATAAGAATCATGATAATAGTTGAAATTTTTAGCCATAGACATGTAGATGTTGTGTGTTTGTTCAAAGTACTAAAGTATGTACATGTAGGACATTATGATGTGTAAGCACAAGTTACTGAAATATGTGTGTGGGATTGAAATTCGATGTATTAAATGTCGTAGAAATTTTATGAATATATAAAATTCCCCTTGACTTTGTATATCAATATTGACGAAATGTTACCGTATGCACTATCTCTTGAATACAATTGTAAATTATGACAAAAGGTTGTCAAGTCATAAACTCTATAATAAGTCATGATGTTGAAAACACTAAATCTTATTTACTAAAAAGAAAATTAATCTAAATTTACTACTTATTTTTATCTATTTCTTTTTACAAATTTCATCTATCAAATTTATCTCCTTTTCTATTTACAAAAATTGTCCACCTATATTAATTAGTCCCAAAGGAATCAAATTTATCTCCTTTTCTATTTACAAAAATTGTCCACCTATATTAATTAGTCCCAAAGGAAACAAGTCATTTCCATAGAAAAAATGATATAGACTAGTTGTCAATTAAAAGTGGACCACAAAGTTAGATAAATCATGTGAGTGTCCATACAAGGTGGGAGTTTTTAACAATTATTATGAAGTGGAGATTCTTTCCCGCACATGCTTGCAAGTTGGAAATCATATAATTTAACTTCAGATTCAAATTTGCATAAAAATGACAAACCTTGCTCCCCACATTGCATTTTGTCTTTATTTAATCAATGTTTAAACATTTACAATTACCATCTATCAAATTTTATTGCATACCTGTCACCACTATCTTGATCATATTTATTTAATAATGTTTAAACCTTTAAAACTACCCTTTATCAAATTTTATTGCATACCTATCACCACTAACTTTATCAAATTCATGAACTTTGTGTGTCCGTTACTTAATGTTTACCATGTGATTGAGAAGCTAGAGGGCTTACATCCCAATAAAGTGTTAAAGGTTTCACTAATAAATGAAAAAGTTAAAAGGGGCCACCACGGGCGGTTTCTCCGTACTCGAGCGGTGTTTTTAATTCAAAATTAGATCTGGAATTGGTCATCATTATGGAACTTTTTCAATGTTTCATTTTGGAACATTCATTCAAAATTAGATGTGGAATAGGTTATCATTCTGGAACTTTGCTTCAGGGTGAAATATTCATGATTTCAGCATGGTATATTGCAATTGATTTTAAATTAAAAGGTGGGGGTATCGTGTTGATTTGATAAGTATTATTTTACTTAATTTGTCAAAGTGTTTATGAGAATTTTGGTAAAAAGAAATTAATCTCATCGGCATAAAAAGTGGGAAATTGTGTCATATTTATAATAAGTATTATTTATTTAAATATTTATGATAGTTGTTTTACATAAAAATGATGTATTTTAATGGTGGGATGAGATATTACGTTATATTTATAATAAGTGTTTTTCAATTTATTAATCTTTATCTTGTTAAGGATTATATTATTTACTTCGTGGTCAAAGTACATTAAATCTGTATTATTTTGTCGAGTTTTTGTAATTTTAATCAAAGTTTTTAGAAAATATTGAATATTTTTATTTTTTTGTTAATTCAAAAATAATTTTCTTATTTTTGAAAATCTTATTTCTAATTTGTCATTGGTTGAGCGAGCCTTGGTGCGACATAATTCCCCTAGCGGAGGGTGCTTTATTTTTGATATTTGTTAGTTACCGACAAATCATTTTAAAATTAAAAAAAAGGGTTAATTTTGTAAGTGACTATTTTGTTTGTGAGTGTTGTGGCACTGACATTGACCGAATGCTCTGAGCAAGTCCTTTACATGGGGAGGAGGGGAGGGCGGAGGCATTTCTTCGATTAGTGCTCTAATGCCGACAACAAGACACGTATTGCTAGTGTGTCTATTGAACAGGGGTACAAAGGGGACTTTAGTCTGCAAATAAGAAATTAATTTTAGACTTTTTCCATTTAAAACTTTTACATATATAGCTATGCGGGAGAGCAGTTGCATGGAGCTATGAATTTGTGCAGAATGAAGGATGTGCGGAGGACGAGGTATGTGCGGGAGAACGAGGGTTGCATAGAGCTGTGAATCTGTGCGAAATGAAGGATGTGTGGAGGATAGGGAATGTGCAGGAGAATGGAGGTGCAGAGGGGACTTTATTCCGCAAGCACGAAATGAATTTTAAACTCTTTTTCGTTTAAAACTTTTACATATTGAACTGTGGGGGAGAGCAGTTGCATAGAGCTATGAACCTCTGAATTAAATATTTATTATTATTATGCAATATTAAATTAAGCGTATTTTTAATGCATGTGAACAGTTAGTGTTGTGCAAGAGAACGAGTGTGCGGAGCAAGGAACAAAAACTTTAATTCGTAGTGTAATAAAAACTTTCATCCTCAATTTCGTAATCCTATACAGAAATTTCTCGTCGACAATTTTCTTCTGCACACCCGTTCTAACTTCTTACATATGTGAATTAAATGCTAATTATCGAATATTGAATTAAGTGTCTTTTTAATGTGTCCGAGGAACATTACTATTATTGAACCAATAGTAATGCAATTCTGTAAGTTTTGGCATCATTGGACAAAGCAATACCATAACACTGATACATGATGAGGAGGATTGATATTTACTGGTAGCGGTGCTTATATTAATTAAAGGAAAGACATTGAGATGATAAAAGAATATGGATGCTTGCTCTGATACATATATTTCGCGACGTGAGCTGATAAATACCTTAAAATGAGAGAGTGAGTGCAACTCGTTCCACCCAATATTGAATAAGGGCTAGGAATATGAAAGTTGGGCTGAATTGAATTGAATGGATTAGATATTTGGAGATTTTGAAATTGAACATTGCAACTATAATTTACATTGTAATTGTCATGTGTTTATCGAAGTATGCAAAGGTGGCGTGTGTGGAGCAATTTATGTTCCTTGCTTTGTACATGCACTCTCCGCGTACACTTTTGGCTGCACCCCCGCTTACGATTGCTGCGACAATAGCCTTACAACTTTTGTCATTACATTGAAACAGATGTGCAGGAAAACGACTATGCGGAACAACAAACACACACTTTGACCCACAATGTCCCATATGTTTGTATACATTTTCGCATGCGACATATTTGTTGCCAATATTCAAACTTCGGTCTTGATAAAAAGTAAGTGCGGATATGCGAATATTCACACAACTAGAAAAGCTCCGCATAAAATATATTAGGCCACTCAACTCCACACAATAGACAAAATGTCACAAAAAAAGAATAAAATCTTTAAAATCAAATTCCTCCTCCATACATTTCTTTTTGCAAACTGCAAATTGTTAACTTTTACGTTATTTGATACACATATTTTCTCGTTCAGTAATAATGTTTTTATTGGTAAGAAAAAAATAACAATTACTTTATCTTCACAATTTTCTCTTGTAATTATGCTTACATTATTTGAATAATGCAATGGTTATAAACATGTTTTTAAAACTATTTATTTATTTTTTCGTGCATTTCAACATTATTTTCAATTGACCTAAAGGCAATGATTTTTCACTCAAACCAAGTCGCTCCACACAACGAAGACTTCGCACAATGAAACATTAATTGTGACCAAACCAAATTTAACTTTAACTTTATGACCAAATCAAATTTATTTGATAATAAATTTTATCAATTTATAAAATCATCACGAACTTATGATACAATAAATTATTTTGTTGAAGAAAGCACATTCTCATAATACATCAAACTATGGGTTTTATCTTTCAAAATGTTTTGAAAAAACTCCATATTTCATTTTGCAATAGTCAATGCTAAATTACTCTTTGTAATTAATTTGCAGATAAAGGAGGAAGATTGTGGGGGATGTGCGACAAAAAGGGTGAGCAGAGAAATTGGGTGCATGTTTGTGAATAGCTATTTCGTTATTGATTGCTCTCACGCTGTTATGATTGACAATGCTACTAATCCCTAAGAAGCTTTCATTTTAATTTTTTTTCCATTTTAAACATTTGATCATGGTGTTGTGCAATATGCTAAATAAAATAATATTTTTTAATGCATCGAAGCAATTGCTAAAGATCAATAAAGCATGAAGCATAAGATATTAAAGACTAAAAATGAATTCAAGCACATGCAAATAAATGATCATCTCATCGAATTTTAAATAAAGTTATATGCAAATAAGGTGGAAAAGGAAAAGCTCAAACGATCGACAATGTTGGAAGCATTTGTAAATGAAACTAAGTATCAGTTTATGCCAAAAAAATGAAGGATTACAGTATCGATAACAACTTAACAAAAAGTTGCTTCACTGCCAAAAAAGGAAAATAAACATAGATCCAAAAAAATTTCAGGATCATTACATACCCAAAAGCTACTAACTATGAGGGGTAGTTATGGAACATGATTCTTTGTTGTTGAGCTCACTGATGGTGGAAGTTGAAACTCACAGTGTACATGTTTCTCCATATGAGCCAATTTTCCTTCAAAGCAGCTTAGTTTTTCCTATAAATGCTCCTGACCCATTTACAAATATGTCAATTTGTCCTGCATCTATCATTGTTTGTGTTGTAGATAATTCATGAATGAGATAATAGTATTGTAATCATCATGTATGTTTCATAGGAGATGTTCCACAAGTATTTTGTATATGCAAGGTCATTACCAATGTTACGTTGATCAAATAAAAAAATCGTTAAAATCATATATGTTGACAGGGCTATGATCTATAACCTCCCCTAACCAATGCTTTACAGGTGAAGTCAACTTGACTATCCTCATTCACCAACTCCACACCTCACTCTGCCTCGTTCGCGTGGCATCTTTCATTTTATCGGAAAACAGAAAAGACTCGAGTACAATAATGCAAGAAACGATCTAAACTAATGAAATCTTTTACATTAAATGGAATAGTGTGTCAGCTAATAACAATGACAACCCACTTAGACTTGCATTACAATGAACCAGGACTTAGTCGCAAAAGAAACTATTTATATGAATAGTCACGAACTGTAAAAGAAAAGTTACTGAATCGCAGATAAGAATAAGATAAAAGATTGAAACTAGAGCATAGAAGTGTTTCACCTTAGTTCGTCATTGAATTCGAAAATAACAAAAATAATTTCCATGCATGACATCTATCAATATCACCCTATTTAATTCGTTGGCTATACCCTACGTCAATGTCAATCGCTATTGATCTGGTCATTGCTTTGCTTTCAGTGCAAAATCTTATTTTGCTAATCTTTTCACAAACCAAAAACTATTTCCCTAATTTCAAAATATTTTCGTAACTTAATTTGCATATTTGTCTATTACCGATTTCGGTTAACATAAAAATTTATTTGGTAAATCAACATTGTATAATAATTATTTCTTTTTAACAAATCGATTGATATTATAAAATCGTATTTTCGGCATTTATTTAGCAAATATATGCATGAACATTGCTTCGCAGCCAATTTCCATTCTAGCATAGTAGAAGGATGTGCGGAAAGCAATATGTGCAGCAAAACCTTCATTTTTTTTTTTTTTTTATACTTTCATATATATTACCCATCTGCACATACCAATTTTCTAGAGCGTGGATAATTGAATATTAAAACGTTAATTAAGGCTAATAATGAAATCATTATGCCTCACATTGCAATTTGTAGAGTGAGGAGATGCAAGATTAATTGATTAAAGCATTGCACAATTTGTGTTTTGTTGTTAATAACAAAATTAGTAAGCAATAACTAATACATGCAATGAAAACAAAGTCCATAATTCATGCAATTTAGAGAAATAACAGTAAATGCTTTATTATATTCAATGTGGTTTTGATTAGAGGTATCCCACATGTATCCTTTACAATTTCTTCTTACTCTAGACTTGAATTCACATAAGCTCTAAACATATAATTATTTTACCATTACTCTGCTATAAATGCTTATGATCTAAAAAGTACCCACCATTAATATATGAAAATATATTTGTTAATCATAGATTCAAATCTTAATTAGGCTTTTACGATGTCCTAATTACGTATCAATTCACCAAATAAACGATGAAAATACTATTTTATAATGTCTGACTACATATTGATGCCCCGAATAAATGATGAAAACACTATTTTATAGAATATGATTATGTGTCGATTAATCGAATAAATGACACAAATACTATTTTATAATATCGATATATATGTTCTTCTTGATATGTTTACGACCAATAATGATTATACGTGTGGATTGCAAAGATGCGAAGTAAGCTTTCATTGTGCAAAAGAAATATGCAAATAGAAGTGTACGAAGGAGATACACAATTCATTTCAATTTTCTATGATGCATATTGGTTGCAGAAACCCATGCATACACTTGAATTCACCGAATAAATGCCAAAAAGAGTATTTTATAATATCGATAGATATAAGTTTATATGCTTGTAGCCATCAATCATTACACAATGCATCAGAGTAAATGCTATTAAGCATTTGAGCGTAATGTGATTGCATATCGATTTGTTGAATATATATTAATAGTACTTCTAAGCATTAATTAATTCTTCAATGCTAAGTGTGAACTCATCAACATCATAATCAGTATCCATCACTCCAAGTTTCCACATCTTCGCAAACATTTCAGTCTCGACACAATTTTTGCATAAATGGTTGTGTTGCATGTTTTTCCTTTCTCACATGCTCTAGTACTAAATGCTTTCAATAGTTTATATGCTACCTGTTATCATTAGAATGATTACGTAATATAATATGTTATAAACACTAATGTTTACTAGTAATCCTTGCTTCCACACTAATTCTTCAATTAATAAAGAGACATAGCCTTAATAATACACTATATTTAGTGCATTTGATAATGTCAAGAGCCTTATAATTGTTTAAAAACTAGTATGGAAGGTGTGCGGGAAAATTGTACGGAGGGAGAATGCATGTGAAAGTACAAAACATTGCGGAAAAAAAATTCGGAATACGAAGATACAAATTATTTAGTATTAAAATATTACCAATATTATATAATAATAATGATGCGAGAGAGTTGTGCCAATAGAAAATGCATACGGAAGTGCAGAACATCGTTGCACAGTTGTATTTGTTATTAACAAATTTCGTCTAATGTTGGACAATTCATTGTGTAAAGTGTTTTGTGCGGAGAGCTTCCATTGTACAAAGAGTTTTGTGTGGAGAGATTTCATTGTGTAGAAAGCTTCCATTATGCAGAGTTTTCTCCACACTTCGAACAACCTTTAATCAATTAATTAATGGTATTCGAAATATGGAGATATGGATTATTTAGTATTAAAATATTACCAATAATATATAATAATAATGATGTGGAAGAACTGTGCAGAGAGAGAATGCATGTGGATGTGTGGAACATCATGACACACTTGTCTTTGTTATTAACAAATGCTTGTGCAGAGAGCTTGAAGAAAAAATATCGGAGATATTAACTTATTTGCCGAGAGAAAAATTAATAAACACAACAACAATAATGAGCCATAAACACAAAATTTTATCTAGGAAAACCCCAACTCCGGGGAAAAACCCAACCCAACCCAATGAAATTTCATTATCCTTGGCCAAAACTCTGTCTAACCTGGCTACGTAAGCCTTCACCGCTCACCACCCTGGCCTACTTTACAATGAAGTCTTCCCAGCCTTTTATAGGCTCCATTACATGCAATACCATGGGCAGAAAATCATGGGTACACAATACCACATGCCCCAAAACTACCCCTGTTTAACTTGGTCAACCTTGACTCTAACCCCCAGTCAATTTACGTAACATTCCCCCCTCAAACTTGACTTGGGGTTCCTTGACTAAATCTAGCCAAAACTGCTAAGTGAGACAACCCTGCTCACTCTAGTCCTTACCCCCCTCAAATTTTTTACCCGAGGTATTTGTTAACCCAACATCCCCTATCAATTAGGTCTAATCCAGACTTTACCAGTGATTTTACCCAGGGGTATCCATGCCTTACCATGTCTTACAACACTATCCCCATTTACTTTCAATAAATTTGTTAACTTCATTAAATAATATATATATTTTTTGTTGCTGTCATAACCCATCCTCTCGCCTTATGCTCTCATCTTTCATGGATCTCCCATAGCCCATTTTCCATGCTACTCATTTCTTACGTTGAACCTTCCATGAGCCATTCTTGGCACGATTTACAAAACATGATCTGGCATTGAATACCACATTATTGCTGCATCCGAACAAGAGATTTTTCCTCGCACATCATTTTCATCGTGGTCCATTCCTTCAACAATGTAGATGACCGTCATTCCTTGTTGCTACTGACACCACACTCCACCACTCGTATGCATGTCACATCTCTAACTTGACATCAACTTATCTGGCGCAGATCTCAAATTTCACGTCCACCATCTTGCTCTCGACCACTTCTAGGTGGAACGATCAAATGAAGAAAATTTTCAGGACTAGCATAAGCTACATCATGCCACTTCGAACTTGGAGATTTTCCCGTGGAAAAATAAAACACCGACCTCTAGATCACAAGTTTCATTAACTCGACCATTTGTTCATCATTTCACAACTAAAGAAAATGTGTTTGAAGTCATTTCCACCTTTTGGTAGCGAGAGAACCTAGATCCACTTATCCAATCTGCTCCTTGGATGAGCATCATGACTGCTTCTCATCAAACATCCCCACACAAGGATTTCGACTTTGACATCCTTCCATCTGCTTGTCAACCTCTGGTGGTACCTACACATCCAACTTCAACCGATATGCTAACCCGACAATGACCCCATGTTTCTCGTGTTTCCCATAACTAATTTGGTGTATCTTGCGTTCATGCCCATGCATTTTCCTTCTGCACAAGTGCCCATGCCTTCGCCTGCAACAACGTTTTCCTTCTCACCATTGCTTCAACTCCAGCCTCAGTCGCCTCAAAATTTCCCCTATCGCCATATCTGTTTCTCCCAGTGTTGTATTCACCACCCTCAAGCAGCTTCCACAACCTCCACCACCGCCGCGCCCACCCCTTCCTCTTCCTCTATCCATCCTCACGATCTTGATGGGAGAAAAGGGTTTGGAAGGGAGTTTAACAATTTGAGACTAAGACGGTGGTAGATATTGTTGGCCATTTTTCTTGGCAGTGGACTTGGGATTCTTCTCTCCTCCCTGTTGTTGTTGCCACCCCGATTTCCATGGTTTGCACGGTCCACCAACTGGTCCACCACGATGGCAATTTATGGTTTTTGACATAATATTCCAAAATTCTTACTACTAATAGAATCCACCAATGACACGAATGTTCATTCATCCAAGAGCATCGTGCCCTTGCTCCATTCGTTGTGCTTCACCCGCTTTGGCACCTTTGACAACATCAACACACCGCGTTCTCTATTATGTAACAGTTGATGTTTGAGATCCAAATCACGGCCTTGCGACTATTAAAAACATAAGATTATTGTTCGACCCCATGCTCTTTTATCCACCCTGGCTATGGCCAACACCTCAACCACTCTAAGCTTCATATCGTTGGCTCTCACATTCAACCAAAGAGATCCATTTTTTTGTCTCTTCTAATCATTATGTTCCAGATCCAAATTTGCATGAGTGTAGTGTATTAGATATCTTTCATTCACCCCACCAATAAAACAATTGGAAACATAAGAGTCCCTCTGAAGCCAAATGTGGCTCTGATACCAAATGAAGAAAAATTACTAGAGATATTAACTTATTTACTGAGAGAAAAAATAATAAACACATCAACAATAATAAGCCATAAACACAAAATTTTATCTGGGAAAACCCCAACTCCAGGGAAAAACCAAACCCAATGAAATTTCATTATCCTTGGCCAAAACTCTGTCCAACCTGGCCAAGTGAGCCTTCATCGCTCACTACCCTAGCCTACTTTACAATGAAGTCTTCCTAGCCTTTTATAGGCTCCATTACATGCAATACCGTGGGCAGAAGACCATGGCTACACAATACCACGTGCCCCAAAACTACCCCTATTTAACCTGGTCAACCTTGACTCTAACCCCGAGTCAATTTACCTAACAGAGCTTTCATTGTGCAAAGTTGATTATTTAGTATTAAAATATTACTAATAATATATAATAATAATGATGCGGAAGAACTGTGCAGAGAGAGAATGCATGTAGAAGTGCAGAACGTCGTGACACACTTGTATTTGTTATTAACAAATACTTGTGTTGAGATTTCATTGTGTAGAGAGCTTTGTGCAGAGATATTTTATTATGCAGAGAGTTTTGGTAAGAAAGATTTCATTGTGCGGAGAGCTTTCATTGTCAAGAATTTTCCTCACACTTCACACAACCTTTAACCAATTAATTAGCGATAAAGCGAGGGACTATGCTGAATTGCAATTATTACCCTCATTTAAATGATAATTTTAGTTATTCTATTTTTTATGGAGAAAATATCATCGTTCCTAGTGAGTTAACCAATCCCATTGCACATTTTAACAATAATAATTATTGTTTTTTCTTCTATTTTGTAAAATTGAATAGTACATCAATAAATGAATTATTGTGAAACTTCGATTTTTTATAATATATTAAGACTCATTAAAGGTTATGCTTATGAAGATTAGCTTTTGGAGTGAGTTAATAAGTGGACAATTTCTTTTTTGGTGAGTTAAATTTTTGTAACGAGGCTCCTCGATCGGGGTGTATTAAAGGTTTAGTGTGCCAAGGGGGAAGTGGACAGGCTCTCCGCCTTCACCTCGCTCTCTCGAGGGGGGAGGCAGGGTCATCATGCCATCCACCCGACAAAAACAATTAAAACATCACGCAAATGGTAATTCACGACATCCATCACACAGAACACAACATAGTGATTATGAACATAGAACATCAGGAAACTACCACGAATTAAGCCTTGGACCAGAGAGAGTTCTACACGATGAAGTATCAATATAATAGGCAATATGTTATTCGAGCTTTGAAAATTCTATCTAGGAGAGTTGTTTCTTTTTTGTGAAGCAGGGAAAGCACAAGACCCCTTACCCGACCTCTCCCTGTTTGTATGCAGTAAGCGATGGAACCATTTACGTGTGGAAACATGAAACTATGGCTCATCAATGTAAGAAGACTCTACAACCAATAATGAGGAGTAGTGTTTGGTTAGTGTCCAATGTTAGTGAGGCAGTGGATTCTACCAATTGGTGTTCAAAGTATTTCCTCAAAGATAGTGCAAGGAGTCAGGTGACTCCCTTTACTTCCCCTCCTCCCTAGTTTCTCTTTCTCTTACATAATTCAGTGGTCTCTGTGGATAATGTGTTAAAGGTTTCATCTTTAAGACCTTCCCTGACACTTAGTGACCCAAAACATTGTCTTTACTGCACCTTGGCTTTTGAATTTATCAGCTTTGTTGTTGGTAATATGACCCCCCACTTAGATGAATCTTTAGGGCACCCTCTCAGCGACCACCACATGATAGTTTACCCAAGAAGTTGGTCTTCTGTCCCCTCTTCCAATTCAACTACATTCACTCATGACTATCTCTCTCTTTAGTAGGTTAATTGGGTAATTGTTGGGCTCTTTAGGTTATCCCTCATAGCATGTTATTTCATAAAACGTTCCACCTGCCCTCCCACAATGTCGCACCAAATAATGTGATGCCGAAGAGGATTGGCTAGCAGGGGTGAGGGAAGTTCTTGGGACCAATCTCGAGCACAATCAACAACTCAAAGATTCAGGGAAAATCTTTGGAGGAGAAGGAAGATAACAAAAGGAAAATCACTTTGCAACTCATAATTAACCATGCATAAGATTACATATGTCTATCGAGCATAAGGATATCACAATGTGGTTCTGTAGGATTGATGCCCTGCTTTCAAAAGGCAAGGGACCAACTTCCCCCAGCATCCTAGTTGTATTAGGGCGAGGTTGATCATGTTTAAGCAAGATATTTACCAATGTGAATGTTGACTAGATCTAGGTCACAATGGAGAAGGGAAACTTGAAGAGTTAAATCCAGAGATTGGAAAGAAGAAATTCTCGCAAAAGATGGTAGATTCAAATGAAGGAGAAGCTCCCGAGACAAAGAGCGAGGAGCAATTTTAGCAGATGTTCCTTAATATGCAAAGGATGATTGTAGAACTTTATGGAGACAAGAAGACTAGAGATGCAACGTTGTCTTCTAAAGGCACAGAAGTGAAAAAGGGCAAGGAAAAATTTGATGTTAATGAAACTCCTTCTCCTCCATCTTCATCTTCTTCTTCTTCATCTTCTGATCATTCAAGTTCAGATTCAAATTCCGAATCAAAGAAGAACATAAGAAATCTCCTTTCTAGAAGCTTGATGTTAAAATTGAATTGCCCATATATGATGGTGAAATGAATCCTGAAAAGTTAGATAATTGGATTAAACAACTTGAAGTGTATTGTAGAATTTAGAATATTGTTGATGATTCTGCGAAAATTCAGTTAGCTACACTTAGAATGGGGGGAACAACTTTGATTTGGTGGGAAAGTAAAACTCAATTAGATTTAAAGCATAAAGGTAAAATTATCTCTTCATGGTCTAAGTTTATTAAAGCTCTTAGAAAGCAATTCTATCCTTTAGGATATATGAAATAGGATGTAATAGATTGGCAAAATTTGAGGCAAGGTAAAGGACAAAGCGTGCAAGAGTTTACACAGGAATTTAGGAAAAAGGCTTTAGCACTTAACATTTCATTAAACACACAGGAAACTTTATTAAATTATATTGGAAGTTTGCATTCTTATTTGCAACATACATTGCTTATGTTTAATCCAACTGACTTTGATGAAGTGTGTGTACAAGCCATTCATATTGAATCAGGTGGTAAACCTTTTCAGTTCAACTTTTCAAAGAAACCATTCAAGCATTCATAAAACAAAGACTCTAAAGACAACAAAGGGAAGAGAAAATCAAAGGGGAAGAAATAAGCAACAGTTAAGAAAGAAGGAGAAAGGCCTACTTGTACTCATTGTCAGAGGGTTGGACATGATGAGTCCAAGTGTTGGAAGCTCATCCAGAACTTAAGCCAAAGAAGTTCCTTAAGAAGAAGGGCGAGAAGAAAGCTAATGCTGCAATCCAACAAGACTTGGGATCCAACTCCGGTGATGAATGGAAGATAACCGCTATGGGTCTGACAGGTAATCCTTCTAAATCTAGCTCTAGTTCTACTTGTTCTACATCCTCTTCAAAATCTAATGATGTGATTGAAGAAAAGAAGAGAGTTAAATTGTTTCATATTAGGATTATCTCCAGGCACACTAATATAGATACATTATTCGATAGTGGATCACATGAAAATCTAATATCTGAGGAACTAGTAAGGAAATTGGGATTGGAAACTAAGAATCATCCAAAACCTTACCCTTTAGGATGGTTAAAAGAAAACACTCAGACGCATGTCACAAGACAATGTCCGTTAAGATTTGCAATCACAACTAATTTTGTTGATTAAGTTGATTTAGATGTGATTCGTTTAGACATATGTGGAGTTGTGTTGGGTAGTTCTTATCTTTATGATCAAGATGCCATATCTCATAGAAAGGAGAATAAATATCATCTTGTTAAGGATGGAATTGAATATGTTGTCAGGGCATATAAGATTAAAACAAGCTTGGATTTAATCAATGTAAGTCAGATGAAAAGACTTATAAGTAAAATGTATGTTCCCATGTTTGTTAAGGAAAAACCTAAAGATAAGATTGATGCTTTTCAAAGGTGTGATTCCTAGTTTAAGGATAAATTGGTTGAAATAGTATATTCTTATAAATAATTGTTTAAAGAACCAAAACGTCTACCTCCAAAACGAGAAATACAACATGAGATTCAATTACAATTTGATGCCCCTCTTCCGAATATTGGCATGTATCATATGTGGGTCATAGAAAATGAAGAAATTAAGAAACCAAATTTAGGAATTGGTTGATAAAGGCTTTATCAACACAATTCTTCTCCATGTGGATCATCAATTATTTTAGCGCATGAGAAAGATGGAACTTGGAGAATGTGTGTTGATTTTAGAGCTTTAAATAAAATCACCATAAAGAACAGATATCCTCTTCCAAGAATAGATGATTTGCTTGATCAATTAAAGATTTTTTTTTACTTTACAAAACTGGATTTAAGAAGTGGTTACCATCATATTCATATTGCAGAGAATAATATATGGAAAATTGCATTTAAGACTAGACAACAACTTTATGAATGGTTAGTTATGTCGTTTGGTTTATGAAAATTTCATTTAAGAACATGTAAAGCATGTTAAACATGTTTTTGATGTGTTACAAAGAGAGAAATTGTATATCAAACTTTCTAAATGTGAATTCGGGAAAACTTCCTTGGTATATCTTGATTACATAGTTAGAGGAGGTCATCTTAAAATAGATCTAGCTAAAATTGATGTAATCATTAAGTGACAAAGACCTCCAAATGTGACGGAAGTTAGAAGTTTTTTGGGTGCAGTTCAGTATTGGAGGAAATTTATTTCTCATTTCTCTTTTATTGCATCACCACTTCATGCTTTAACAAGTTCTAAAGTTTCTTTCCAATGGGGTGGAAAACAACAAAAAGCATTTGATACTTTAAAGAAGAAAACTGTGACAACACCAATATTAGCTTTGTCAGACCTTCAACAACCATTTGAAATAGAAACTAATGCTAGTGGGTATGCAATGGGTGCAGTGTTATTGCAAAAATGAAAGCCTATTTGTTTTCATTCAGAAACATTTTCTAAAGCAGTTGCTAACTATCCAACATATGACAAAGAACTGTTTGCATTAGTAGAAAGTGTTAAGAAATGGAAACATTATTTAATGGGTAAAGAAACAATGATTCATACAGATCATCAGCCACTTCAATACCTTCAATCTCAAACTAAGTTGCAACAATCTTGACATTATAGATGGATGGGTTTTTTGCAGCAGTTCCACTTAGTAATCAAATATAAGAAGGGTACCACCAATAAAGTAGCTGATATGTTGTCAAGACCATCTTTGAATGCTTCAGTTATACTTCAAAATAGTTCTTTAGCACATGAAAGTTACATTGAACAATATGCTGAAGATATTGATTTCAAATATGTTTATGAATCACTAACTCATGGTGCTCAGGTGGAAGAAGTGAATTATCATGTTCATGACAGGTTATTATACCATCTTGGCAAGTTGTGCATACCACAGGGAGAAAGAGCGCATGTGATCAGGGAAGCACATTCTTCTCGTGTTTCAGGGCATTTTGGTGTAGGTAAGATAGTGGCACAACTACAAAGGTATTTCTATTGGCCTTGAATGAATGAAACAATTGCTAAGTACATTAAAGGTTGTGTCATGTGTTCAACAAGCAAACCAAGCAACAAAAAGTTTGGTTTGTATATGCCTCTTCCAGTTCCTTCTAGACCATGGGACAATATATCTATGGATTTTGTAGGAGGACTTCTTATGTCTAGAAAATGGCATGATTATATGTATGTTGTGTTAGAAAATTATATATTACAGAGCAATGGAACACATAAAATATATTGCAGAAATATAAACACAGAAAACACATAAAACAAGAGAGACACAGATATATGTGGTTCACCCAATTTGGGCTACGTCCACGGAGAAACAACCAGTCCTTACTTTTATATTATCCAACAAATTGAAGAGATACAACCTACAATAAATCCGTTGTGATTCCCTCTTCTCTCTCACACAATCTCATCTCTCTTTCTCGCTCAGAATACAGATCTACATAGATGCAATACAATTCCCTCATATATAGCGAGGGGTTGCCTTCTAGGGCAAAAAAACCCTAAATTAAACATAACTTCTACTGTTAGATCTTCACCTAATGAGCGACCCAGATTGACTATGAAATTACAACATTTTACAAGGCAATTTTACATCTATTTTTAGCTTCGGGGGCACTGCCCCTGATCCTCCACCCGGGGGGGGGGGGCTCCCACAGATCGCAACCACCCCGCCTTAGACCCCCCTTGTAGCGTACATTTTACGAGTAGCGTTGTCACCACATTACGAATTGGGGTCCAGTGTGGTGATACCTCTAAATAAAGAAGATAATCAGGCTCCACACCCAACAATCTCCCACTTGGAGATTGATTATAACAACTCCAATGTTGCTTCATTTGTTGGACAATGATTCCACTTTGGACCTAGTTGTTTCTCATATTCTTCATCATACTTGAAGACCAATTGAAATTGAGCAGGATCTTAGTTTCTCCCTGGTTACAACTTTTGTTAACATATCTGCAGGATTCTGGCTAATTTGTATCTTTTCCAGCTTCAACTGTCCATCTTCCAATGCTGACCATATCAAATGGTACTTGAGTTGTATATGTTTAGTCTTGGAATGAAATGTAGAGTTCTTTGCAAGATGTATGGCACTCTGGTTGTCACTGTTTAACCTGCCCAACTCCTGCTTCTTACCCAATTCATCCAGAAACTTTTGTAACCAAATAATTTCTTTACTAGCCTCTGTAGCAACAACATACTTTGCTTCTGTTGTTGAGAGTGCAACAACACTTTGTAGTTTTGAGACCCAACTGACAGTGGTCCCACCTACAGTAAACACATACCCTGTGGTGCTCCTCATGTTATCTCTATCACCTGCCATATCTGCATCAACATATCCCTATAGAGCAATGTTTGAACCACCAAAGCATAATGCTTGATTTGTGGTACCTCTCAAATACCTGAGAATCCACTTCACTGCCATCCAATGTTATTTTCCTGGATTGTCCCTGTACCCGCTTACAATGCCCACTGCATGTGCAATATCAGGCCTTGTGCAGACCATTGCATACATTAAGCTTCCAACTACTGATGCATATGGAACTTTAGACATATAAGCCATTTCTTCTTGAGTCTTGGGACACACCTCCTTACTTAGTTTGAAATGGCTAGCCAAAGGTATTCTGCATATTAAATCTTTTCAACACCTTTTCTATGTACTCACTCTGAGACAATGTTAATTTTCGATTCTTCCTGTCTCTAGTTATTCTCATACCAAGGATTTGTTTTGCAGCACCCAAATCCTTCATTGCAAATGAGTTCGTCAATTTTCTTTTGAGCACATTTATTTCCTACAGGTTAGAACCTGCAACAAGCATGTCATCTACATATAATAACAATATAATATAGCTGCCATCATTTTGCCTTTTGAGATAAACACAATGATCAGAGTGACATCTAGTATAACCTTGTTCAGACATAAACCTGTCAAATTTTAGATAACATTGCCTTGGAGCCTGTTTTAAGCCATACATCTCTTCTTCAACCTGCACACTAGTTTCTCCTTCCCTTTTACCTCATATCCTCCCTTTTACCTCATATCCTTGTGGCTGCTACATATATATATCTCTTCCTCCAAATCCCCATGGAGAAAGGTTGTATTTACATATAACTGCTCAAGATGCAAATCTTCAGCTGCTACTAGACTTAAAATAGTTCTAATTGAAGTAATTTTAACAACAGGAGAAAATATCTCATCAAAGTCTATACCCTTTTTCTGTGCAAACCCCTTCACCACAAGTCTAGCTTTATACCTTTTTCTACCTCCATCTTCTTCCTTCAACCTGTAAACCCATTTATTTTGCAATGTTGTTTTACCTGTAGGAAACCTAACTAAGTCCCAAGTTTGGTTATGTGCTAAGGAGTCCATCTCTTATTTCATGGCTTGCTCCCTCTTCTTCCTGGTTTCTACCTGCACTGCTTCTTCATAACATTCTGGTTCACCAAAATCAGTCAATAATACATAATATAATGAAGGAGAGTATCGTTCAGGGGGTCTACTTATCTTAGTAGATCTTCTAACACCACTTTCAGGTGTTTTGAGGTGCTTGTTGCTATTGTGGTTGTTGTTGTTGTTCTGGTTGTTGATCATTACGAGTTTCAAGCACCTTCACTTTTTCTGTGATGTCATCAAGGATTGTGTATTCTCTGTTTTCTGTTTCTTGTTTCTTTTCCTGCATCTGATCCTTATACAAAACCTTTTCATTGAATATGACATCTCTGCTCCTAATGCTTTTGTGTTTTTCATAATCATAAAAGCGATAACCAAAATCATTAACACCATATCCAATAAAGGTGCATTTATTTGATTTTGCCTCAAGATTTGTTCTATTTTCTTTATTAATGTGAACAAAGGCTTCACAATAAATTTTATTTTATTTTATTTTATTTATTTATTATTTATTATTTATTTTTATTTTTATTTTATTTTATTTATTTATATATATATATATATATATATATATATATATATATATTTTTTAAATTAGTAGTTTACCTTTTTACCTTTCCATGCCTCCTTTGGAATACCACCATCCAAGGAACTCGAAGGCCCTTTGTTTATTAGATAAACAAAAATATCTACAACATCTGCCCAAAATTGTAAAGGCAATCTTGCATGCAATCTCATGCACCTTGCATGCTCCATGATTGTCTTGTTCATCCTTTCTGACACACCATTTTCTTGTGGTGTTCCTGGAATTGTCTTCTCTCCGTGAATTCCATTCTCTGAACAATACCTATCAAACTCTTTGCTGCAATATTCACCTCCATTGTCTGATCTCAAACACTTCAACCTTTTTCTTATCTCATTTTCAACCAAAGCTTTCCATTTCTTGAAAGTATCAAATACATCAGATTTATTTCGAATACAATAAATCCAGGTTTTTTCTGGTTGCACCATCAATAAAAGTAACATAATAATGAGAGATGATACCTGAGAAGGTCCCCATACATCTGTATGCATAAGCTCTAATTTTTTGCTCTTCTTTTATTTCCCAACTCTGAGGAATCTCACTCTCTTTTGTTTTCCATAAATACAATTCTCACATAATTTTAAATCAACATGCTTCAAACCTGGCAACAAATTTCTTGAGTGAAGAATCTGCATCCCCTTCTCACTCATGTGCCCAAGCCTATGATGCCACAATGTCACATCTTCTCCTGTAGAGGTTAAAGCATTAACAAAATTAGAAATACCATTGCATAAATACAATGTACCAACCTTTTCTCCTTTTTGCTATTACCAGGGCTCCTTTAGTGACCTTCCAGGTTTTATCTGTAAAAGTAGTTATGCAGCCTTCACGCCCCAACTGCCCTGATGAAATCAGATTTTTCTTCAGATCTGGGACATGCCTTACCTCCTTCAATAACCATTGATTTCCATTCTGATGCCTTATGAAAACTGTACCCATTCCAATGATTGTACAGGGTTTATCATCACCCAATCGAACCTGTCCAAAATCTCCTTGAACATAATCATGAAAATGTTTCCTATCAGGTGTGGCATGGAATTAGGCCCCTGAATCTACCACCCAGACATCAATAATATTTTCTAATGAAAGAATCAAAGAATCTTGCAACACATCACTTCTCACATTCGCTTCATGATTGTTTTCTTGCTACACATCTCCTTCTTTTCCCTTTCGAGACTTGTAGTCTTTCTTCAGGTGTCATTTCTTCCCGTATTTCCGGCACACTATCCCCGATTTGGACTTGGATCTGCCTTTCCTTGAATTACTGCGATATCCTGGGCTCTTTCCTCTTTCCATTTTTCTTCCCCTAGTCTCTGCAGTCAAAGCATTACCTGATGTCTCACCGGAGCTTTTCCATCGCATTTCCTCGCTAAGGATTGCATCGACAAAATCATCAAACTTTAAAGTACTAGATCCAGAGACAAAGTTACTAATGGCCATAACTAAGATGTTCCAACTTTTTAGCAATGAGCACAGAAATAACAAAGCCCTAACTTCATCATCAAAAGTTACCCCTACAGAACTTAACTGACTGGTAACTGTATTAAATTCATTTAAATGATTAGCATCAGATCCACCTTCTGACATTTTCATATTAAATAAATGCTTCATAAGAAATACCATATTTGAGGTCGAGGGTTTTTCATATAGTTTGGCCAATGTCGAAATTAAACCCTCTCTTGTCGTTTTCTTTGAAATATTAAATGCTATTGACGCCGCTAGGCACAGTCGTATTGTTCCAAGTGCCTTTTTGTCAAGAATATCCCATTCTGTGTCTGTCATACTCGTCGGCTTCTTTGTCTTTCCACTCAATGGTAGGTACAAATATTTCTGATACCGATAATCTTCCATCTGCATCTTTCATAGCTGGTAGTTTTGGCCGTTAAATATTTTAACCCTAAACCTACCATCTTCTGCCATTGCTCCCACTCGAACCAGGAACCCTTCTCTCCTACCAGTTTATCAGCCAAATAGACCTTCGACTCTGATACGAGTTGTTAGAAAATTATATATTACAGAGCAATGGAACACATAAAATATATTGCTGAAATATAAACACAAAAACACATAAAACAAGAGAGACACAGATATACGTGGTTAACCCAATTTGGGCTACATCCATAGAGAAACAACCAGTCTTTCCTTTTATATTATCCAACAAATTGAGGAGATACAACCTACAACAGATTCATTGTAATTCCCTCTTCTCTCTCACACAATCTCCTCTCTCTTTCTTGCTCAGAATACAGATCTACATAGATGCAATACAATTCCCTCGTATATAGCGAGGGGTTGCCTTCTAGGGAAAAAAACTCTAAATTAAACATAACTTCTACCATCAGATCTCTGCCTAATGAATGACCCAGATTGACTAAGAAATTACAACATTTTACAAGGTAATTTTACATCTATTTTTAGCTTCGGGGCATTACCCTCGATCCCCTGCCGGGGGGGATCCCAAAGATCACAACCGCCCCGCCCTAGACCCCACTTGCAGCGTACATTTTACGGGTGTCCAGTGTGGCGATACCTCTAAATAAAGAAGATAATCAGGCTCCACACCCAACATGTTGTGGCTGATAGATTTAGCAAAATATGTATTCTTGTTCCATGTAAAAAGCAATTAACTGCTGAAAATACTGCATGTCATATGTTCTTTCCAAATGTATGGGTTCATTTTGGGTTGCCTACTTCCATCGTTTTAGATCAGGACTCTCGTTTCATGGGAGAGTTTTGGTCCAATTTGTGGGGACCCATGGACACTAAGTTGAAAAAGAGCACAACTTTTCATCCACAAATAGATGGTCATACAGAGGTGGTGAACAGAACAGTGGTACATCTTCTTAGGGGTTACTGCAACAAACATCCTAAGTTGTGGGATGAATCTTTACACTATGTCCAACATGCTTACAACCGGGCCTTGCATTCTTCTATAGGTAAATCTCCTAACGAGACATGTTTTGGGTACCTGTCGAAGTCACCAATGGACTTCATGTTTGGTGAAGAAGCTCAGAAGGATAGGCATGGAGATGCCGACAAAGAAATCAAGTTCATTCAAA
This sequence comes from Pinus tabuliformis, assembly GCA_031772625.1. NCBI lineage: Eukaryota > Viridiplantae > Streptophyta > Pinopsida > Pinales > Pinaceae > Pinus > Pinus tabuliformis. The sequence continues at coordinate 350,220,734 of CM062814.1, read as the reverse complement.
GGATCCAAAAGATTCATGAAGCAGTGCTGGATCAATTGGAGAAAAGTCAAGCCAGGTACAAAATGCGCCATGATAAGCATTAGGTGGATCATCACTTTCAGGTTGGTGATCAAGTATGGCTACACATCAATAAAGAAAGGATGAAAGGTGAAGGTAAAAAGTTGAAACCTATCAGGTATGGTCCATTTAAGATTGTTGAAAAGATTGGGCACAATGCATTCTAGTTAAATTTTCCTTCATATATGCACATATATTCAGTTGTAAATGTCAAAAATTTGAAGTTGTATGAACCTCCTATGATCATGGATCTAGAGGAAAATGTTCAAATTCCAACTGTAGATGATTTTGCACCTGAATACATGACTGAGTTGTAGGAAGATACCATCTTGGACAGGAAGGTCCACACTTCCAAGCGAGGGGATGTTGAGTATCTTCGAGTGGGACTCAAAGGCATGAATTGAAGCAAGGCAAGGTGGATGGAGATCGGAAGGGTGAAGGAGTTGTACCCTCACCTAATGTCTGCTTAAAACCAAACTTTTGGTGGTCCATGTTAGCCTCGCTAGCAAAAGGCCCAAAATTAGATCCATATATGCTCTTAAAGTTACCAAAATTGCTTAAAATCATCCCATGGGAGATACAAGAGGAGAGCCCTTGGAAGGGCGGAAATACACTATCGAAAGGCTAAAACACTCCAAAACAGTGAAAAAGCAAAGTATTGCAAGCATTAACATGGCAACGTACAGTTTCCGTTAGATCTGGCCGATCAACAACCCAGATCTAAGTGGCTAATCACATCGGCGGTGGCCATCGGAGGCATTCGGAGTAGAGTCACAATGAGATTGGGCCGAGCGATATGCCGATCATTGATATCGGCGATATCGCTATCGGCGGGGAGCATATGCCATGTTATATGAAGGACCCGAGAAGTGAGCGATGCGTGATTGCAATTTATCACATTGCTATATCGCATCGACACTATACCATGGGGCGGGGCCTATGCATAGACATATGTATGACCCGATGGCTGGACCCGACGACATTATAAATGATTTTTCGTAAAATTTCAGGTCCGTGCCAAAGCCGTTTTTAATGCATTTTAACGTATTTCGTTATATAACAAAATACAATGGGAAACAGAGCACTGCTGATTGTGATGAAGCCCAGACCCAAAAGGGTCCAGGAAGGGACATAAAATTTGAAGTCCGCAAAAGCCATTTTTCAATGAATTTTGTGTATTTTCGTATTTAACGAAATACAAAGGGAACGACCCAAATACGACTTGCGATGGCGACAAGGACGGATCCGATGGGTTTCGAAATAGGAATATATATATCTTCAAGTCCGCCAAAGCCCATTTTCATGCATTTTTTAGTGTTTTTTTATGTATTTCATAATATGAGGAAAATACATAGGAGTAGGGTTTTTTGCAACTTGCGATGGCAATAAGGGCGGACCCGATAGATATATATCCCATTTTTGAGGACTTTTGAAGTCCGAAAAGGACACAGAGGGGCGGGATTTCTCAATATTCCTGTGTTTTCTATTTAAAACAGAAACAATATGGCAGCGTTGTTCTGTACTTACAGAAAGCATGCATTGCTAACAATTGAAAGGGCCACAGCACGCGCAGCTCATCCCAAACCGACAAAGCAGGCATGGAGCAGCACAACGCATCAATAGCCCAGTGCATCTCATCAAAACAAACATTATGGGGCATCTGTGGCATGAGAGAGCTCCCAGACAACGCATCAGATTACCTAAAGGTGGTTATTCCTCTGTTAGAAGGAGAAAACCTCCGAGCCATTCTTGCCTTCAGGGAATCAAACAGTTAAGGGACAAAGTGGATAGATTAAGACTTCGAGCCTTCTAGAGAGCTCAGGAGCATTGTAAAAGGCTATAAATATCTGAAAGTAAGATGTAATAAAGGTTCAACTTTTGGAGATTGTTCCTCCTCTGTTCCTTCAATCTTCTCATCTTCATTCTAACAATATAAGCTTCTTTAGCTATTATATGTTCAATGTCCATTCTATTTGTTGTTCTATGCTTGCACTTAAATAGGTTATTCAGGTTTTCTGCTGTGTCTAATGCCAGATAACCGTCATCTTATCTCTGCATTGATAAATTAGATTTGCAAGTCTCATTTACTTCCTGTAGCTGGCCATTCATATGTGTTTATGTATGCAATCTGGTGGTACAATCAATATTCTCCATTTATCCATTGAATCTATAAATTATTGAGCATTGGTGGTCTAAATCCTTATATTGGTGAGAGTGTTCATGCATGTCTTGAGTGAGAATAGAGCTAAAATGGTTATCTGACTTGATCCAAACCATCATCCATTCCAATAGTTTTGAGAACAATATTGAAGATTATATGTTACCAGGCATCTCCGAGCTGCAACCTAGGAGAGTTTCCTAGAGTCTTAACATAATTTACACCGTTGTTGGGGAGAGGAAACTGAAGCTTAGCTTCCCTGGGAAACGACATAGATCCAACTTTGATGATAGACAAAGTCTGGGCACATTTTTGGTTGTAATCATCTATCTGGCGACTCTACTGAAGGACGAACCTTTTGGCGACTCCACTTCATAGTTCTGGCTCAGTTTGTGAGGCATACTCAGAGAAATCCTTAGAAGCTACAAGCTGATCCAGTACTTGACCCTAAAAAAATCATCAAAGAGAGAAAGGTATTGCAGAAAGGAGCATCAGGTTCAGGTAAACCTAAACAATCTCCTATATCTCTTCAAGAATGGCTTAAATGCATGTTGAGAGTATAGCATCTAATACTATCAGTGAAGAAAAACTCTTAGAGCTCATAAAGCTCCTTATTCTTTAGGTTCTCCTTTTGTTGTAAGCCCAAAGGAAACCTCACCTCCTATCCATCATACTCCTTTAGTATTATCAATCACTCCTCAGCCCTCTATCATTCAGACTGCCAATACTCTTTTAGCCACCACAGTTATGGTAGGTCCACAAGCACCTACCAAAATGGAAAGAATCATAACTGCTAGGTATGGACCTCTAATACTGCCCACTCCTTTGAATGCCATGCCTAATGGAGAACATCATAAATAGAGGCCTAAGTTCATTGGGATTGAAGGTGTTACTGTTGAAGAACATCTTGAGTCATTCTATAGCTATGCTGATAATCTGGACATTAGTGAAGATGATATGTGGATGAGAGTATTTGTCCAAAGCCTAGATGGAGAGGCTATAAAATGGTTCAGAGAACTAACCCCAAGATCTATAGCAGATATTGAAGCTTTAGATGATGAATTCTTAAAGCATTGGGGGGATAAGAAGGATCTCCTCTACTACCACACTGAGTTTGGGAACTTAAAGAGGGAAAATGGCGAGTTTTTGTCTGATTTTAATAAGAGGTTTAACCGTATGTATAGCAAGATACCAGCTGAAGTAAAACCCACTACTACCTCTGCTAAACTTACCTATGCCAGTGCTTTTGATATGACTTCTGCCTACTGTTGAGAGAGAGGCAATGTTCTACTTTGGCTGACATGCAGGATGCAACCTTGGAAGTGGAATCAAACATCATGGTTGCAGAGAAGCTCAAGGGAAATGTTGATAGAAGAAGACAGAGGGGCAAGTCTTCATCATCCTCTGATCCTAAGATAGATAAAATGACCAAAATGATCGAGTCATTAGCCTCTGAAATATGCAAATTGAAGGTTGAGCAGCACCTGAGGAAAGGAAGAGTGCCTAATACCTTTGCTCCTCGAAATCCAAATCCAAATCCATATAGAAGAACTAATGAGCAGTTGTAGATTTTGCAAAGAAACAAAGATGCCAATGAAGACCAAAGGGTGGAGGCTCCTTTTCAAAATGCAGTCATGGAAGAAGAGTAGTTTGAAGAAGATGACGAGATCCATTGTCTGGAAGACAAAGGCAATGCTTCCTTTTTGACCACAGCTGCCTATGAAAAGTCATTATTCAATGACCATATCAGCCAAGAATGGGACGGTGAAGCTATTCTACAAACTGTAGATCAGTAAAGATATAATTTGAGGTCAAAGATAAATAATGCCAAGGAAACTCTTGTTCAAAGAGCTGTTGTCCCTGCAGTACAACAATCTAATAAGCAAAAACAATCGACAATTGATCCCATCATCCTCAAAGATCCAATTCATGAGGTAAGAGGCCTTAGCAAGTCTCCTTCTCCTTTCAGTTTTCAATCAGAAATTCAGAAGCTAAGAATACCTATGCCTCTGATTGAACTAGTGAAGAATAAGTCCTTCAAAAGATCCATTGTCAAGGCCCTTGAGCCTAAAGCCATCCAAGCCTCCAATGACTATGTAGATCTGCAAGATGACAAGCCAGTTGTTATTCTCAGCCCAATGATTGAAAATTGTGAAGACAACTCCCCATCATTCAATGTCTCTCTGACTATTCATGAAAAAATCCTTCACAATTTCCTTTTGAACACTGGAGCCAACCATAATATTAACCTAATGCGCAAGGCTGTCATGGATGAGTTGGGTCTGGACATCACCAAGCCTTATCATGACCTGTTTTCTTTTGACTCCAGAAAAGTGAAATGCCTGGGGTTAATCAAGGACCTAGACATCACTTTGTCTTAGCTGCCTATGAAAAGCATGATGATGGATATTGTGGTAGCAGATGTACCCCCCAAGTTTGGCACGCTACTTTCTAGAGGTTGGATCAAGAGATTAGGTGGATTATTACAAAATGAATTGTCTTATGCTACTGTCCCAATTTTCGAAGGTGAGAGCAAGAGATTATACAGAGAAGTGCAGTTGGCTTATATCATTAGTGATGAGAAGAACCCTACTAATCATCCCATCTATGCTGTTGACACTGATTTTGGAGCATGTATTCTTCATATTGAAGAATCCCAGTTGGCCTCCATGCTGTTGTTGGGAAAAGTATCCAATACGGAATGACCCTATCCCACTCTAAGGGTGATAGTACCTCAGCAACAATCGAAGCAAAGCTATCTAAGATTTCTTCTTTATGAAAGTAAAATAGGGGATAAAGAGATCCACTAACCGATGTCTTTCGCTAATGGTTGATCCAATCTTCTCTCCTTGCTGCTTGCTCCCAGCTCCTTGCTCTTTCACTGGCCCAGCTACACCAAGATCCTGCAAAATGGCAAGAGAGGGAAACTACAAGAAGCATACATTCATAATTGATTCAAGGATTAGAATAAATCAAATACACAAGTATAACAATACATCATTGAGACACATGCATATAGAAGAACCTCAAATGCTTTATTAATGGAAGAAGTAAAGTTCAGGAAGTGATACAACCATAAGAGGCCCAATCTAGCATCACCTTCCCAGCAGAAAGAAATCTCCTCTTCACCTCCTTCAAAGCAAATCACCCAATAGTTCTAAACTCAAACCAACAGCACTTCCTTACATTCACAAGATTCCAGCCTCCTTAGACCTCATGAGAGAGATCTATATATAGGATTTTTGGAGAAAGGATGAGTCAGCTTGAAGCTGGCATGAAGCTGACTAGTGTCCTCTCCCACTTCAGTTATTCTTCAGTTCTTGAGTCCACTTGGAGGTTCTTGCTTCCACTTGGAGATCTAGACCCTCTTACTCATCACCAGTCGAATTCCCTGATCCAAGTGTCATTTTGGAAGCTTCCTGGGCATTGATACCTTGAGGAATGACTGTGCCACATGTCCCAACTCGCCCAGCGCAGGTAGCCTTCTTTGCATTTGACATTCAGCGCAGGTAGACAGTGGAGCAGTTGACATTCAGCGCAGATGCTCAGTGGAGCAGTTGACATGATCCAGAATTATCTTGTTTTTGAGTGTTTTCAGGTGGAGAACTGCTATTCAGTGCTGTGGTTTGCTGACCTTGTTCCTCTAGGGGTAGGAACAACATGTTTAGGGACTTTGGATCCCTTAGATTATGGACATTTCATGCTTCATGCTGTAAGGCACAAAAATGTCTATAACAGTTGCCCCCTAAAGTATGAGGTCGTTTATCGGGTGAAATGCTTTATCAGGAGGATCCGAAGTTCATTCAATCGCTGAGAGGTGATCTGTAATAAAATACAATACAATACATTATTTTTCATTCTGCTTTCATGATCTAGCTGAGGCGGGCATTCCCATGCTCAGCTTTATAAATTCATTTTGGTACATAGAACAGACGATCGTCTGATGGTAGACTGATAATTCTCTGCTGAAATTATCATCCTTTGAGTAGGATGATCATCTGCTGCAATGATGTACATGTCAAATGTCTTTATATTTCCTGAATATATATCGCAGCCCGGATGGATGAAACTAGATCCGGGGTCTTCAAACTCGTTTGATCTTCACTCTAAGTACAAGTCGATCCATGTGAGAACTGCGCTGAAGTCGAACATGGAAAGACATCGCTTGATTACCGGTCAATGATGTAAACCGTTAACAAGCGCGAGAGGAATCACCGATAATGATAATGACCCTCAAGGTACTGCAGTACAATTTACGTGGTGTGAATATAGGACTTGGCATCGAACACCACGCAAAATCTTCTGGTCGAAGGTCATTGATGTATACCTGTCGCCGGAAGTGAGAAACTTGCCATTGAGGCATGCAAGCTTCAAAGTACTGAGGGGGTTGTTCCTAGATCAACTTCTTGGATAATGAGCTGAAGTCGACAAGAAGCGATCTGTCAAAGGAGGGCCTTAATGAATCCCACATCAGTGACACGGAACGGAGCTAATGATTTTAGTGGAGGTGAAAACAATCTGTGACATATGATTCAGGGTGGCGATCATGGATGGATGAAGGATAATGTATGGCAGTGGATGGGACACGGTTGACTCTTTCTGAACAACATCTCTTGAACATATAACGACACTGATGCGATGGATCGGTAGCATTACCCCAAACATGGATGGTTTGGCGAGACCATGGTGATGAGACCGGTGAATGAAACAACCCAACCCGATGTGATACGGAGGAAAAGTGTCATGTTCAAGAGCGACTTGCTACCATTAAAGCTTTGAGGTTCTCCCAATTTTTCCCCAGTCATTTCTGACCAGTACCTCTTTATTTTTGTCAAGCTTGAGGAGGATAACATATGCTTGTTCTATAACCTGCCCTTCGGGCAAGCCCATCGCTATGTTTTAACGAGCTTAGCGATAGGGAAACTCGTTCTCGTCTAAAGACAAGTTTGTCGCTATTTAATCATTTTAACGAGTCTAACGACAAGGAAAACTCGGTCCTTTTCATTTTTAGAGAGTCTGAAAAGGTACAGAAAGTTAACTTCAAAATTCCTTTTTCGTCATCTAATCCCTTAAGTCCGAAAAAGTATAAAACAATACAGAAGGGATGAGTTTTCGATAACTTTAACGAGCCGAATAAAACAAGCGCTCGACCTTTTTGTGCAATAATCCCTCAGGTCCAAAAAGATTAAAATCTAGAGGAGGGATAGCTCTTCCGGTCACTTTAACGAGCTGGAAGGCCAAAACCGACAATCTTTTCATATTTTACGAGTCAGTTGAAAAGAGCTCAAAGAAGACTCGTCTTTTGAGGAACGAGTGATAAACAGGGATAGCAGCAGATTCCAGGTACAGGTTGGAATTTTCCAATCACGGCAGTGTCACAAGGATGGCTAGGTGAAATCACTCTTCGCAGCTGTTCCTCAAAATGAGTAAACAATCATATGGAGGTGAACGATCGGCCAAATGACGGTGGAGGTGGCAGGTGCAAACATGACCAAGGCTTTTTATGGCTGATAAATTTATGATCATAGAGGTTATTTACCGGAATAGGTTCATTTTTTATTTAAAAATGAGCTTGAACTCTGGGGGAAACATTGCTCACTGCTTTTATTTATTTTTTAACAAGCATGAAGACCGCGTTAAAACTGCTCGGATCTTGCGTTTATTTTTTAACGAGCATGAACTTTATGCTAAAACTGCTCGTATCTTATGTTTATTTTTTAACGAGCATGAACTATGTGCTAAAACTGCTCGATATACCAGTCATAAGATAAGAAATGTCCCCTGTGAGATCTCTATTTTTGAAGGAGTTTCATCTTCACTAAGCTTTACTCCATATCCTTTCTTTGTGCAAGTTCGGAAACGACTAATCCAAAAAACAGATAAATAACCGCTCTTTGCTTGCACTCCAAAAGGTTTGCATGCCCCCAGGTATAAAATACAATTTCAAGGCTGCCCCTACTTATCCATCAAAACATTTGTTTTAAAGGGTGAGGCTTACCTCTTTCTGGTTACCCAAAGATTGTTTCGTTATCTTTCAAACAAAACATTTCCTCGGCACTGTCTACCGAAATAGACAAGGGTGAATGACTATTGTCAAACACATAACCTTGACAAAAGAATCCTATTCCAGAACAACCCCTCTTCCATCCACGGACGGGGTACGGACTAGTCATATTCTCCCGCGGAAATTCTACCTTATACCCAAAGTTTTCTCTGCCCGAAGCAGACCAGGATGCATGCCCCCTGGGTTCCAGTCCCATCTTTCCGAATCACTCGCACTCATCGGGAAGGAGGACTGGGGGTGGAGACATTTCTTGATTGAATAGACCATTCAGGGTTGGTATGTGACTATTTGCGATGCGTGATCCCGGAAATGAAAGTTGGTCTACGAGCTTGACCATTCTTCCTTCGTGTGGAAAACACATTACTCTAAAGAGTGAGGAGACTATTGCTCCCATGCAATATATATAGTCTCGTCCAAGGAGTAGGTTATAATCCAAGGGTCCTTGAACGACCATCACGTTCATTTGAACGGTCTTCCTTTTCAATGTAACAGGCACATTGGGGAGGATCCCTAATGGTCGACTGGTTCCTTTATCGAAACCCGAGAGATTTCTTATCTCAGGCAAAAGCGCCGGGGAACCCAGTGCTTTCCAAGCAATAGAGGAAAGGATACTCACAGATGCCCCCTCATCAATGATAGTTCCAGCAATTACCATTCTGTATATTTGGACTATGATTCTGAATGGTATACTGGCTGGCAACCGGGGTCTGCCTAGTTGATTCGAATCAAAGGATACAACCAGGTTTCTTGGTGGTGGGACCGAATACACGGCCGGATATGACCCTGACGATGTTCCTTCCTGCGATAAAGGAATGGGCGCATTGCCCTGATGCTCATCAAAGTCTGTGTTGATGAAAAGAATCTGGATGGTGTCATCCTTATTCTCTTCGGTGAGGGTGTCATTTGAAGATGAATCTTCAGTGACGGTGTCATTTGACGATGAAACTTCTGAAGGAAGAACCGGGTCAACTGCCGTTTCGACCTTTGGACTTCCGTCCGGTCTGGATTCAGTAGGTTCATTTTCAATGACTGACGCTTCAGCTGACCACTTGAGCGGGCCAGCTGTATTTTCAACCAACGAAGGACTTGGCACGAGTTTTTTGTATCCAGGAGGAAGTCTCAACGGTGAAACCGGACGATCTTCCAAAACTCTCTTCGCTTCGTCTAAGAAGGGACAACGGTGGATGGCGTGATCGCCTTCACACAGTCTGCAGGGGGATCTTACTCCCCCTCTTTGTCTTGAACCTTCACTTTCGCTGGTTGACGGTAAGCATTCAACATGGCTATCAGAGGTTGATGCTCCCGAATTGTGCAAACGAGGGGACCAGTCCCTTAGTATCCGGGGAATACAGGGACAATCTCTATGAAAGTGGTCTCCTCTACATATGACACATGGTGATTTAGGCCCGGTCTGTGCTGTGTGTGGATTTTTGTCAGATGTCTTTTGCTTGCCCCCAGTCGCCTTAGGCTCCTTCTTCTTCTTTTCTCTCTTCTTCTTCTCCTTCTTCTCCATGGGAGCTTGGCTTTTGCCGGCTCTACCTTGCGAAGATGAAGGATTGGAGGAAGAGTTATAGGAAGTAGAAGGCTGGTGGGTAGCTCTAGACTGATATAACTGTTGACTCGACTGTTCAGGAACCATGGTGTTCTGAACTACATTGGTTGAGAATAGCCAAATTGGTAGGCCAATTGTCAGTCCTGGAAGCGACAATGTGGCCATGTGGGGCGCACCAACTTCTCCCCAAGAGGAGAAAGGACTAGGATTTCCATCATGTGGAATTCCTTGGTTGGGGCGTTCCATGTTCTCAACCTATAGATCAACGTAGGAATAGGAGGTGATTATGTTCCGTTTAAAATAAATTTTATAACGACGCTTTAGACACAACTTGCTTTTTCACTTTTTAAGAGTCGAGAAAAAGCTAAAGATGACTCTAGTCTCCTTCGATGTTTTAATGAGCCCGAAGTGACAAATGCTCGGATGGACTTTTTCAGTTATAGAGTTTGAAAAAGGCCAAAAGAAACTGCTCTGGAGTTCTAGGCAGAGGGTGTGCCAAACTTTTCGCAAAACCACAGAATACGTTTTACGGTACGGGTGGTCGATCTTCGTGAATGCTGTGTTCACTGCATTGCGATCAGTAGGGCGGTCGACACGGCTTCCTATGGATAAAGGCTTTGTTCCTATAGGGGTCTCCCAATATATACGCGACGGTACGTGGGAGCACAAGTCCGTATTGATACTTATCGCTTCACCGTGGAGGAATCACCCAACCACTCAACGCTAAGATATCACGTTTAACGACGCCGGAACACGTCTCTAGCAGACCTCTATGTGTTTGCGTTATGTTTCAATGCGTTGTTATGTAAATTCAATTTATTTTAAGTTGATCTTGTTTAGCAGTTTGCCTTTATGGATCACCACGAGATGTATAATACAACTTCCTAAATGCAGTCTAAGATGATAAGCAAGCTTTTCAATCTTTCAACTTTGAAAATCCTAACTACTGAGGGAAAAGAAAGACATCATCTTTTCACACAGATCATAGAGCACACACTAATGCACTTTTTCCTAAATCAACATACAAGCTGTCAAAATGCACATGCACAATGCAGGTATTTCTTTTCTCTTTCTTAATGTTGATGTCTTACAAAAAGAAAGCTGTTGTATAACTTTGAATTCAATTTCAAGTGAAAGCAAACAAGCTTTGTCCAAAATCAAAAGACACCTTAAGATTTACTTGTTTCGACACTAGAAATACATAAATTCAAACCATATGACGAAAGCAAAAGCTCAATCAGCTATGAACAGCAAACAAACTAACTCTTAAGATCAAAACGACACTTATCACAGGTCTAGATCTAAGAGGCCACAGCAAGACTAGTTCACTTTCGTTATGGGAAACTGCAAATGATGTAAGAAATACACAAAGAACAAATACAGTTCCTTTATACAACCGAGGCGGAATAGTGGCAAGGAAAGGTGGTTTCAGATAGGCACATTGACTAATAACAGGCTGCAAAAACAAGGATGAAAACAAGGCAATGAACAGCAGGGAACCCCAGTAGCACAAGGCAAAACTGGTTCAGCGCAGGTAGTACACTGTCAGTTTGACATTCAGCGCAGGTAGCCCCTTCGGGACCTGCGATGAAATGCAAACTGCCTTCACAGTGTCTGCAATGAAGAGATAAACTTTCGTTTTTCTCAGTTTCCGGGTTACAGATTGCTCAAAAATTCACAGTTTTTGGCCAAATCAAAGGCTATCAATCAAGTACACACTAAAGGGTAATTAGGAGGATGAAAAGCTATCACTAAGAGCTGTTCAGAGTCCTTGTGGATCAGCTCTTCAAATCATAAACATGCCCAGAAACTGAGCTAGAGTAGCTGCCCTCTACTTTGCATTTGAAAGATCCAAATGCAGTTCGATTCGGTACTCCCTGTGTTTAGGAAATGAATAGCAAAAACACAAACAACCAACAAGATACGATCCCCAGCGGAGTCGCCAATTTGTTGTTGGGAAAAGTATCCAATACGGAATGACCCTATCCCACTCTAAGGGTGATAGTACCTCAGCAACAATCGAAGCAAAGCTATCTAAGATTTCTTCTTTATGAAAGTAAAATAGGGGAGAAAGAGATCCACTAACCGATGTCTTTCGCTAATGGTTGATCCAATCTTCTCTCCTTGCTGCTTGCTCCCAGCTCCTTGCTCTTTCACTGGCCCAGCTACACCAAGATCCTGCAAAATGGCAAGAGAGGGAAACTACAAGAAGCATACATTCATAATTGATTCAAGGATTAGAATAAATCAAATACACAAGTATAACAATACATCATTGAGACACATGCATATAGAAGAACCTCAAATGCTTTATTAATGGAAGAAGTAAAGTTCAGGAAGTGATACAACCATAAGAGGCCCAATCCAGCATCACCTTCCCAGCAGAAAGAAATCTCCTCTTCACCTCCTTCAAAGCAAATCACCCAATAGTTCTAAACTCAAACCAACAGCACTTCCTTACATTCACAAGATTCCAGCCTCCTTAGACCTCATGAGAGAGATCTATATATAGGATTTTTGGAGAAAGGATGAGTCAGCTTGAAGCTGGCATGAAGCTGACTAGTGTCCTCTCCCACTTCAGTTCTTGAGTCCACTTGGAGGTTCTTGCTTCCACTTGGAGATCTAGACCCTCTTACTCATCACCAGTCGAATTCCCTGATCCAAGTGTCATTTTGGAAGCTTCCTGGGCATTAACACCTTGAGGAATGACTGTGCCACATGTCCCAACTCGCCCAGCGCAGGTAGCCTTCTTTGCAGTTGACATTCAGCGCAGGTAGACAGTGGAGCAGTTGACATTCAGCGCAGATGCTCAGTGGAGCAGTTGACATGATCCAGAATTAGCTTGTTTTTGAGTGTTTTCAGGTGGAGAACTGCTATTCAGTGCTGTGGTTTGCTGACCTTGTTCCTCTAGGGGTAGGAAAAACATGTTTAGGGACTTTGGATCCCTTAGATTATGGACATTTCATGCTTCATGCTGTAAGGCACAAAAATGTCTATAACACATGCAGCTTAAAAAACCAATTTGCCAAATCGCTGAGGAAGAAGGCCCACAGATTTAGGACATGTTCTTTGATGGAGCTTGCTCTAAGAAAGCTGCTGGGGCAGGTGTGGTCCTTGTGTCCCCCACACAGGAATACATGCATTTATCCTTCAAATTAACCTTTCAGGTCATAAATAACATAGCAGAATATGAAGCTTTGATTTTGGGCTTAAGCACTGCTAAAGAAATGGGTATCAAAGGCTTGAAAGTGTTTGGAGATGCAGACCTCATCATTCAGCAGGTCAATAAAGCGTTCCAAGCAAAGCATCCAAGGCTGAAAGCATACAGAGATGAGGTATGGAGGCTCAAGGATTCTTTTAATAATTTCAGCATTTCTTATATTCCGAGAATGGAGAACCAGCTTGCTGACTCCCTTGCTGTGTATGCTAGCACGTTTATTCCTCCTTTGCCTCCTAAATTGACATATGAAGTTCAGGTAAAATATAGACCGTCTTTGCCTGACAATGTCAAATATTGGAGAGTTTTTGAAGACGATGAGGAAATTAACAGGTTTTTACAATTCGTTGAGGAATTTGCTGATACGCACATCGACCAAGAAAATGAAACCATGGAAGAATGCGGCCAGTCCAAACTAAAAGATGAGGTCGGCTGAGGAAGCATCGTCCAACTACCTAGTAATCATATACCAAAAGGATTGGTGCCTCTAGAGAAATTGTTCGACCATAACGATGTGCCTTATAAGCCTACCAAAACAAAAAATGAGTCTGTTGTTTGTACACATAATATAGGGAGCCCAACGCATCCGAAATACATCAATATGTCCACTCATTTATCTTCTACCCAGAATTCTGAGTATTGCACCCACATGAAGCAATTCATTGATATTTTTTCCTAGGAATACAATGATCTTAAAACCTATGACACAAACATCATTCAACACAAGATTCCACTGGAAAAGAACACTACCCCTTTTAAGCAGAAATTAAGACCTATCAGCCCTCTCTTATTGCCTTTGATTGAGAAAGAGATCAAGAAGCTGTTGGATGCAAAAATCATAGTTCCCCTAAGGTATTCAAAATGGATAGCTAACCTTATGGTAGTGAGAAAGAAAAATGGAGAAATCAGGCTTTGTGTTGACTTTAGAAATCTGAACAAGTGCTCTAAAAAAGATAACTAGCCCTTGCCTAAGATGGAACACTTGCTGCAAAGAGTTTTAGGGGCCAGAGTCATGTCTTTCTTAGATGGATTTTTGTTATCGGGAAATCTAGTGTCTATGCAGAGCTGCTAGTCCCACTAAGGCTAGTAGCTACCTTAGAAACAAACAAACTAAAACCACTTTCGTTTTCCTTTATGAGAAATAGATAAGAGGGGAATAAAGGAGACCAACCTCTGTCTTGCGCTTGGTTCCTTGCTTGATTCCTCTCCCTTTGATAGATCTTTGCCACTAGCTTCCTCGTCTACCCAGCTTCAAAGAGCACCTGTAGAATCAAAGCAGCATAACACTATCCAAGAACATAGATCTATTATCATAAACAATATAGGACCAGATATATATTGACCACGCAAATGCATATATCATCAATCATACAAGAATGTGGAGGAAAACTTGAATAGCTTTATTGATAATCAAGAATAGCAAAGAGGATTACAACCAATTGTTCTGACCCAGCATCATCCTCTCAGCAAGAAAGCCCTTCTTCACCTCATGAAAAGCTTAGATCAGCCAACACTATGATATTGCACCAAGAAACCAGCAGCACTTCCTTACAAGATACAAAATTCCAGCCTTTGGATCTCTGGGATGAGGGATCCATATATATATGTTTGCAAGGGGGGTGAGTCAGCTTTTGAGATTTGATTAGTGTCCTCTCTCTGATAGTTCTTGATTCCACTTGGAGATTGATGATCTCTTACTCATCCCTGGGCGAATGCAGAGAGGCAAGTGTCACAGGAGAAGTTTCTAAAAGATTCCATGATCCTCCACCTTGCAGATTGACCCTGCCATTTGTCCACTCTCGCCCATCGCACCCCATAGAAGGGATTTTCAAGATGCATCGCACCTCCCGTGTGTATTTAGGTGGGATGTAGTGCACTTTGACCATGGAGCAGGTGAGATGGTCCAGTTTTGACCAGTTCTGAGCAGTTTTTCATGGAGAACTTTTGGGAGAAGATGTAATCAGTTGACCTTGTTCTTTTAGAGGTCAGAACAACACTTTTAGGGACTTAAGATCCCTTGGTTTATGGACATTTATGATTGGGGTTGCAGTGCCCAAAAATGTCTATAACAATTTTCAGGTTACAATCAGGTTGCTGTACATCCAGAAGATCAGGAAAAGACTGCCTTCACTACTCCTTGGGGCACTTTCATGTACTCCAAGATGCCTTTTGGACTGATGAATGCTGGGGCTACTTTTCAGAGGGCCATGGACATAGCCTTCGTGGGAGAGAAGGACAAGTTTGTCATTATTTATCTTGATGACATAACAGTCTTCTCTAGCAACCACAAAGACCATTTACAACATTTGAAGAAGGTCTTCCTAAAGTGCAGACAGTTTGGAATTTCAGTGAACCCAAAGAAGTCACAGTTTGCTCTAGAAGAAGGCAAACTTCTGGGACATATTGTTTTTGCTGAAGGTGTGAAGATTGATCCAGCAAGGGTTCAAGCCATTCAGACATTATCCATCCCAAGGTCAAAAAGGGACATTCAATCCTTCCTGGGTAAGATTAACTTTGTAAGGAGGTTCATTCCAAACTTTGCAGAGCTTGTAAAGCACATCACTTCCATGCTGAAGAAAGGATCAGAAATAAAATGGACAGATGCTTCAAGAAGCTCTTTTGAAGCCATCAAGCAAGCCATCATGGAAGCTCCCACTCTAATCAACCCAGATTACACTAAGGAGTTTTCTATCTTCTCTTTTGCCTCTTATGATACACTTGCAACAGTTCTGTTGCAGAAAAATGATGAAGGCATAGAGCACCCCGTGGCCTTTTTCAGCAAAACTTTAAGGGATGTTGAACTAAGGTATGACCTTATTGAAAAACAAGCTTATGCTCTCATAAAATCTTTAAAGGCATTCAAAATTTATATTATGCATTCCAAAGTAGTTGCATATGTACCTTTAGCCTCAGTAAAAGATGTCTGAACTTAGCCAGATATTGATGGAAAGAGAGATAAATGGATTGCAAAATTCATAGAGTTTAACATAGAGGTGAAGCCCACTAAGCTTGTCAAAGGCCAGGGCTTGGCTAAACTTATGGCTGAAGAAAATTGCAGCTTGTTAGACATAAATTGCATGGGTCTAAATTCAGATGATGAGCAGACAGAGGGAGCAGCAGAAGAACAAAATCAAAATCAGTCTCTGGTTGAAAATCTAGCCACCTGTGAATGGTATTCCAGCATAGTTCATTTCTTGCAAAAGCTAGAAGTCCCTCCAGGGCTTAACTCAAGTCAAGCTCAGGACATTAAACTCAGATCAGCCAAATTCTGCATTAATAAAAATATGCTTTATTGGAAAGACCCATCAGGGATCCTGTTAAGATGTCTAGATAAAGAACAATCTGTGGAAGTCATACACCAGTTCCATTCTAGCATCTGTGGAGGGCATCATTATTGGAAAACCACAACCCACAAAATCTTGAGGGCTAGATATTATTGGCCTACTCTGCTCTCTGATGTGTTTTCTTTTGTGAAAGCTTGTGATAAGTGTCAGAGGTTTGCAGGAAGATAGCAGCTAAAATCTCTTCCCTTGAAGCCAGTACATGTCAATGGTCCCTTCCAACAGTGGGGCTTGGACTTTGTAGGTGAGATCAACCCACATCCCAGTGGGCAACACAAATGGATCTTAGTAGCCACTGATTATTTCACCAAGTGGATTGAGGCTATACCCACTAAGAATGCTAATCATCAAGTTGTCATAAAGTTCTTGAATGAGAATATTTTCACTAGATTTGGTTGCCCAACCAAACTAGTCACTGATATTGCAACAACTTTCAAGGCAAAATAATTGGTGGACATGACTGAATCCATGGGCATTCAAGTGATGCATTCTACCTCATATTATCCTCAAGGAAATGGCCTGGCAGAATCATCTAACAAGAGTCTGGTAAGGGTAATCAAAAAACTGTTAGAGGACAACAAAAAGAGCTGGGATTCCAAGTTGAAGTTTGCACTATGGGCTGACAGAGTTACCATCAAAAAGTCCATAGGGAATTCTCCATTTAAACTGGTTTATGGCGCTGATGTTGTTTTCCCTATCCAGCTGATTCTCCCTGTGGCTAAATTCTTGCAAGAAGAACAAGATGAAGAGAATGACATGGTAAGAAGAATGAATAACCTGGTTGAACTACAACAGATCAAAGAGCAATTGGTTGAGAAGTCAAAGGATCATCAGAAGAAAATCAAAGAAACCTTTGACAGGAAGGCAAAAGTGGACAATTTCCAAGTTGGTGATTGGGTACTTAAATGGGATGCATTTAAGGAAAAGAAAGGTAATCATGGCAAGTTTGACTCCTTATGGACAGGTCCATTTGTCATCGCTCAAATTCAACAGAACAATACATTCATTCTGCACAGTCTGGAAGGAGGAGATACTTTTGGTAGCCCAGTAAATGGGCGGTTCTTGAAACTTTATTTCGTTTAAGGCTTTAAAGCCTTGTCATTGTAAATATGTTTTTCCAGTTTTTATTTCATTACAAAATAGACTCCATGCCCAATGGAACAATAGAAGGAAGATTTGACTTTTGTTTTACAGGAAAGGCATTAATCTGTGATCCTTGAAACCTAACAGGGAGGATTTCATCCTTAGAAGGAGCCAGTGTTAGCCTCGCTAGCAAAAGGCCCAAAATTGGATCCATATATGCTCTTAAATTTTCCAAAATTGCTTAAAATCATCCCATGGGATCCATATATGCTCTTGAAATCTTCAACATTTTTTCAAAAATCATCCAAGGGTCAAAATCAGTGCAAGAGGAAATACACTATCGGGAGGCTAAAACACTCCAAAACAGTGAAAAAACAAAGTATTGCAAGCATAAACATGGCAACACACAGCTACCATTAGATTTGGCTGATCAACGGCCCAGATCTAAACGGCTAATCGCATCGGCGGTGGGCATCGGAGGCAATCAGATTAGAGTCACGATGAGATCGGGTCGAGCGATATGCCGATAGCGATATCAGCGATATCGCTATTGGCGGGGAGCGTATGCCATGCTATAAGAAGGACCCGGGGAGTGAGTGATGCACGATTGTGATTTATCGCATCGTTATATCGCTTCGGCACTATACCATGGGGTGGGTCCTATGCACAGACATATGTGCGACCCAATGGCTGGACCTGATGGCATTATAAATGATTTTTCATAAAATTTCAGGTCCGTGCCAAAGCCATTTTTAATGCATTTTAACGTATTTCGTTATATAATGAAATACAATGGGAAACAAGGCAGCTCCAGAAATACATAAAATTTGAAGTCCGTAAAAGCCATTTTTCAATGAATTTCGTGTATTTTCGTATTTAACGAAATACAAAGGGAACGGGCCAAATGCGACTTGCGATGGCGACAAGGACGGACCCGATGGGTTTCGAAATAGGAATATATATCTTCAAGTCCGCCAAAGCCCATTTTCATGCATTTTTCAGTGTTTTTCGCGTATTTCATAATACGAGGAAAATACACAAGAGCAGTATTTTTTGCGATTTACGATGGCAACAAGGGCGGACCCGATAGATATATATCCCATTTTTGAGGACTTTTGAAGTTTGAAAAGGACACATAGGGGCAGGATTTCTCAATATTCATGTATTTTCTATTTAAAACAGAAACAATATGGCAGCGTTGTTCTGTACTTACAGAAAGCATGCATTGCTAACAATTGAAAGGGCCACAACACGCATAGCTCATCCCAAACTGACAAAGCAGGCATGGAGCAGCACAACGCATCAATAGCCCAACACAACTCATCAAAACAAACAGTATGGGGCATATCTGGCATGAGAGAGCTCCCAGACAGCGCATCAGATTACCTGAAGGTGGTTATTCCTCTGTCAGAAGGAGAAAACCTCCGAGCCATGCTTGCCTTCAGGGAATCAAACAGTTAAGGGACAAAGTGGATAGATTAAGACTCCGAGCCTTCTAGAGAGCTCAGGAGCATTGTAAAAGGCTATAAATATCTGAAAGTAAGATGTAATAAAGGTTTAACTTCTGGAGATTGTTCCTCCTTTGTTCCTTCAAGATTCTCATCTTCATTATAGCAATATAAGCTTCTTTTGTTATTATATGTTCATTGTCCATTCTCTTTGTTGTTCTATGCTTGCACTTAAATAGGTTATTTAGTTTTTTTGCTATGTCTAATGCCAAATAATTGTCATCTTATCTCTGCATTGATAAATTAGATTTGCAAGTCTCATTTACTTCCTGTAGCTGGCCATTCATATGTGTTTATGTATGCAATTTGCTGGTATAGTCAGTATTCTCCATCTATCCATTGAATCTATAAATTATTAAGCATTAGTGGTCTAAAGCCTTGTATTGGTGAGAGTGTTCATGCATGTCTTGAGTGAGAATAGAGCTGAAATGGTTATCTGACTTGATCCAAACCATCATCCATTCCAATAGTTCTGAGAACAATATTGAAGATTATATGTTACCAGGCATCTCCGAGCTGCAACCTAGGAGAGTTTCCTGGAGTCCTAACAGTCCAAAAGCTTCCAGTGGAGAGGAATGATCCGGGAGGATCCTATAATTGCTCTAAGTTCAAAGGTCTTAGTTTCTTCCAGAAATAATGCCAAGTAGTAGAGCCGTCGATTTGAATCCGGCAGTACCTTCGATTTCTCATTTGGCCTTCGGATGATGGAGAAATTTTCTGTTAAAGTTTATGGTGAACATGTGCCTTGTTGGTCATGTGGCGTTCCCATAGCTCGACACGTGGAAATGGTCAAGACAATAAAATAAAAAAGGTCAAAGGCTCAATTTTGGGTTTGATTGGTTAGAAGGTGCATAAACTAATTTGTGGGTGCATTAATGTGTTCTCGGTGAGCAGAGGCAACAAACTATATTTACCTAAGTTCAAAACTACAAGGTGGGTGCAATATTAAAACAATGGCAACAAACTTTATATTAAAAACTAAGTAAATGGTGGGTAGAAATGTGATGGTTGTAACCTATGGAAACAATGTTATGAAAACCTATGGTGCAAAAACTATATGGCAGAGATATTATTAAGCCTATGTGCAAACACGTATTACACCATATGTTAAATATTGGCAGAGTTTAATGTTAAGTGTTATGGATAGGAGTAACCCATCGAGATGTAACATATGGAAAGTCCGATGGCAAGAGTCTACACCTATGGTCCAATCAGTACACCAAGCAACAACCACGAGGGTAGGTGCCACGGGTCAGAGGTTATAAAGACTGCCGAGATGTGGTTACAACAATTGTTTGTTGGCGCGGAGATGTGTCACATGACACAAAAATAGGGGATAGTTAGCTGCACCGTCGGCTTATTAATGAAGTGAGTTATAATTTTAGATATATGCGCGGGGAATATGTTATAATTAAACCATATGTATAAATATTATGCGCCAAAGTTGGTATGGTATTAATGTTTTATGGTTAAATGGATGCGCTAACTTAAGGTTGCGTATGGTATTTCAATACTATTTCACCATGTAATCACAAGTTCACCAAACCAAAAAACCACCTACTATATATAGCCCAGGAGGTTCAACCCTGGAACCTACTCGAGGCCTTATATAAAACTTAGCCATTGCACCAGAGCAATTAGGAGTGAACAATGAGTTTCAGAACAGGGTGTTGTATGTGACTGTTTTTCTTCATGTAAGCATATCTTGGCCATCGTTGAGCCAATTTGAGAACAGAGACAGGCGTTGGGAAGCTGAGACAGGGAGATTCTTTTTGACAGTAACCAGCAGTGCCTGTGTGCATAGTTCAGTTGGTGAATTTCCATGTAAAGAACCTTTTTAGAGCATTCCTAATATAATGGACGCCCATTGGAATCAGACCCTGAGACGTAGTCCAGGGGGGAAGAACTCCGTCAACAATGTTTGTTATGTTTTCATCTTTTATTGCTGTTGTTTGTTCTTAATTTTAGTTCTCAAAGTTTGATGTTTAAGGCATATTAATAGCTTAATTTCCCTCTTTCATTCACAGATATGCAACCTTAGTTAATGTTGGTAAAATTGTGCAAATAATCAATCCTGTAAATTTTACATCCATGGCTCACTCTTTTGTCTACAATAACGTTTTTGATTGGATATTGATGCCTTCAGTTAACTTAGCATATAGGAAATATAGTTGCATTTTTATTATCCCCAGTTATGAAAACTCCCTAAACAACACTGCTACTAGGCTAAACACTTGGTATATCAATGGTATTTTTGTGTATTATATAATTTTTTGGACATAAGCTTTATTTTTATGTCACTATTATGGCTTCCCTAGTGGAAAACCGTGATAGGAAAAGGACTTATGTATTCTTTATTTTAGATAATCAATAGATTTTAAAGCTCACAACAACAAAAAATTGTAACGAGAAAAAAATCATATTGATTCACTTATTTTTTTATATTTCAATAATTTGGGTCATCTCAAAATGGATCAAAGTCACTTAGTGTAAAGTTCCATGGTTAAAGTTATTGTCAGTGAGGTGGAACTATAACTTCTGTTAAAATTCCTACCAAATCTCAGGAGGAATTTATGTTGTAAAAGGGTTGAGGGAGTTTACTTATTATTTTATTGTTTAGCTTTTCCTGTAAATCCTACCACATACTTAAAATTTGACTCCTTCCTTGAGTTTGCTACTACTAACTTCAATGCTTAGCAACTCCCTCTCTCTTTTATAAGTGACGACCTAATAAAAACAAATATATGTTACTTTTGTGGCTCATTGGTGCATAATTATAGGCAACAATCCCAATTCAAAGCTTCACACACTTGTCTAAAAGCACACATGCTTTTAGAGAAAAGAAAAAATGAATGGAAATACAAGATCATATATAATTAACTACATATATTCCATTAGGACTACTCATAAGATTATGATTGGGATCAAAATCATATTACTTGATATCTTTTCCATTAGGTTTTTATAAGTCCTCTGACCTCTCATCCACCTTATTTACTTCTATAGATTTGGAACTCTTGGAGAATTTCTGCTCTAAACATTGGTTACCATATTAGGTTTCTTCTCTCACTACAACAATATATTTATCCCATAACACCTCTTTTGTATTATTTGGTGTATGGCATCAATATTCACTTAAGTACAAATTATTTTTTCTAAGTAATCAAACAATGGGATCCTCCTCATGACCTTGATGTGCTCTCTCCTTAATGTACTCTATCTTTGCATTGTTATCTTATGCCTTCCCTTCAATGTATAGTCTATTTTTCCTAAAACTATATATTTTAAGGACCAATTCTCTCTCTTGATACTTAATCAACTCCAATAAAAGTTTGTCTCTCACTCTTAGGGCCAACCTAATTTCCATTTCCATCCATAAACTTATATTTTCTTTCCACAACTCTTGACATTCGAATGAACTCAACCATCCTCTTGCAATGGTCCATCTCCATCCTTTTCTGGCTTCCTTTAGTTGACACATGTCCATCTCTTCACCTTCTTATGTTTTACCTTTCATGTTCTCGCACGTCTGCACAAATTATCTTCTTGCCTATACACTTCTTCATGAGCATCTGCATCTATGCTCTAACTATGTATGCATCTCAAATCTATAAGGAGGTGCGTTATTGATTTATGTCCAACAAAATGAGGTTTAGGTACCTTAGCATCCCTGTAGATTCAAAGAAGAATAGATTTCAACCAAAATTTCTTAGAATTATGGCATGTTTCCAAGCAACTTGAACCTCCAATGGAACAACCCAATGAGTTTGAAATTATCCTGTAGATGATTCCTAACATGTAAAATAATCAATATTCATCTTCTCTCATAGAAAATAAGTTGCAATCTTAGTGGATTCACTAGATAAGACCTTTAATGCCTTAAACACCACTATTTGTTCTCATCACAAGCCATTAGACACTTAAATTCAAAAGGAACATGACCTTGTTCCTAAATGGACTCTTTAGATGAGATACATGGTCTTTGAAATATGTGTCCCATAAAATTCATTGTAATATATAGTACTAAACGGAGGGAACTAGGCTTTATCCTCGGTGATAATGCTAATTGTGAGCCCCCAAACTTGTTCTTTTGAATATAATGTTCAACATACCAATTAGAACAAATTTGGTGCCACACTAGATGTAATTCCCATTGTCACCTTAATGTTAACCTCTTTGACTTCATTTTTGGTTCTTTTCCAACTATAGGGGTATCCCTAAATACTTCTTTTGATATGCAATTTAGGCCTATATGGTATGTGAAAAATTAGACAACAAAGAAAGTTTAGATATATCCACCAATAATAGGATAGATCTAAAGAACATGTGATTTCCCTTTAGGTTATTGGGTCTCAAGTTAACAGAAAAGGCCTTGAGAATGAATTATGGAGAAAAATAACAAGACAATATGATATACGTATAAAACATTGCTAATCAAATCAATCAATCCTTATACTAATGCTTACCAAACATATTTTAAATTATGACCAAATATCCTTCCACGATCATAAACAATACATGAACCTTAAACATCACAACTAAACATATTATGGGATAACACATAAGAACATAACAATTTGATGACATCAACCTCTATTTCTTTAGATTTACATAGAGTGATAGAGGACATATAATAATTCTCACTCTTGCTCTTATTCAACTCAAACTTTTAATGATATACAAGTATCCAATATATGAGATATAAAGACAAGTTACCTCACATATATCTTACGGTTGCAACATCAACATGATGACTTGTTCTATAATGAAGATGATCTAGATTGGATCACTATATAATTTGCAATCATCTCGATGCTTTGAGAATGGAAAATTTGAGGAACCAACTTATAGGGCCATTTTACCTATGGGTCCCAATTTGGAGAATTGGGATTTGAATCCTTCCAAAGGAAGTTTGAGGCATTAAAGAATTTTTTTTGAAGTCGAAGAGACATTGCTTGTATTATACCCCTTAGAACTATTCTACACTCAAATACATTTCTAATAGTGCATGAAAGATGTCAAAAAAAGTCCACATGCAAAACTTATGGACACCCAGAAGTTAACGCTACTATTTTGTCCACCATGATTTGAGAGGATGCCATGTTAGTCTTGTTATTCATGGAAAAGGGGATAGCCACATGAAAACTATGAAGATAACTCTAGAAGGGTTCAATTGTAACTCTAACTGAGAGTTAACGGAGCCTAACTTAACCAATAGTTTGTTATTAGGTTGTGTTATAACCGAGCCACTAGGAGGAAAAGGGGTTCTATTCTATTCAAATGCATTTTGTTTCATAATAGAGCATAGTATCTAAGAGTGGATACACATAGAAAAATAGAGGGGGTTTGTATTTTATAGCAATCCACGGGCTATGAGTCTCAGATAACTCCATAAAGAGTGTCTTCTCCTTTGTACTTGCATTATTTCTATTCCAAACAAAAGAGAACATATCAACCTCACCTTCCAATTGGGTTTTCTCTCGAAAGGGTTTTCTAGAGCATGTATTAGTATTCATTGTGATTGGTGTGCTGTATTTCACTATTCTCTATTTTTTTCATTTTATCTATTGCATGCATAAACAACAAAATCAATAACAATAGATTTGTAATATAAAATAATTAACCCTTCATAGTATAAATATCAATTTATTTTAATACATCTATTGTGATGAATTATTTAGTAGGGTATCTATGTTAGTTTAAAAATCAAAAGGAAGGAAAATGGAATGCAATATTGTAGTCACAACACTTCTCCAAACCCCTAGAGATAATACAATGTCAAAGAATCCATCTTTTGGAAGCATTTCTTCATTAAATTATAGATTTGCATTGTAGCTACAAATTTGGTTAATAGATTGAAAATATATCACTTTGGAAAGGTCAAATATGTTTAGACTCCTCTAAGTTCCTAAATAATAAATAAGTAGCTTCCAAGTCCCTTAAAATACTACTTAACACTCAACGATATCTTCATTTTTTATTTCTTCAAGGTTATGTTCATGATTTCTAGGTCTTCTCCATGATTGAAGGCATTTTGAATTTGACAATGTGCCAAGTAATCCTTTATGATCATGCCTCATTGTTCCATATGTGAAAACTCCACCCAATTGTACTACAATACTTAAAGCCATCCTTTTTGGAATCATTCTTCAATAGGTCATAAAATGCATGTTGTTTTAGAGAAAGCTTGCTTATAACCCTACAAAATTTAAACGCAAGATGCACACCATGAGATTAAAGTACACTTGAAGGTCGTACAATGAATGCCATAGCCGATTTGAAGAGAAATGGATATTATATCTTCCATGACACATCACCCTATATGGCAAAAAATTATTCCCAATGCAAAAAATGTATCCTACATTGTTCAAGGTTGCATTCTTCATGTAAAATTTGCCATCCTACTTGACATGTATCCTTAAAATGCAAACCAACCCTTCCAAATTCACTCTTGATATATGCTAATGCAAGAGGGTAGAGTATATTATATAGTCCATCCTATTTCATACTAAAATATGCGCTCCATAATTCTCAAATGCACGATTCAAATGTGCCAAAAATCGTAATTACATGCTTTTGTCAACTCTAGATGCAATCTAGTCATCAAAATTTGCACTCCTCACCTAATAAATGCACTTTAGGATGAAATTGATGCATGCACATGATGTATTGTGTTGTGTTTAACCTAAATTGATGCTCATATCTATTGGTATTAACTAAAAGTATACGTTATTACAAAATAAGGAAATTTTGCATTTAAAATATTTATTGTTGAAAATGCCTACCATAGCCCTAAAATATGCATGCCATCCTTGGTGTATGAATTCTTGATGTATAACAACGAAAAGTAGATGTAGTATGCTACATGTTGTATCCTTATGTAGGTTTAAAATGCACACCAAAGCCCTCAAGTGCATGATGTTGGTAATGCCAAATAGTTATTTCATTGAAATCGTTAAGATCATAAAATGAAACTTAATTTAACAAAAAATGCACCATGTGTTGGCATTGATGTTAACAAGGTCATGGTGTTGCTTGTCATACACTCATGTTAATATGATGATGGTGATGTGTGATGAGTGTTTGGCTTGATGATCTTGTTGGTTGGCATTGATGTCAACATACTTATGACATGACTAGTGGAGGAGATTTTGAGGTTGAGTAGAAATGAATTCAGGACATGTTGTGTTGATTAAATATGTCGCTATTGCAGGTGGTTGGATTGTTGCTATAGTTGTTTCATATGATTCTAGATGTGTTGGAAGCATTGGAGTTTCTTCTACATGTGTTGAGATGTTTTTGCTTGTGTTGGAGGTGCCTCTATAGGTGTTGGAGGCAGTTGTATGACTTGATGCTACTGATGTACATGCTGGAGATGTTGCTACAGGTGCTAGAGGTGTTTGGACATGTTGTTGTTGTTTCTAGAGGAGTTGGAGGTGTTGGTCTTGATGAGGAGTTTGGTAGACTAGGGACTGCATGCCATTGACTTGTTGTAGATGTTCTTGGCCTATATCATCCATTGAAAATTTATTACAGAGGCTTGGAGGTGTGTTTAGAAGACGATGGAGGTGTGTTTAGAAGACGATGAAGGTGTCACTGAAGTTTGGTAGACCCTTGAGATGATTTGATTGAATCGTTTCCTTCTAAGTCTACCCCAGTTGCATGGATGATGGGTCATCAAAGCGGTTGAAAGTTTCCAGTTGCTGGGAGAGAGGCCTGTGAGAGCAATTGAAGAGTTCCATTCGAATTTGGCCATTGTTGTGCGGACGATTGAGGATTTTCATGAGAATTTCTCCAAATTCCTTGTGCATTTCAACTAATTTTGGTATTAAGGCGACGTTCTTGATTGAGAATTTTCGGTATATGGTCGGAAAAGGTAGTGGGGCCTCTAGAAGCTAATCAAAGTTGAAAATATCAAAATTCAAGTGGGGTTAGTGGCTTGATCAAGTCAATGAGATGAATCTGGATCAAATCAAGTATATGAACAAAGTTTGCGGAGCTTAGTAGTTCTCGGTAATTATTGAGTTGAGCACCTTAGTTCATCTATTTATTGGCAGGCGCTCAATGATAGGATTATTTATTCTCTTAGTGTGTGGAGTGAGTGTGATCTTGGAGAAGAGTGTGCAAGATGTGTGAGGATTTTGTGATGTATATTTTTTGAGGTATTTTGCAGGTGTAGCAACAATTAGATGAAGTATGTTTCATCCATCATTTTTGTGTAGTGAGTGAGAAGTTGAAGTGTGAATTGGTAGAAGTGTGTGGAGAGATTGTGTTGTAGTTTGTGGTGTATTTGGAGAATGGATATTTGGTTTTTGATTGTGTGATTGTATGATACGTTGTTGTAGTGCTCATGTTGAGCAATTCTTGGTTCCATTATGAAATATTTTGAAACAAGAACGACATAGAGGAGAGGAGTTGGAGGACTCCATCGAAATCAATATAAGTGAGTAGTTTTCTCAATCCAATGGTGGTTGGATAGTTAAGAAAAAATGGGCGAGGCTCATTGGTCATGGTGGCTTCCAGTAGATAGGAGTCTGTAGAGTCGATTGTTAGTTCAGGAGTATCTGAGTGAGGATTGTCGATCGTGTTGGCCTTCAGTGGATGGTAGTCCGTAGATACGCATGAGAAAGAGTCTTTGTTTGATAGTAGCCACTTATAAATATATGTAAAAAATTGTTTGACATAATAGAATATTTGAGAAAAGCAGCAACAACAGGTGGTTTTTTGCCTTGGACAGGGTTTTCCAATAGAAATATCTGTGTCTATTATTTTGATTGCTTTCATGGTTTCATGTCTATATTTGGTGCTCTAATTTATGGTTTTGTGTTTCATTTTATGCATGTTTAAAAAAATAATAATTGGAGAAAAAGTGTAAAAATATTATAAGTGCTCTCACTACTAATCAACCCCCCCAGTAATGATCTAGTTTCTAACACCATGTTCTTAACAAATTCCCTCTCTAACTAAAAGGAAGTATGGTCATGATGTATTATAACATGCTTGAACTTCTCCTTTTCTTATATTGCATGTTGTTGGATAAATTGTTTGTTGTTACAAGATACTAAAATATATGCGTTAACAAGAAATGCATGCCAATAGATGAAAAATGCATGCCCTAGTCAAATGCCACATCCAAATGCATCCTACAAAAATTCACATACATTTTAATATAAATATAATTTTAATAATGCAAAAAAAAACAACAATCATGAGAAATACTCATCAAATGCTCCAAAATGTTTCCTCAAGGCTACAAAAGACCATTTTTTTAAACTGGATAATAGTAGAAAATACACTCCATGCATACCAAAATGCAAGCCCCACATTCAAGAAGGCTAGAAAAGCTACCAATATGTTGACGGTGCTGGACCCGCCAACATTCAGGGGATCACCCTGTTAAAAATAGCAACAAGAAATGATAAAAATAGAATCTAGTATATTCCAATTTTAATTTGTCCTTGAATTAAAATTGTGAATTAAAATTCGAATTTAGTCTCACCAACTGCTTGAAAAATAATTAATTAATTCATCTTGAGTTAATTAGTTAGAGAAATTCAAGTTAGAAGTCTTTTTGAAGTCATGCAACAGTTATCCCTTAAATTAAGGAGATATCCATTAATTAAGGAGATAAGATTGAGTTATATTTGAGTTGTAATTAGTTAGCTCAGTTTACTAAATTAAGTCTAGTTAAATTAGTTCCAAACTGTTTGAGGAACTAATTGTGAGTTCAGTCAGTTAATGCATGCATGCATCCAAATAGTGTACTCTAGATAACTGAATATTCTCTCATCAGTAACTCATGCATGTCTATTATGAGAAAGACCTAGTTGAGATTAAAGATAGGGACAGGTTACTATCAGTTGCATGTGTTTTCCTATAAAGGAAACTCATTCATGCAGTCAAGGGAAGGTTCCTTGAGGATTGCGCAATTTTACAGGGTGTGAGATTAGTGTGAGTGATCAGTGTTACACTTGGTAATAGGAGGATCACCCAGAGAAACTGCGCAAGGAAATAGGAGGCTTGGAGGGTAGAGGAGAAGGTTTGTGAGAAGCCTTGTTTGCCTGTGAGCATTCAGGAGGATTGTACTGAGAGATGGCTAGATGTGAGAGCTAAGGCTTTGTGTAATCTTAATATATTTCCACCTTGTATGATAATACAGATAGTGGGCTTTTTAGCTGAGGCTTTCCCCAGAGTATTCTTCTGTGTTTCATGTGCATTGATTCTTCTTGTTCTGGTTATATGTGTTCCACTTGATCTTGCTCAAATCTATTAAGCTTTCACAAGTTTGATTGTAGAAGTAGATTATAATATTTTGCTTTAGTTATATTGCATTATCAGGTTAATCTACAGTCAGAATTTCTACATGGTATCAGAGCTAGTTGATCTATAGAGAAATTTCTACATGGTATCGAAGCAAAGGTTATCAGAACTATGAATAGTATACTAAGAAGAGAATTCGAAGTTCGAAGTTCGGGGTTGCAGGTACAAATCGAATTCATCTCATACTTCAAGTTGGTCAATGGTGTTCTATGGCTTGAGACTCTAGTATGCCTTGGATGGCAGCTTGAATTACATAGCATGGAAAGATCACATGGAGGTTGCATTAGAAGACAACGACTTGAAGGATTTCATTGATCAAGAAATCTCAAAGCCAAGTTCAACTAATGCACAAGATTTGGCTGAATGGAAGAAGTGTGTGGAGAGGGCGCGACAGATCATCCTTGAGGGAGTTTGAGACCATATTGTCTCGAGTCTCCATGGGAAGGATACTCCATATTCAATGTGGAAGACATTGAAAGACCTCTACCATAACAGTAGCGACCAGAGGAAATTGGCGCTCAAGGACAAGCTTCGAAGAATCAAGATGGAGAACGACGATACTATTTCCACATATCTGAAAAGCTCACCACTTGCAGAGATGAGCTTAACAGTGTGCGAATAACTACTACCAATGATGATATGGTGAGCTTCGCTCTCCTTGGCCTTCCAAAGAGCTGGAATAGCTACCAGGACTCTGTGAATGGAAGGGAGAAACTGTCGGATTGGGAACGATTGTGGTTGGATCTCATGCAGGAGGAGCACACGAGATGGTTCTTCATCCAAGGATGATGAAGAAAATATGGCCTTAGCAAGTAAGGCAAGGAAAGGGAAGGGGAAGGCATCCCATTCCGAATCGAATTCTTATCATGGAGGGAAGAAGGTTGACAAGTCTAAATTGAGATGCTTTAATTGTCATGAAATGGGTCATTATGCGACTAATTGCCCATCGAAGAAGTCCAAGAAGGGATCATGGGAAGGATCTGAAGGTGAGGCATTAGCCTCTTAGTTCTAGATGGACTTCACCCTCATTGCATGCATGGTGTCATCGATGATGGGTTGTGGTTGGCTTCTTGACAGTGGAGACTTATTCCACATGATCGGCGATAAAAGTTTATTCAGTACCTTGGAGGAGAAAAACCTCAAGATGCGCATAGAGATTGGTGACGATGAAAGGTATAGTGTTTCAGGAGTGGGCACGGTTGCTTTTGAGAGGGAGCATGGAGCTCTTATCACCTTGACATGTGTGAAGTATGTGCCTGGACTGAAGAAGAATTTGGTATCGATCACAATGTTGGAGTACAAAGGCTACGATGTTGTCTTTTGTAAGGGAAAGGTTTTCCTTATACACATCAAGAACGTGTATGCAATTGAGGTTCAAGATGCATGTAAAGCCTTGAGGAGCAAGGCAAATGTTAGAGACTTGGTGGTTGAGAGGGAGAGTAAATTACCTCTCAACATGCAACCCCAGAAGAAGTCTCAGACAATTGTGGAGGAGCCACAATTGGAGATGCTGAGAGGAGACCAAGTGGAGGCATCCACTCATGCAGAGACCTCCAGTAGGGGAAAATTTTGAGCCAAGTTAGCAGATGGATCATATGCATCCATACCTCTAGGTGTGAGGTGGGGCGATGTGAAGTGATAGTCCTTAGAAGGTTGAAATTGGGTAGGGTCCATTGAGAGGTTTTATCTCATGGATCGTACCTTGCTACTGGAGCCCAAAGTACATAGTCACAAGAGGAATCAGTGGGATTAATGTAGTCAAAGATCAAAGTGACAAAGGCTAGAGCAGTCAGATACTAAAGAATGCAGAGAAGGATTGACAACAATGCAGAAAGGTTGAGTCAACAGAAGCATAGATTTTTTTGGTTGACAGAGGCAATAACAGTCAGAAACTTTGATGACAGATGCATCATACTGATTCAGGTTGGATATTTTTTATTTATTTAATTTTTATTTATTATTTTTATTTATTTATTTATTTATTTATATATATATATATATATATATATATATATATATATATATATATATATATTTTTTTTTTTTTTTAATTTTTATTTTTTAATTTTTTTTTTTTTTTTTCTGGAGATTGCTGGAGCAACAACACTAGAGAGAAGTGCTGAATGCAGAACATTCCAAAGGTTTAGTTTCGGGAGCGAGTTGAATTCCTTTCTTGTTGAGAGGGAGTGTTAAAAATAGCAACAAGAAATGATAAAAATAGAATCCAGTATATTCCAATTTTAATTTGTCCTTGAATTAAAATTCGAATTTAGTCTCACGAGCTATTTGAAAAATAACTAATTAATTCATCTTGAGTTAATTAGTTGGAGAAATTCAAGTTAGAAGTCTTTCTGAAGCCATGCAACAATTATCCCTTAAATTAAGGAGATTATCCCTTAATTAAGGAGGTAAGATTGAGTTATATTTGAGTTGTAATTAGTTAACTCAGTTTACTGAGTTAAGTCTAGTTAAATTAGTTCCAAACTGTTTGAGGAAGTAATTGTGAGTTCAGTCAATTAATGCATGCATGCATCCAACTAGTGTACTCCATATAACTGAAAATTCTCTCATCAGTAACTCATGCATGTCTATTCTGAGAAAGACCCAATTGAGATTAAAGACATGGACATGTTACTATCAGTTGCATGTGTTTTCCTATAAAGGAAACTCATCCATGCAGTCAAGGGAAGGTTCCTTGAGGATTGCGCAGTTTTACAGGGTGTGAGATCAGTGTGAGTGATCAGTGTTACACTTGGTAACAGGAGGATCACCCAGAGAAATTGCGCAAGGAAATAGGAGGCTTGGAGGGCAGAGGAGAAGGTTTGTGAGAAGCCTTGTTTGCTTGTGATTATCTAGGAGGATTGTACTGAGAGCTGGCTAGCTGTGAGAGCTAAGGCTTTGTGTAATCTTGATATATTTCCACCTTGTATGATAATATAGATAGTAGGAATTTTAGCTGAGGCTTTCCCTAGAGTATTCTTTCATGTTTCATGTGCATTGATTCTTCTTGTTTTGGTTATATGTGTTCCACTTGATCTTGCTCAAATCTATTAAGCTTTCGCAAGTTTGATTGTAGAAGTAGATTATAGTATTTTTCTTTAGTTATATTGCATTATCAGGTTAATCTACAGTCATAATTTCTACATGGTATCAGAGTTAGCTGATCTATAGAGAAATTTCTACACACCGCGGTATGAAGTCCCAGCTAGACCTCACACCATTTGGTGTGGGAGTCCCATCCGGTATCATGGCCCGGTTGCCATTGTCTTAAGGATTTGCCTCAACTCTTGCTTGTCAGCACAGGGGAGTGGTTCGCTTTGTCTTAGAGAAGTGAGGTTCGCATTCCTGGTGAGTGTAAGTGTACTTGTGTCAATGGTTCTTTCACTGTGAGGGGAAAAAGGTGAAGGTGAGTTCCAGGTTGAAAGGGATCAGTCCCAACTCGGCTAGGAACACACAACACAAAGGACATACATAGATTTCGACGGAGCAGTCCACTCGGATGCGGCAATCACAACATATAAGGTAGGATAACACGTACACCAGTCACAGATCAGTCCGAGATGAGTGCAATGGTTGTTACAACAAGGTTCATGTGAAAGATTTGTTTGATGTCCGGCAGAGAAGTTGACACGGACAGGACATTAACAGCATATACAACACATTTCCATTAATAGATTATGCATTACAACAAATGAATCAGTTTAGATGTAGAACACATGGTTAAAGAAACATGCATTACAAGTGTTAAATATCAGTCTTACAACAAATGCAATACATGTGAGAAAACGTGTTGGCTTGTTGAAAGGCTTCTGAATTAAGCGAAAGTTCCAAGACACATCGTACACCATACATCACTAACCTCGTCAGTGGGGCGTTGGAGCCACTACTTACTCCTCAAAGAAATATTACAGACTCTCTTGGCTATGTGGGAGGAGTTGAGGTGAAAAGTCATCTCATGTACAAATGAGGGGGGTATTTATAGCCAAGGGTGAAACTGACCCTTATGGCTGTTCGACTACCCTCATGACCGTTCGACTTCCATGAATTTCTGACTTACATGACTCTATGTTCAAAAAGTGGGCCTCTTGGACTTCCACGTTACATCACATTGATTGAAAAGAAGCCCATAGTGGAGATGTGGGAAACATGACTCATGACTTGACTCGACATGACAATGCTAGTACATTCATGCTATTGCTGGAGTGCATGTTGAGCTACAATGCAACTGAGTGATGGATGTCTTCATGGTGTATCATAGCTTCACCTCTGCATGGTGAAGTGTGCGCAGTCTTCGATGATCCTTGGTTCACTTGATGAAGCTCTAGCATGTTGTTCCTTACTTTCGTGTTGGAAGGCTTGACAGGCTCACTTGTTCGCAAAGGTGCATGTTCATCGCGTTCGTCTACTTCGCATGCTTCATTCGTTCATCTGTTGGTGAACTTGTCCATCTACATGTGCTCCCTTCATTCATCCCATTCATCGTCTTGACATGTTTATTGGTGTATCTGTACTTGCAGTTACTCATGACGAGACAACATCAAATCCAAAACCTCCTAGTCTACCATGACACATGATCATTCGAATGTAGGTGACCAAGAGAGACAGCAGGGCTATGATGCGGGATGATGGCTTCTGGCAACTACTGATGAAAATTGCGCAAGAGTCATTGAGGGATGGAGACAGATAATTTGAGTCGATAGTGACTGTCTGTGAGAACTAGTTCGACTGAGAGGCAAAATTGCAGGAGGGCTAGGTATGCATGCTCTGTGCATTTTCCAGAACAAACGGTCGACAGGGGCTAGACAACCAGATTTGCACAATTTTCTAGAGGAACGGGCTGGTTTGCATGAAGGGTCAGTAGGCAGGGATTGCGCAATTTTTCTGGGGAATTGCCTAGGAGATTGGCAGCCAGAACTACGCAATTCCTAGAGGGAACTGCCAGTTGGATGCTTGGGTCACTGGCAGCTAGAACTGCGCAATTCCCATAGGGAACTGCCAGTTGGCTGCTGGGGTCACTGGCAGCCAGACTTGCGCAATTCCCAGAGGGAACTGCCAGTTGGCTACTGGGGTCACTGGCAGCCAAACTTGCGCAATTCCCAGAGGGAACTTCCAATTGGCTGCTTAGTCACTGGCAGCAGAAAATGCGCAATTCCTGGAGGGAATAGGTAGTCTGCTGCTGGCTGGGAAAACTGCACTAAGGCCAGGAGGCCAGCCTGCTGATAATATCTACACAATTTCTAAGTTGAACTAATTGATGGGCAGCGGGAGACCTGCTCATGAGCACTGCGCAATTTCTGAGATGAACAGTCAGTCGACTATCTGGGTGGCTAGCATGAGTGCTGTTTGAGTTTCTTGCGGACAACGCAACTTGAAAGAACTAGCTTGGTGCTTATGCACTGTTATGGATGACAGTCGATCAATTCGAAAGCAGGGTGATGGTCTGGCTATGAGTGAGGAGTCTGGTCGTCAGAACTTCAACAAAAATGACTAAGTGTGTGAACAGTAGAAAGATGCATAGGTGCTCATGCGAACACACACTTGCATGACTTAACGACGAAACTACCGAACCATCTAGACACACATGTTCAACACGATTGATCAACAGTGCAAGAGACAAGCGTGATACTCGTGATTGATCATCCATGATCAAGAAGATGCTTGCACGACAGTGAATGTGACTCCCTGTGTGAGTGCGATAGATGCTTTCTTGCCTACACAACAAACACATACGAATCAAAGACTTTGAGAATAACCAGAACATGATTGCAAGCATGAATTAAACATCAACATGCAGAGACTTGAGTGCAATAAAAAAGCAAGGAAAATGTAAAGGCTCACCCAAGCTCACGGAGTGAACCCGAGTGTGCGCATTCATCAAGTGAAACTCTCCAAGGGAGGCTCCGAAATTGGTGCTGGCCAAAATTTTGGAGGGTGGTTGTAGCCGCTACAACACAATATTTGCAAGAATGATCGTTATAGCTTGTTAATGCATAGGGATACCTTATGTTCACTTTTTAATTCCTTCATTTCAAGGCAAAGTGATAAATATTTCTCAATATTTTTGATGAAAAGTCTTGAAAGTTTGACATGTTATTTTAGGGAATAAACCTATTTATATTTCTCACTCAACTGGGAAATCAATTTTTCAAGTTCATATGGTCTCCATAATAATACGATCTTGAACTTTCCACATTTTGAAGTGACATGCACATGGGAGTTAAGGACAACAAAACATATAGGGGTCACTCTATGCCACATAATTTGATAGTCAAAATGCATCTCTATACTAGCTTATATGCAACCATCATGTGTCAACTAATTACTCATGAAAACATGTGATCCTGCCACTTTTCAAATATTAAGAAGGCATTAATAGGATGTTCTATGCTTCTCTCTCTCTCTCACTCACTCTCTCTATCTCTCTCTATGTGTGTGTCTGTATATCCCTCTCTCTACTAGACATCAAATCTACTTGTGTGTGTGTGTGTGTGTCCTTATCTCTACTAGACATCAAGTCTCTCTGTGTGTATCCCTCTCTCTACTAGACATCAAGTCTCTGTGTGTGTGTGAATCCCTCTCTCTACTAGACATCAAGTCATAGCCCCTGATATTCACCCTTAACCATTGAATGTTTTTACTAATTCAATTCACAAGAAACATGTATATATCCCTCTCTCCACTATATATCAAATAAAAACCCTTGATATTCCCCTTAACCAATGAATGGTTTTATTATGTCAATTCACAATAAACATGTACATCATTTAACTTAGGCCTTAAATTAGGAAAAACATCAATTGCATGGCCACAAGTTATTTACACATTCATAAGTGGGGTATTAGCTTTTAGCCTTCACAAATGATACACAACAACACATTTCCCACATATATATGATATTGGTATTACATGTACCCTTGAGTCAACACCAAGGAAAAAATGATTAGTTACCCTTAACTTTACACTTATGCAAAAGTTTACACATATACATGATATTTATATATAGCTTGTGTTCAAAATAAGTAGGTCAAAATGGAGTATTACAACTCTCTCTCTCTCTCTCTCTCTCTCTCTCACACACACACACACACACACACACACACACACACACACACACACACACGCACACACACGTGCGCACACACGCACGCACATGCACGCACACACACACACACACACACACACACACACACACACACACACACACACACACACGCACGCACGCACACACACACACACAATCCTCTCTTTACTAGACATCAAGTCATAACCCTTGATATTTTCCCCCAACCATTGAATGTTTTCACACACACACACACACACACATATTCCTCTCTTTACTATACATCAAGTCATAACCCTTGATATTTGCCCCCAACAATTGAATGTTTTTACTAATTCAATTCACAAGAAACATGTATATATATCCCCTCTCTACTAGATATCAAATTATAACCCCAGATATTCCCCTTAACCATTGAATGGTTTTACTAATTCAATTCACTAGAAACATGTACATCATTTAACTTAGGCCTTAAATTAAGTAAAACATAAATT
Source organism: Pinus tabuliformis (assembly GCA_031772625.1). Taxonomy (NCBI): domain Eukaryota; kingdom Viridiplantae; phylum Streptophyta; class Pinopsida; order Pinales; family Pinaceae; genus Pinus; species Pinus tabuliformis. Next base: position 350,183,880 of record CM062814.1, on the reverse strand, counting down.
TCATGGCCTACAAGTTATTTACACATGCATAAGTGGGGTATTAGTTTTTGGCCTTTACAAAGGATACACTACCACACATATCCCACAAATATATTATATTTACATTAGAGGTACCCTTGAGTCAACACCAAGGAAAAAATTATTAGTTACCATTAACTTTACACTTATTCAAAAGTGTACACATATACATGATATTTATACATAACTCGTGTTTAAAAGAAGTAAGTCAAAATGGAGTACTACGACCCTTAAATTTTCACATGATACATCTAGTGGCAATTTGGGCACTATTGAGGAGTGTAAAAACATGGCTTGAAATATATTCCTTGTGCATGTCCAAAGGCTCCCATAGCTCATATTATCTTTTCCCATGAATGACCTTAATACAAATACCATGACACAATAGGCTCTACATCAAGATATGATGTACCACATTTATTGAGATGAAGATCATTTCTCATTGACTAAAGATAACATGAAAACTAGAAGCATATTTCACTTGAAAATGAGGTCACATGTTTAAATCTAGAAGGGGGTAGGGAGTGTACACCTCTATAGACTAAGTATTCAAATAATTGAATAGGGGGGTCCCTTTTCATACTAACAAGGGGGTCTCATACATCAACTTGGTATCTAGCTAAGTCATGACTTTAAAATAGGTTTTTATTGTTGTTTTTATCACACGTTAAAATCTAGAAGTGGATAGGGAGTGTACACCTTTGTAGACAAAGTATTTAATCACTAAATAGAGGGGGTTACTTGTCCCACAAACGAGGGGTTTCATACATCAAATTTGGTTTATAGATAAGTCATGACTTTAATAACAATGGAAAGTGAATTGCTTCTTCAAGTAATAGAGTTTAAGTTTTTTTTGGTTAGCTTTTCTACAAACTAGTAGGACTAACTTTTGGCTTGGGAAATCATGACCTAGGGGTGTTTAAGCCATCAAAATTACCTGAGGATCACACCTAATCTAGGCCACACCATCCCATACTCATGACTGGATTGTACCCACAAGGTTCCAAGCCAACGAGATTTTCACCATGGAGTGCCTTAATAGGACACCCTGTCAGCAACCACTCTATTCCCTATGGGCTATATAGAGTTCAATTTCACATACACAACAACAATGAAAATAATTATAGTGCTCACATGTGCGTCATATTAATAGACACGTGGCTAATAACATGAACCATGATTTTCATGGGTTCGACCAAAAGTTTTGTTACATTATAGTTATTAGGATACAAAGAATGAGATAGATTTGTACACTAAATCCATCTAAATATGGAGCTATTCCCCATGAATTGTTGATTGAGTCATCCAACTTGGCAACCCTTTCAAATAGATGACCCATAGAAAATATATGTGTATTCTCTTTAATGAATTCAACGACTTCCTTCCTTGTAGGAAGAAAAAATCTAAATCATATTGCAAAATAGATATTCAAGATATAATGAGATAGAATTGGAAGTAAATCTATATAAAGTGTTAAAGGAAAGAATCTAGGAAAATTTCACAAAAGGAAGTGTTTCAAGCATAATTTTGAATATATGCATATTAATTTATGATAGGAACTTCTAATTGAAATAGTCCTTAGTGTAAAGTAACTATGACATGCTCCCATCATTTCTTAGGAGATACTATAGAAATATTTCTTTTTTAACAATAATCGTGATTTTTCATTAATAAAAGGCTAAGTAGATAGCTTAGAAGGATTACATCATGATTACTTATGCCATAACTGATAACATATACAAAAACATGGCCAGGATATATAGTTTCTCTTTGACCATTTACAATGTTTTATATGATATTTCAAACAAAAAAAGTAGTTTCCATATTGGCCCATTTGTAAATTCTCTAGAACCCCCCCTAGAAAATAAAATTTACATGTCATTCCAACACATTTGAATTATTTTTTGGAAGGATAGTCCCCCCCTGACTGTTCTGATCGTTCGGTAGGTTGCTTCCTTCCCTCAACTGTCGATTCAATTCCTCCAGTTGTTCAATGGGGAAGGTGCAAAAGAAGATCTCGTGTATCTATGTATACAGATACATTTTCAACCACTCTTCCTTTGATAGGCACAAATTCCTATTTTCCTGCGCTCCAAACTTGTGAATCTTCCGATCCAACCACTTTTCAATTTCCTTCTTGGTCGGATTCCAATGATGCAGCATCACACATCTCTTTCAAGTAGATCCCGGTCCCGACAATGGAACCATTTTTTGGCTTATGGGGTCCTGACCCAGTTTCAAAGTTAGTTGTTCCAACCAACAAAACCATACAATACTGGCCCTTTCAGCAAAAAACCACATGGCACAGGCTGCAGTCTCACCCAAAGCAGTATGGGGGGATGCAAGAACCAAGTTTCTGCATATAGAGACTAGTGTGATGTCTTCCAACGCCCTGGATTTGCCTTCGCACAGATTGGTGAACCCTTAGGGAACCTTACCGCAGCTCTATCGGATAACCTTCAAACCTTTGTGAAGGTCTACAATTGGCCCTTGCGGACCTTTAACAATCAATTTAGCTACTTACGCGCATCAGAAAGCACTCTAAATTTGTGTTCACGCAGATCTACTTCAGTTATTAATAAACATAAAAGGAGTTACCAGAGTCTTCATGAATGTATTAAACATACATTACATACATGATTAAGACTTATTCAAGAGAATCGTGTAACATTCAATCAATATTTCATAAATCAAGTCATCCATCAATGACACATAACATAAATAAAAATGGATAGAAATACGTAGAAATTCTTTAGAAACTTGTCTTTATTGATCTCAATTCACAGATTACAGACTCAAAACCACCGTGCGCACACAGCTGCAGGGGTTCGCACAATCAGCTGCAGACTCTACCTAGGCCTCCACACACTCATCTGCAAAGCCTTTCTTTCTCTATCTCAGCGCAGAAGTAGAGCCTTCCTGCCCTAGCTTCTTCAATCAACTTGATTCCTTATCTCAGATCCACTTCTTGTTTTTTTCCTTTCGCTAAGACTCACTATTTATAGACTTTTTTCATACAATGCCATGGTTCGTGGACCATGGGTGAATCTCAAAACCGACTCAAAAATTTACATAAAACAAGGGGCTAAGCCCCTTTGATCCCTATTCATCTATGTGCTCCACATTCTCGTGGAGACTTTACATTATTTGCAAAATCGTACCAAAATTTGGGTTATCTCAACCCCAAACTAACTTAGGGGACCCCATCCCAACAATTATAATCATTGTGAAATATTGTTGCTTAGATAAAAGTTTTTTTCCCAAGTTCTTCCCTCCCCACCCTGCATCATAACTTCATAGAGGTCCAAGTTCAGGGAAAGCTCAAATCTCAATCTAGAATCCAAAGAAAGTACCCAATACCAAGAGATAAAGGTTGAAAAGTCACAACACCCCTGGATTACTGAGGAATCACTTGCCCTAGTACTTAGAAACCATCAAGCTGGGTCTCCCTGGACTAAGCCTAAGAGAAAAACATAAAAAAAGACTAACCTTTGGATTTGACACACAAACAAAGTTTATAAATTCAAGTAGAAAATATTGTGTTGAAATCGATTGCTCAAGTGACAATCATCAGTCAAATATGGATAGATGAACTAGTAAGAAAGTAGAGTGACCTAATCTAGCCCACAAAGCATGCCCACAATTAGACCTACATGCACAAACACCCTACTCCAAAGTCCCACTTTTTCCTAGCCAAGAAATCTAGGAGGAGGACAACTCTCCACAACTCTCCACAACTCCAAAATATAGAATTAAAAAACCACAAGGGCCATACAAAAGAACAAAGCATGAATAACCCAAACAACACCCCTAGAAAAATTATGGATCTGTGGTGAGGAGACCCCGCTCACCCAACACTCGAATTGATTATCAATAACAAGAATACACCTCAAAATAGAGTTCTCCCATAACTCACTTTACTATAACAACCTTCCCCAATCCAGAGGAGATATTATAGAGATATTGACACCAAAATCCATTAGAAATAACTACAACACGCTCCCATAATTTACTATTGGATATTAGAATTCAAATAGTTGGAAGAGAGGATGACCCTTTCCAAAGCTTATAGATGAAGTGTAGCAACATACATAATTTACCCAAAATACTTGCATAGGAGTAATTTATGCCAATATGTGCCTCATAGAAGGGAATTTATCTGTAATGATCTAAAATAGGCTTGGGCCTTGTGAAATACCCAACCCCACTAAAACATCGCTTTTTTTTCCATGGATAACAATTTTCCAAATTCATGAAAATAAAACGTTTTGTGAAGATTTCAGTTCAAACTTGAAAACATTTGTAAGTGTTAATTTGGTAGTTCAATCTTTTTCAATTAAAAAATGAAGATTTGACATTGCAGTGATGGACATCACCCAATTCCCCATTGGGTATAAAAGATAGAGAGTTAATGTTATTCAATATTTCCTTAACCATATTTGGAAAAAACAACAATTGCTAATTTTTTTTGGTTTCTAAGAATGAAAAATAAATGTAAATATGGAATATGTAAACAACCCCCAAAAATAACATAAAATGATAAAAATTTGCATTTTCACCATCATGGTCAACTTGTTTATAATATATTCTCATTAATATTGGAGAAAAGGTGTTAATCAACAAGTCCCATCTAATTCATTTATGAAATGGTTGACCAAATATGTTTCCATTTTAATTTCTTAGTATTTGTTAGGCAAGATGAACACTTTTGATGCAATTGAGAGTAAGGGTTTTATAATAGAGATAATCTCCCATCTTTAATTTTATCATAATTTGACCCTTGAGATTTTGATGGAAGTAGAGAGTAAGTAGATCATCAATCTCATTCACTTCCATAATACTTGGTTCATCAATTAAAGCATGGCTAACTCTTGGTTCCAAACTTGATATTCATGCCAACACATGCTTCAAAGAAGGGAATGTAGTTGTAGTAGTCTAGAACAAGGTTAGACTCTATGAATATATGTAGCTCTTTCCACCTTTTTCTCCTCCCTTCCATGCTCTTTTCAAGGATGATGTTGATTAACTATGTCCTTCTAAAATAAATGGACGACTAAGAAGATTGAACGACAATTTATTGTATGGATTGGAATTGACATTGTGGAGGAACCCTTATAATTCCTTAGGGCCCCAATGGCCATGACATACATAAAACAATGAAATCCAAACAATACCAAGGAGATGCTTCTCAAAACCACAAGATAAAGTCATGATGGGTAATTACATATGGTGATGTACCTTTTAAATGCATAAATCCTTGTGGCACTAGAAATGGAGTTCAACACTAATGAATGGATATCGGAGATGAAAATCACATTAACAAATAGATGGTATGGTAGAGATAAATTCAATCATCATCTATTCAAGTTTTATAATAATAAGAAACCATATTGGCATAAATATCACATTCCTCTTTTCCATGTGTGGACCAAACATGTCAACATATAATTTATTGTACTTAATTAAGAGAAATAATGAATTTTCAACAACATTATAAGAAATATAAAATACAATGTAAATTAGGAAAAACAAGAGTATTGAACTCATTGAATGTTAATCCTTATATTTATAATCCAAAAAGAGAGTAATGTTCACGGAACTCTTTGAAGGGGCAACCTCTAACTGAGTATAGCTCCAATACAATGCTACTTAACAAAATATTGCATAACCTCCTATCTATATAAATAGTTTCTCACTACCTAACCCATAGTCTAGCCCCAACATTAATGAGTACCAACTACCTAGTGGGCCTTATTCAAATAATATGGTCTCATACATTCATTAAATAACTCTTAATTTACCCTTAAGTAGGGATATTAGGGTAGGTGGGACCCTAATATACCCTTGGCCCCTTCCCCTTCTAAATAAATAACGTCCTCAAGATTGGAGATGTGGAAACTACTATAGAATTATTATTGTTTCCAATGTGACATCTTCTTGTGTTGTATCCTTCAATTGGATGAAGACTCCTAGGACAATGTGATGGAACCAAAAGCAATCCTATATTTTCTCTAGTATTACTCTGGGCTAGAACCAAATGGAACCCTCTTTATTAATTTCTAGAAGGTTGGTCTAAAATTAATAATTTGGCCCCACTAGTTTCTTCAAGAAAGGCACATAAAATACTAAGTGGACCTTGGAGTGAGTTTGGAGGGCCAATACATAGGGTTACATTTAGTTTCATCCAAAATTAAACACATGAAACACTAGGTGGATCATGGAATGGACTAAAGGAGCCAATATGTAGACAAGTTGGCCAATGCATTTGAGAATCTAATAGGAACCATAAAAGTTGAGGTTGAGCTTATAGTGGCTCTTTTTTTTTTAGAGATGTATATTTATATGGACACGCATGAAGAAAAAATTGATTCCTTCCTCCAAAGGAACACTTTGAGTGATGTTAATATGCCTATTTCTTCATTGTTTTTTGAGCCAAAACTAATTTGTCCTTAAATATACAAAGAATGGTAGCTATGATGTTAAGAGTGATATCCACTTCTTGAACCTCAAATATTCCTAGTAAATACAAAGCAACCAATGAAGGGTTGTGTCCATAGGAAACGTCATAAGGTGGCATTTTGGTAGTACCATGAGAGCTTGTATTATAACACCATTCTATAGGGGGTAGCCATTAAACCCTCTAACCCTAAAATTGATGTAAAACACTACAAATAATTTTCTAGGTGTTTATTGACTACTTATTGACCATCTTTGCTTGACCAATTTTTGGGGGTGAAAAGCCATGGTCATTTGCAATTGGGTTCCCAGTAGTTTAAGAAACTCTTGCCAAAATTTTCTAGTGAAGGTGGGATCATGATCCATCACAATGGAATTAGGCATGACATATAATTTAATAATCTAATACATGAAAACTTACCCAATTGTGGATGACATAAAATATTTCTTTAATGCACATAAGTCAACATATTTTGAAGATAATAAAATTATTACCATGATTATATATTATTGTCATGTTTAGAAAGGATAATGATAAAATCCATGGAAATGTCAACCCACAGTTTCAAGGATCAGAAAACGTTGCAATGCCCTTAGATTCTTCACCATTTCATCCTTGTTCAAAGGACATGTGTCACATTTAATGACAAATGTATGGATGTCCTTCATTTTTTCATCCCAAAAGGAAAAAAGTGATTAATTGTTTCATATGTTTTTTGAAAGCTAAAGTGTCACGTGGTGGGTGAATAGTGAAATTATACTAAATCCTATGTTTTTAAAGTAAAAATTTTCACCAAAATATATGCCCTTTATATTTCAAGGTGTTGTGCTACCAAGTCTATCCAGTAGGGGGGTGGTGTCCTCCTTTAGTTGTTGGATGATTTAAACAACCTTTTCATTATCCAATCATTCTTGGAATATCTCTACAATCGAATCTGGCACTAGTAATGGCAAGGGAAGTAGGGATCCTTGCTCCTCATATTTCCTAGAGAATGGCTTGACCATCACATTTTTCTTTCCTTTATTGTAGATGATATTGTAGTAATATCCTACATCGTAGTGACTCACTTTTTCTAATATAGTGACAACAAATGTTATACCAAGATTACTTCAAGTTGTGATGGTCTATATTGATCTAAAATCACCTCCCAATGAGGTATGGGTGCCAAATCTCTACCAAATGAAGGATGACCATCATCTCTTTCTCATATGTTGGCTTCCCCTAATGTTTCTCATAGAATAATTTATTGGTGAATGCCAATGGGTGCCCCTATTTCATTAACACTATGCCAATACCTTTCCCAAGACATCACATCCCATTAGAAAAGTCTTAATGAAGTCCAACACGACTAAGAACGAAGTAGTGCATATGGATTCCTTTAAAGCATTAAATGCTTTCTCTACTACATCAACCCATGCAAATAAAATTCCTTTTTAATAGGTTTTTTATGGGGTTACTATTATACCATAACTCTATAATTTCATTTTTCGAGTAGCGAAGAATACCAAATTATGTAATATTTTCAAAGTTTTAAGCTAGGGGAAATCCTTTGTTAAGAATTGGAAAGAGTGAGACAGGACAAACAAGATGGCAGAAAAGGCCTCAAGCCTTGTGTTACAATGTATTGATCTCAATGTCTAGATTTATAATACATCAATTGGCCTTCTAGATCTTCTAGATCTCATTAAAAACTCATTAGTGGATCATGATAACACCTCATCAAGATAAGGATTACAACTCATGGTCTCAGACTTTGTGATTGTTTAGGGACTCATAGTTTAACAATCCTCCCCTTAATCATGATTCTAAATAATTGCATAATACATGTACTAATAATTTTTATCATCTTCAATATGAACCTGATGAACTAAGATTCAATGAATATTTTCCTATAAAACACCAATATTTGAATATCTAGAAGTGAAAAACTACTATATCTAAACATTTCCGTTGAATGTTTGAAATGACTGTAATTTTTTTTAGGAGACCAATTTCTATGTTGGAATTCCCAATTGTTGATTGAAATTTAATGGATAATAATTCGAAACTTGAAGATCGACATCTGATATTCTCCCTTATCAGATGTAAGGTGATAATTTTTTCAATAATTAATTCTTGGAAGGATCCATGCTAAGGCTTTGGATTCTTTAGGTGGTGGTTTTTTTGGTTGACCACTAACCATCTTCCATGGAAACTAGTGGTTTATGGTTTACCACTAACTAGACTGCTTTGAATAATGTGGTGGTTTCTAGATGGCCACTAACCAATCTTCTTTGAATAAGGTGGTGGTTTTTGGATGGCCATTAACCATACTATTTTGATTTTAATAAGGTGGTGGTTTATGGTTTACCATTAACCATTTTCAATTCATCAATTTACTCCCCCACTTAAAGGTGTAGGAGAGTTTATTTTATCATTGTGCTCCCCCTCTTTAGGTGTGGAGAGTACCATCTTTGACTCTTGTGTCTTTAACTCTATTTTGACTAGGTAGTAAGATTGATGTAGTTTCTTCACTTCTTGATTCCATCTCCAAGGATTTATCCATCCATAATTAACTGTTTTTAAAGCCTTCTTTTACTTTCAACATTTCTCTGATAATTGATTTTCCTTCCCGCATTGAAGACAAAGATAGAGATCAAAACACTAACTCTCCATGTGATGAACTCTTTGACAATGCTCGCACATCTTCATCAAGAAATCCCACACTTAGAAATTGGATTGGTTTGGAGAAATCTGGAAATCCATGTCGATTTTTCTTGAAAAATTTTTCTTCCCAAGGTCTGACAACCATTCTGGAAAGACCTTTTTTTTTTTCCTGTGGAATTTTCATTCATTGATTCCACCAAGTCATCTATATCGCACTGAGCATCAATCACTTGTATTATATCACAAGTTACATCAATTTTTGATATTAGTTTAGCTATATCATATGATGCATCAAACTTTTGAATAAGGTCCTCTATATCACATATTGCATCACTCTCTTTATTAGCTCCTTTGTGCTGCAACTTGCATAAACTATTTGGATGAATTAATTTGTATCACAATATGCATTAGCTTTTTGTATTAGATCTCTTATATCACAAATTGCATCAATTTTCACTGTAGATTTTGCAGCAATCATATCTTCAATCAAATCCAAATTTTCTCTTAATTTCGTCTAAAGTGCATTAAGCAATTTATCCTTCAGATCTATTTCTCTTTAAAGATCTTTTGAAACTACTAGTGTATCATCCATTTGATTAATTATGGTTTGGTTTTGTTGTAATTTCCACTCAAGTACTTAAATTTTATTGTGCAATTCATGGTTGCACTCTTGCAAACCTTTAACTCCCTTAGAGGCATTTAGTAGGTGCTTTCCTCCTTTTCCCATTTGTATTTGACATGCTTGCTCACTTGTACTCTCTTGCTTACACTTGTCCCTTGATCTTGCTCTCTTGATTTTTATGTTATGTTAAGGTATCAGGTACTATCGATCATGCACCCTAAATGAGTGATTATAATTCAATGACTTATCATTATATTTTTACAATTAAATTAATGCTTTAATGGTTCAAAAGGCTAAAGTCTTTGAAATTTTGATAATGATCCAAGCAACTTGATTTTAACACCTTATTACTCCATGTGCGTTTGTGAACATTTTCAATTAAATGCCAAAAGAAAGACAAAACAACAAAAGTACACATCCAAGATGTATTACACAATGAAAAATGTCCTTAGACCCCCTTATTCAATTTGGGTTTGGTCTAGTACACATAGCGAAAAAAATTATAATTTTACTATGACATTCTATCATCTAATGACCATAATACTTCCTCAAATACAATTGACATATATCCAGTAAAGAACTCTTCAATCATTGTCATATCCCAACCCTTATAACTCCAAGGGTAAATTACATAAAAATTCTATGCCTTCACAAAATTAAATAATAATTTAAGTTTATCCATATCCCTTTTATGCCTCCTATGTCTCACTTAATTGTAAATGAAGTAAAACACATGAAATCTCTAAAAAAAAATACACTTTTATAAATTTATTTACTCCTTTTTATTTATATTAAATCATTTTTACTCAACCCACCTTTTTGAGCTTTAAAAAATTTATTTTGTGGAAAATGTTTACCATTTTACTCTTAATCGCCATGTGTCCATTGTATTTTGTTTTTAGTGATAATTTCAATTAGAAAATTAAAAATTTAGGCCATCACCAATGCTTTTGGAATTCACTTGAAATTAAAACTAGTACCTATAGCTTGATTGCTTTCCAAGCTGGCCTTTCATCATAAGTGGCAGGATTTTCTGTGATCAATGGTGTGGTCCACAAGTATAGTTAGTGTGGGGCTCTTCATGCTACCTTTATGCTCAATTTGGAGAGAGATTGAAGTGTTTCTAGCTGGAAGAAGTGGTGAAAAGAGGCGCATTACACTGATCTTGATCTTAGGTGTATTATTTGATTTGGGTAGCATTTAATCTCCCATTTTTTTCTCTGCTAAGTTATTTTAACCTACATATCAACCTACTACAACTACTTTCAGGTTGGATCAAAATTATTCCCATCACCCATAGGAGTTTGATCTCATACTCATTTTCTACAACACGTGGGCACAATCACTCTTTAGATAACTATTATGCATTCTAGTTGCATGTTGGTCATCGAGTAGGGTGTCACTGATCATGGTATTGCTTATACCAATGTCTAGGATCACCGTATCATTGGAGGACACCATAAATATATGCTTTCCATTGGAGGGTCTCACCATTGGGCGAATCTCTACATATTTGTCAATTTGTTTGAGAACTGCAACTTGAACCTATAGATCTAATGTCAGTAATGCAACCTATCGACAAAAAATTTCAACATCTAGACACCTAACACAATGAAACTATAGCAAGGTACATACTTGTCAGAAAAGGGCTCACCATCATGCATATCTCCACATATTTGACAATTTGGTTGTGAGTTGTCGCTTGAATGACAATAGTAATTTGTAGCATTGCCAAAGACAGAGAGAGGTTGAAATTTTTTATAACTTGCGCTCAGAAATATTGCTAGGATCAACTCCAAGCAAGGATGTCAATAGAGTAAATAAGTTGAGTACTTGTATTTTGAGCAACAAAATGAATAGATCTAAGAGGTAGCACATTACCCACGGTGAGATTGACCGCTTAATGAAAATATTCAATCGACACACCCTCGTTGTATGTAATTGCGGTTTGTGTTGAGTTGTTTCATCTAAGCATATATTGGAAACAAGATAAGATCTTCTTTATCACTCATCACTTCTTGGCATCTTTCATTCGATTAACAAGCAACATTCAAGTTTTCCATATGCACTATTTCTTGTTCAAATTATCTAGTGAGACACAAACACAAAATTACAAATCCACATGTAAAATACAAAAAAAATCACATAATAGATTGAATATATTGTTGTTGTATATGTATTGGTGCATAGTGTTCCAAATGTTGGATATTTACTTTGTACCCAACTACCACTTCTCCACTTTCATCATTCGAATCTTGGCACAGTTCTCGTAAATGGTTGTCATAGATTTTATATAGAAAGGATCACTCACTCCCATACCATGTTAAGAATTGACAAGAGAAAGATAAGACAAGCAATATGGTGGAAAATGCCTCAAGCCTTGTGTTACACTATATTGATTTCAATGTTCGAATTTATAATGCATAAATTGACCTTCTAGATCAAACTGAAAACTCATCACTGAATCATGATAACACCTCATCAAGATAAGGCTTACAACTCATGGTCTTGGAATTTGTGATTTTCTGGGGACTCATAGTCTAACATCTTTCATAGCGTCGAGTTTTTGTGATCAACTCTTTGTTGAGAAATAGTAACAAGAAATTCCAGTTTAATTTTTCCTTGAATTAAACTGAGTATTAAAATCAAATTCTATTCTCATAGCAACTTGTAAATAGTTAATTAAGTTTAATTAACTTAATTAGCTTAGGAATTTCAAGTTGCAAGTATTTCTAAAGTCGTGTATATGTGCTCCCTAAATTTTAGGGGTCCAATATGAGTTTAAATTGAGTGGTAAATTAGATAACTTAGTTTACTAAGTTATGTTCAGTTAAATTAGTTCCAAACTTTTTGAGGAACTAATAGAGTTAACAGTTAGTTGGTTCACTAGTGCATCCACAAGTGTCACTCTAGTTAATTGAAGATTCCCTCATCAGAAACTCATGCATGTCAATTCTGAGAAAGACCCAGTTGAGACTAGAGTGCAGGGACAATGTACTATCAGCTGTGTGATTTATTGAGTTGTATAGATCATGCATGCAATCAGATAAGGACCTATGTTTGGATTGCGCAGTTTTGGAAGCATGAATTCCCTTTAAATATAGGTTATTCATCCTAGGAATTACCCAAGAGATTAGGGGCTTGGAGGTCTATAGAATTGGCTAGGTGTTGGCGAAGAGCTTGCTTGTGAGCTAAGAGAGTTGAGCATACTTGTGCGGAATTGTTCTAGTGAGAACAAGATTTGTATCTTCACTCATATTTATGATTTAATGCAATACAGATAAGCAGGGTTTTGAGCAGTGGCTTTCCCCAGGAAAACTTATTGTGTTATGTGCCATTGATTTGTCTTCTTCTTGTTCATATTGTTTTCATCGATCTATTGGCTTCCGCTGGTTGAAAGTAGAAGTAGATTCTTGTCCTGTGCTTTAGTAAATTGCATGAGCTTGTGAATATAAAGGATTTTCTTCATGGTATCAGAGCCGAGAACAATATACTAGAGGAGATTTGGAAGTTTTGAGTTTTGGGTTATAGGTGAAATACAAATTTGCAATACATAATTCAGGATCGACAGATGGTGTTCTATGATTTGTGGATCGAGTATGCCTTGGAAGGAAACTCAAATTTTGTAGCCTGGAGGGATAGAATGGAGGATGTTCTAGAGGATAATGGCTTGAAGGAATTCATTGATCAAGAAATTCCTAAGCTGACAATATCAGATGCATAGAATTTGGCCAAATGGAAGAAGTGTGTGGTGAAGGTAAGGCGGATAATCCTTGAGGGATTTTGAGACCACATTGTCTCGAGTCTCCATGGTAAGGAAACTCCACATGTTAGGTGGAAAACATTGAACTTGTATTATAACAACAGTGACCGAAGGAAATTGGCATTGAAGGACAAACTTCGAAAAATCAAAATGGAGAAAGACGAGACTATTCCAAAATACTTAACCAAGTTAACTCAATATCGTGATGAACTTGGAAGTGTTGGAATCACAGTTGTCGAGGATGATATGGTGAGTCTTACTCTTCTAGGACTCCCAAATAGTTGGCATAGTTATCAGGACTCTATTAATGGTTGGGAGAAGCTGCCAGATTGGGAACGACTGTGGTCATATTTGATGCAAGAGGAGATTAGGAGGAACACTAGGGATGAATGTTCATCAAAGACTGATGATGAAGAGAATTGTGCCTTAGCGATTAAGGTGAAGAAGGGGAAAGGGAAAGCTTCCCATTCCAAATTGGATTCTTATCATGGAGGTAAGAAGAAAGACATGATGAAATTTAAGTGCTTTCATTGTCATGAGTTGGGCCATTTTTCTACAAATTGTCCACTCAAGAAGTCCAAGAAGAAGTCCTCAGGAGGAGCGGCGGGTGAGGCTTTGGCCTCTCAATTCGAATTTGACTTTTCCCTCATTGCATGCATGGTGTCATCAATGATGGGAAGTGTATGGTACTTAGACAGTGGAGCTTCATTCCACATGACTGGCGACAAAGAGTTATTCAGTGACCTGGAGGAGAAAGATCTCCAGATGCATATCGAGATGGGTGACAACAGGAAGTATAGTGTTACTGGATTGGGAACGATTACTTTTTAGAGGGAGCATGGGGCTCCACTAACCTTGAAGAATATTATGTATGTGCTCGGGCTAAAGAAGAACTTGGTATTCGTTGCCATGCTTGAGGATATAGGCTATGATGTGATCTTCTCGAAAGGAAAGGTGTTCCTTCGACACATAGCCACGGGTCAAGTAAAGAAGATAGGGATTCGGGTGAAGGGTCTCTAGAAGCTAGAGGTAGAGGAATGTGTTGCTTTGAGCACAAAAGCAGAAAGGGTGTAGAGCCAAGATGTTTACGAGTTGTGGCATAGGTGATTTTTCCATTTGCATCATGGGGCTTTGAAGATATTGCAGCAGATCTCTACTAGTCTTCCCAAAGGTATGCTTGAGCAAGTTGATACATGCAAGGGGTGTACTTTTGGAAAATACACAAAGCCTTCATTTCACGACAGAGATAGTCAAGTAAAGGCTATTTTAGAGTGAGTCCATTCAGATGTGTGTGGACTATTCTCAATAAAGTCCATGTCCAAACACAAGTACTATGTTATATTTGTTGATGACTTTTCTCGAAAATTTTGGATATTTTTCATGCAGAAAAAGGATCAAACTTTAAAATTTTTTTGTGAGTTTAAAGCATTGGTGGAGAAAGAGTCTGGTAAGAAGGTTAAAGCTCTATGAAGTGATAACGGTGGGGAGTATGTCTCAAACAAGTTTAAGAACTTATGTGCAGCGAAAGGGATTAAACGGGAGTTGACGACACCCCATAACCCTCAGTAGAATGGGGTGGCTGAGAGGAAGAACAAAATCATAGTAGGGGCAACGAGGGCGATGTTGCATGATCAGGGCCTACCAGTACACTTGTGGATTGAGGCATGCAACATAGCGATTTATGTTCAGAACTGTAGCCCACATCGGATACTTGAGATGAAGACACCAGAGGAGGCTTCTTCTAATAAGAGGGCAGATGTTGGTCACTTCATGATTTTTGGGTCATCGACATATTTCCATGTGACCAAATATGCACAGAAGAAGCTTGAGCCGACAACAGAGTTGGGGATATTTTTGGGGTACACTGATACACCTCAAAACTATCGGGTGTACTTGCTGACCAACAGGATGACAGTGGTTCGCAGGGATGTCAGATTCAATGAGGAGAAGGCCATGCGAGTTTCCTTTGAGAGGGAGCTTGAGATACATGCGGATGAGGAGCATTTAGCTCCTAAGTTTGATGAGCCTCAGATTGAAGTGGAGCAGCCACATACAGAGGATCTGGAGTGGAGACATCCACTCAGGTAGAGTCTTCCAGAGAGGGAAGAAAGTGCACTAGAGAGGCTAACAGATTGTTGGATGATGCATGGGAGAATGTGGGAGCACCCACTTCTCAGCGCAGGTAGAGAAGGTCACTTGAGAGGTACACTAGATACATATCTCTTATGGGTGAATGCGTTCTGACGGAGCCATCTCCTTTAAGGAAGAAGTGCATCGATCGGTTTGGGTTGATGCCATGGTGGAGGAGTATCACTCCATAGTTCATAACAATGTTTGGGATGTGGTCCTGAGACCGAAGGACACTTCAGTGGTGAGCTTCTATTAAATTTACAAGGTAAAGAAAGCTACAAATGGTAGTGTGGAGAAACATAAGGCTAGATTTTTGGCCTGTGGATTTTCATAGGTAGAGGGGATTTACTATGATGAGACCTTTGCTCATGTTGCAAGTTACTCATCAATCAGATCTATATTGGCACTATCATCACAGATGGGTTAGAAGATACATCTGATAGTTGTAAGGATGACCTTCCTTAATGGCATGATTGAGGAAGAGGTGTACATAGAGCAGCCTGAAGGTTTTTGAGACCTTTGATGGCTTAAGAGAGCGTTGTATGGGTTGAAGCAAGCACCCCGTGCTTGGTACACCAGGATAGATAGCTACTTCATTGAGTTAGGCTTCACGAAGAGTGAAGCGGATACGAACCTGTACCACACAGTGGTGGAAGGTAAACTGTTGATCATTGTACTTTATGTTGATGATCTCATACTGACAGGTAAAGATACGCTGATCAGGTCTTGCAAGAGAGCTTGAGATGAAGGACATGGGGCTCATGCATTACTTTCTTGGCATGGAGGTATAACAGGGAGATGGGGAGTTGTTTATGTCTCAGGGAAATTATGCTAACAAGATACTCAGGAGATTCTGCATGTAGAGCAGCAAACCCATGGAGACTCCTCTAGCAAGTAACTAGAGGAAGGAGGATGCTACTTTAGGGGAAGTAGTGGAAGCTACTGTTTACAGGTATCTTGTGGGTTCAATCATGTACTTGGTGAACACACGACTGGATATGTGCTATGTAGTTAACCAGTTTAGTCAAGCGATGGTTAGGCCTACCAAGTGGTATTGGAAGGCAGTAAAGCATGTGTTGAGATACCTCAGGGGAACTTCTAAATATGGATTATGGTATAGACGGATAGAGGGAGTGAAGATTCAAGGCTTCACCGATGCATATTGGGCAGGGAGTCCATCCGGATGGAAGATTACATCAGGAGGAATCTTCAACATTGGGTTAGCGACAGTTTCTTGGTACAACAAGAAACAGAGATCGATTGCACTCAGTTTCGTAGTGGCAGAGTACATGGCTGCGAGTCAGGAAACATGTGAGGCCATATAGATGAGGAAGATACTAGTTGGTTTGTTTGGTCAGCAAATGGATCCAACTGTGATTTACTGTGATAATCAAAGTTGTATCAAACACTATGAAAATCCATTTTTTCATGATTGGTCCAAGTATATTGACATCCGATATCATCATCTCAGATATTGTGTATTGAGGCGGATTATGTTGTTAGAGTACATTCCCACGAAGGAGCAAGATGCTGACATTTTGACAAAGGCATTGTTAAGATGTAAATTCGAGTTTCACAGAGACAAGATCGAGGTAGCTTATAATCCCTTTCTTGTTGAGAGGGAGTGTTGAGAAATGACAACAAGAAATTCTGGTTTAATTTGTCCTTGAATTAAACTGAGAATTAAAATCAAATTATATTCTCATAACAACTTGTAAATAGTTAATTAAGTTTAATTAACTTAATTAGCTTAGGAATTTCGAGTTGGAAGTCTTTCTAAAATCATGTATATGTTCTCCCTAAATTTTAGGGGTCCAGCATGAGTTTAAATTGAGTGGTAAATTAGATAACTCAATTTACTCAGTTATGTTGAGTTAAATTAGTTCCAAACTGTTTAAGGAACTAATAGAGAGTTAACAGTCGGTTGGTGCACTAGTGCATCCACAAGTGTCACTCTAGTTAACCAAAGATTCCCTCATCAGAAAATCATTCATGTCGATTCTGAGAAAGACCCAGTTGAGACTAGAGTGCAGGGACAATGTACTATCAGTTGTATGATTTACTGAGTTGTATAAATCATGCATGAAAACAGAGAAGGACCCATATTTGTATTGTGCATTTTTGGAAGCATGAATTCCCTTTAAATACGGGCTATTCATCCTAGGAATTACACAAGAGATTAGGGGCTTGGAGAGTTGCAAAATTGGCTAAGTGTTGACCAAGAGCTTGCTTGTGAGCTAGAAGAGTTGATCATACTTGTGCAGAATTTTTCTAGTGAGAGCAAGTTTTATATCTTCACTCATATTTATGATTTAATGCAATACATATATGCGGGGTTTTGAGCAATGGATTTCCCCAGGAAAAATTATTGTGTTATGTGCCATTGATTTGTCTTCTTCTTGTTTGTATTGTTTTCATCGATCTATTGGCTTCTGCTGGTTGAAAGTAGAAGTAGATTCTTGTCCTGTGCTTTAGTAAATTGAGCGAGCTTGTAAATATACAAGATTTTCTACACTCATACCCCCATCGTACTGATAATGGGACCCAATTATACCACTTCAAAAGTGTGAAAGGTGCAATTGGAACTTTTGGTGAACAACTAGTTATCTTGAGGTAATTGTAAAGATTGATCAACATGTGTCACATGTGCCTCATAAGTCTTGTTGTAAATCAAAATATCATCAAAGAAGACAAGCACAAACTTGCACATAAAGGGCCAAAAAATCTTGTTCATGAGGCTCTAAAAAGTGGTATTCCTCTGATCAAAATACAAATGCTATGCAATGAAATCCTATGTAATCTTTGAATTTTAAGAAAATATAAGATTTTTAAGATAATCAAATATTCTTTGAGCATGATTCTACTTAAGAAAGGATTGGGTAGTACCACTCATTTACCAAAAAAAAAGAGCAACAAAATTATTATGATACACATATTTGCTCGAGAAATAGATATTTTTCCCCCTTTCACATGATATAAGCAACATAAAATGATCATGACTTTGCAAGAGGAAAGTAACAAGAAGGATGACATATGTCATCTATAAAACTTTAAACTGTTATTGCATTAACAATCTAATGAATTTGAAAATAATTATCTTCTCAAACTTCCACTTTTCAACAACCAAGATATAATTTTAAGACTAAGTGAGACTTGAATAGTTCTTGGTGGAGTCAAATTAAGTAATGAGTTTTCATAATGAATTGTTTAACATCACTTAGAAAAATAGGGCTAAAAATTACTGACAAGAATTCATATGACTTACACTAATGAACACTCAAACCGTTTGATCTCATGAGCTAGGATGGGGACACTATAAACATGGAATATTACAAAAATCCTAGAGGTGGAAGAGAAGAAGAATTAGTCAAGCCCTAATATTTATTATGTAAACACATATGCAAACCACATGGTAAATACAACCAAAGGAAACAAAATAAGAGGAAAGTTGTAAATGGCTATTATTTGTAAAATTAAAAGGATGCAAGTTATTGCCATCTAACCTTTTTTCTTGTGGAATAATGTTGTTGATATTGTATCTTTTGATTTTGTTACATGCACTTTATTAGACACAATCATCCCAATTAATTCATATTCAAGATAACTTGGAGATTGTCTCCAAGGCTTGGTTCACCCACACTTTGATGTAGTCATAGAAAGGGCCCATGGTGATTTGTTCATTTACCTTAAGTGAAAGAATTTCACTTTCAATGTTATCTAAATCAATATGTTGTTCCCTAATGATAGAAATATGATCCACATTATTGATGACAAATTCAATGAACCATTTGTCTATCTCAACTTCACAAAAACTTGTGAGATCATTAAATTATGCAACTAGGGAGATCTTAACTACTTTCAACTTCAATTTGAATTATTTCTTAGAAGAAATTTTATCACCCTTTGTAATGGAAGGCCCCTCCAATTCTTTTATGGAATGAATTGTCTTAAAGAATACCATGTTTCTTCTCTACTCCAACACTTCACATATTTTAGTCAAATGTTGTAGTATATCAACCCTATTTTCCCAACCTATGTTTCAACCTATTAGTTGAGGGAAGGTTCTTGTTCTGTCTTTTTATGCTCATTCATGTAAGCCAATTTCCTAATAAATGTATTTTCATATTTTTTATTAAAATTAATATCCTTTGAAAGGTTATATTTGAATGACTCTTAGAAGCCTTCTAGTAAGAACAAAAGTTTTATTAGTCAATTCCTAATATTCAATTAGTAGGACCACTCTATCCTCAACATTAATAGTCACAATTTCCTAACTCTGTATAATAAATATTGAACTCCCTTTACCTTGGAATAATTCTTAGAGTCTCCTCTAAATTTTCTTTAGGTCCTTTAATGGTAATGGGCTATGCGAACAATATTTTTATGCCTGATGCAAATTCCAATTCAAAAACTTTTCTTTTCAATCTAAGGTTTTCTTCATGCTAATCATTCGCATAATTTTGAAGCAAATTTTCAGTGGCATCATACATCTTTATTGTTGGGTGTGAGTTATATTCTTTCCATGATTAGTCACACACGTGGGGGGGTCACAGGGGGGGTTTCACGTGGGTGGTAGCCTCCTTGCATGGGGTCCGGGTTAGCACCCCGGGAAATTTATTTTAGACCCTATATTAGGTGGGCAAACCTACCTATGGTTTTGTGCATGGGTTTTGCACATGGTTTTGGGCATGATGGTTTTCTACCCATGGTATTTTATAGATTCGGTCAAGGGAATTGTGGTCATGTTCTAATCTAGGGTTAATGGATTGGGGTTTATGAATGCTTCGACATGTACATATATGTACTGTAACATTGAAAGGGACATAATGAAAATCAATTTGGTAGTCACGGTTTTGGGATCCAGGGGAAAATCTATGTGTCTTTGTTTATATTCTCGTCATTGTTTATTTTCTATTTTTAGAATGAGTCTGTAGGTAATTTCTGTACAAGGTTAAAACCTACATTTATGACTCTAGAATTCCCCAAATATTTAACATCGAATGAAGCTTTGTTATCCTCCAACAATTTATTTCCTTTGATATTAACCCTAGCTATTTTAAGCTTTTTGGTTTATTGGTCATAATCCATGTGGTATAGAATGATTGAGTTATCCTCAAAGGTATGGAATTTATGTTGTGGCACCTCTTTTATAATCAACGCGCAATTTTCCATTTTCATCACCACCCAAGTATGGAATTTATCAAAAACATCATCAATCTCCATATTATTTATATGCTTGTTAGGTGTTCCATTCTACTCCCTTTTATCAACATCAAGATACCTCTTTCTCTTTGGAATAGGGGAAATAGAATGCCCATTTTGTTGCATGTATATATTTGTGTTAGAATATTGAAAATATGCATAAACATATAACAATATAAAACACAATAAATTTACTAATCTAACCTCCTATGCATAATAACAACACTTAATCAATAAAATAAAGGAGACAAATGGAAAGGACACATGAGATTTACATGGTAAAACAAAAATTGGGGAAAACATCCATGGGAAGGTAATAACATCTTTACCATCTTCATAAAATCTCCAATATTACAAAGAGAACCACCACAAATGCCTCAGCGCTTTACAAAGACAATACTTTGATATTTTGTTGTGTGATTCGTGGGAAACAATAACCTCTATTATACACCAAGAGACATTGAGGAATTACATCCCAATAATAAATATGGTAGAATATAATTTCACCTCTTTATATAATAGGTTATTACAAAGTTATTTTGCTCCATGAGGAATGTGAGATATACCTCTTTTACATAAAACTAGAGTTTCTTTTGACGTAACCTAGACATCTTTACCTTCCAAAGGGACACATTCCAACAATTTGAACCTTGCCCATCACCACCTTCAACTTTCTCCTCAACTACATTTCTTTTGTTAGCCCCCTTAGACAATCTAGGGGCACCATTTATGAGGGGGATGAGGTACTCATAGTAGAGTGGGCCATAGATCCTCCTCTCCCACCAACCTTATACCTTCCTCTTTGCCTACCTTGGGGCTAGGCTCATTAATGAATTCATGGTTCCTTATTTATTGAAAGTTATTCTTGTTTTACCATGTCTTTGAGCTTGCTAACATGTGGATATCATCTGGGAGGACCACCTCCCTCATTTTATCAAAATTATGAATATGACTAGATTTTTTTCCCTTCCTTTAGTTTCCATGTCAATATATCCAGGGCATATAGCTCCTTTTAATTGCTTCTCCTATTTAGGAAAAAAAGAGTTGTACTTTGATTGATACCATGTGAGTTTTGGAAACCTCAAAACCTTGAACTAAATCTGCCTCTTTTAAATCAAAGGAGTTAATTTAACCACAAAATATTTATGGTAAATGTGAAATGTTCTCAATTATGAACCCCACACATTTGAGAGTAGTAATGTATTGATTCTTCTTCCTTTGGTTAAAAACCATGAAACAAGAGTGCCCTTCTTCACATTACAATGCAATGTAGTTAACTGATGTCACTTTAGAAAGACGTCTTTAGCTAATAAGCCCTATGCGGGGGTATATATTTTGAAAAAGTTTCTCAAGTATTGTGCCTAACATTTATCACTCAAAAAAACCCTTTTGCACATTTTAGATTTAATATTAAAGCACTAAATGAAACCATAATTACAAAGTCAAATATATGAAAAACATCCATCACTCATGACACTAAATCACACACACACACACACAGATATATATAAGAGTATAATATTAACCCATGAATTATAATATGATTGCAAATTTATGTTGGTTTTTATGACTATTTTTCATATGTTTTACAGGTACTTTTTTGAAAATTGAGAACCCACTTTTCTATGGATATTAAACTCAAAAATAACTCATCTTACCTTTTCACACTTGAGAAAAAAAGTCCATATTTTGTAATTGGACTTGAAGGCTACATCAATATCAATGGATATAGTAAAATCCCTTTTCACACTTGAGAAAAAAGTCCATATTTTGTAATTGGATTTGAAGGCTACATCAATATCAATGGATATAGTAAAATCCCATGTGGAGGAGGAGGATTCCCACTAGAATTTGCATTGTTGTCCTTATCGCAAGAACTGCTCCATGTTGTTGCTAGATCATGACACGATATACATATTTTACGATTATTTATATGTATATTAGTTTTGAATAAGTTCATGTAAGTTATTACATATAAAAAATATATGTGTGATTTCTACATTAAATTGTACAAATATAAATTAAGTTATTACATATAAAAAATATATGTGTGATTTCTACATTAAATTGTACAAATATAAATTAAGTTTAAGATAACATACATAAGTGTATAATTACAAATGCTATTAATTTCTCCCAAATTTATTATGTAATACTAAATATAATTATGGGTTATTATTATAGTGAAAGGTGAAGTTCCTCTTTATGACAAAATTCTTATCACATATGAAACTATAATGGTTTGAGATTATGTAGTTCTTGGCATGTTTTTTTTATGATTGGTGCTAGCGCTTCATAGCAAGCATCTTATGTGCAACCAATGTTGGATTCCTATATCATCAAACATCCCACAACATTAATTTTGTATCCTTAGCTTAAATAATGAATCAACTAACTCTTGCCACCTCAAAAACAACTCAATGTGCATATCAAAAGCCAAAGGGTCCATATAAATGATAGGTTGGGTGATTAAAGTGGACTAGGTGAACCCCAGAGCCATACTTAGGAAAAGGATCAAATTTGACTAGTTAAACACACATCATGAGAAACTTGATCTCAAGGAGTGAGGAGATGACCATCATGGTTCATTGGGCTCAAGGTAGACCATAACAAACTGCCTATTTAGTATTTGATCATTTGGGACTTGTATTACTATTGTTTCATATCTTATTTATAATCACAAATTCATAAATTGAGTTTCTTCTCTTATTCCTTATGTATAAGTACAACTAACATCACATTTTTTTTTTTTTTAAATATCTATACCAAACATAGCTACTTCACAATTTCGTAGTCACAATGCTTAAATTTGTATCTTTATACTAACATTAATATGTATTATGATTCATGACTTTTGTAAAATGCTAATAAGAGAACTTGTTAAATTCATGATGTTTATTTTGTAGCCTAATAAATAATAACACTTAACTATTTTAGATAAGTTCCATTTCCTCGCATTTTTCCTCTAGGCCAATGGGTTTCCTTTACCACGTTCCTAGGTTATATAAGCAAATAAAGGCTAAAATCAAAACAAAAGAGTCTTCCATAGAGCTTCAACAATGGCATGGAGGTGAGATATTATTTCTTGCTCTCTCCCACAATATTCATTCTTTACATAGATAAGCTAAAGAATGGATAAACAATAAGGGTAATGATGGGTGAACGTAGAGGGCATTATCATAAAGATGTGGTGTATGCATACATTGTTACACTAACAATACAAACACTACTTAAGCTACAAAATCACTTGATGTTTTAAAATAATTTTGCATGGAGTTTGGGATGAATGTGAGCATAGCTAATATAATCATCTTCTCATTAAAAAAGGGAACAAAAAAATGACAAATCAACTTCAAAGGAATTCGACTATAGATAACCCAAAACCATACATATTTCGGACTAGATTTCAATGAAACGCTAAGTTGGTATGCATGCACAAGGAAACATTGTAATGGGGATACAAGACATTATTCCTAGAGCAAAATATACATAGTACAACAATATGTGGGCATAGAAAACATTATCTCTTTCAAATTTCATAACCCCAATACTAATTTATAGTTGTTAAGTATTGGGACTAAGAATTATAACCAAAATTATATGAAACCAAATTGAGCAAGTACGAAAACACTTGATAACAAGTTGTCTATTATTAAAAAAATAAAAACCTTTATGGGATACTCATAGTCAAAACTAAGACTATACCTAATAAAATTAGGGTCACAAAGAAAACTAATTCAATCTAATGGTAGCCTTAGATAGCAACATGATTATAAATAAAATTGATCGATATGAGCTAAAAACAAGGTAGAGAAAGCGGGGCTAATATTGTAAGGAATGGTTTAAATAGTGGGATATAAAGGAATAAATGCACTCATTAGAGAAAAATGCATTAAAAATTCATGTATAAGAATGCTACAAGAAGGGAAAATGGGGAAAAACACACTAAAAGAAAAAAACAATACTACATGGGCAACTTCAACATGTAGGAGAAGATCAAAGTGCAAAACTACTTTAATGTTAACATCCCATAGCATGAAAAATAGGTAACATATCTAGCTCACACATGTTGAGATTTGAAATGGAAAGGTGCAAACAAGGAACCATGGGATGAAAGCTTATGTTTATTAAATGGAAACATGGAGGTGGAAACTAAGAAACACTTTCTCCTACATTGTGCATCAAACTTGTAAATCAAAGAGAATTAAAATGTTCGTGTTTGGGACAGTGAATCAATGTTCCAAGAGGACCTAGAGAGAGGTACAATAAGGTTGGAAAGAAAGAAGTAATTTGGATGAGAGTAGAGACAATGAAGTAGTCGGCTCGTCATGCAAAATAAAAGGCACTAAACTCATTTAAGTTGGCCAAGTCCTTGATTTAGGACTTGCATTACACTACCATCTCTAATTATTTCAAATTGTTTCTTTACCCTCTTGGGAATTAACACATATAATGTAAAAATTATTGTCCCATATGACCAATCAATCTCATGTAGGGTTTGACAAAATCTACCTATCTATTCTCATTCCTCACAACATTCAAATACATAACTATATTCCCAAACACATAACCCTTGTCTTGATCATCATTTTATAATGTTTCCCCTTCATTGTGAATGTCATTCATGACTCTACAATAACATAATATATTGCCTAGATCCAATGGAAGGTTTCTAGGTGGGAATTTCTAGTGGGTGTGATACAATTATGACGTGTTTAACAAATTTACTCGCTGCCACATGCACTATAGTATAATTGTGTGCCTATTAGTTGAGTCAACTCATGACAATGTGAGTATCTACTCCACGGATGATTGAAAACATTGATTTTTTTGTCCCTCAATAACCTTTCTCTTGTGTAAGACCATCGCCTATAACATGCACCACTGTGGCACCACTAATTTTGAAATTGCATGGGATTAACACTTCCTAGTAGTTACAATTTGAATCCCTCCACCATCAACACAAGTTTGTTTATTGGTACATAGTATTGTGCCTCTCCTTCCTAATATTGTCATCCATAGTGCCCTCCTTTGATTGATTTAAAGATGGAATTCTACAGATTTTCTCAGCCCAATTTTTAGAACCTTTGCAATGTATATTAAATACCATATGCTCTAGTTTTTTCACAAGCTACTTGGGACAATGTCATGGTGTATCTTATCCAAGTTTTGTTTCCCATATTCACTAGAGATTCTATCTCATGACCTCCACATCCATCTCCATACTATAACTTTAATCAATCACTACCCATATTTCAATTTTGTCACCATTATCAATGATTAGATAAGGGCCAACACCCATACTAGTCACCCCAACCATGGAAGCTCTTTGAGCTATGATAAATTGGTACTGCCAAATATGATATTACCTCAGTGAGTCAATTCTTAGCATCCCCTCCTTTACCTCTTCTTCCCAATTACTTCCATAGAATATCTTTTCCAAATTGACACCATAAGCTCACTAGCCTAGTAACGACCATCTTCAAATCAATTGACCTAAATTTTTTCATTGGCCCAACAACTACCTACAATTTGTTCTGACTTAGAAATTCTTTGAGCTCTGAATTTATATGGTTGATCAAAACAAATCTTAGTAAAAAGAAGGTTATGCTATTGTAATTTCTTGTGTTGTTTCCTGAACCAAGACTTGTTCACTTCATTTATTGTTAAATATCAGGTACATAAATAAAAGGGAAATACATGGAAATTATTTAATTTAGCAATGAGCAAATAACACTCTTGGTTTACCTTGGAGAAAACCTGAATTGAGGTAAAACTCGAGACAAGGTACATGTCTTATTACTTAGATAGGAATATTACCAATCCTTCAACACATGAGAAAATAATTTCATTACGAAGATCAACTTGAGGGAGTTTTGATATGTTAATAAAATAAGTTCTAATGTTGCTGTACCTAAAATATTACTATGAAAACATTTTCCTTACCCTATTTTTTTTCTTCCACTTGGATGATTGAGCACATAATGGTGAAAATTGTTCTCTATCACTACCTTTTAAGCTCTACCTCCAAAAAGCATGCCTTTCTATTTTGTCTCTTTTCGCTTTTACAGTGTTGTTTAGAGGCTTTGTCAAATACGATCAAATGTATCTACTTCCTTATATTGGAAATTCCTCCCCCACCAAATATCTTTAGCCATTATTATTTAAGGCCCAACTAATAAAATTTCACTAAATCAAACCGTTAAATCCATTGTTTAATAAATCTAGTAAAGATTACACTACCCAACTATTTTAATTAATAGTTGACTCTAAAGTAAATGTCCATAATTAGCTCTCCATCACATTACTAATGTTTCTACCATCAATACTAGTTTGATTACTCAATGTGTTAGGTCCCTATAATACTAGTGATTACCCCATTACTATTGTAGTTATACCCCTTATTTATATTGTTGTGCCCCTATTACTCCCATATTGTTATTTCTGTGCCCCTTAGAATCCCTCTATTGTTATTTTTGTGGCTTTATATTATTATTGTTAGGTCAGCTGGATTATATTGTGACTCCTTAGACTCCTATATATAGAAAGGAGGTTTTGTCATTTGTATCATCCAAGAATTGTTCATTTATGTAATGTAAAGGAGGTTGCCCCCTCGAAGAGGCTGAATTCTAAGGCGTTGATCTATCTTTTCTATCTTTTCTTGAGCTGGTTTCATAACATTTGGTATCAGAGCTTTGGATTCTAGGGTTTCGCTGCTCCAAACAGGTCATTGTGGAATTTTCGCTATAACTTTTTTTCTGTGACGTTTCAGAAGTGGAAAAAAAACCCATTTGAGAATAATTGGTACTGAACCTTGGGTCCAAATTTAGAGCTTTTCGCGTGATATTTTCGGAGATATGATCTGAGGAAGTTGGCCTTTTTGCAGACTCCTGAATTACATTCAAAACAGGTGACCTGGGGAAAATCGTCATAACTCTCTCTCTGAGGATCGGATTGAAATTTCGTAAGAAGGTACAGAAAGAGGACGGACTGTAGTTTTTTGTATGTGTGTTTCAGATTCAATAGTTGAAACAGTGACTCGTGGCACGTCGTACAAGTTCGCTCTACTGAACCAGTCTAAAAGCAACTCACTGTGGGAGATTTCACATAACTCTTCCTTGGAGAATCCAATTTGGCTCAGACTTGTGGCATTGGAAAGAGGACGTAGAAGGCTACTACAGGTTGCAACCTCAGAATTGGATGATCTGAAATTACAGAGATACATCAGATTCAATATCAGGCTTCTATAAAGTGAAAAAAGGTGTGTAGTTTTTTTTAATTTTTGTGTAAGCTTGGTTTAACAGAATTCAAAGGGCATAGTAAAACATTATTATCGGTAACTGATGCCCCGAGGAAAGAAAATGCAAACACCTAGTAAGGAACCTGAAAGCTCTAGCATGACTCATGAAGAAGAGGAAGAAATGCTACATGATATATCAAAATTACAAGAACAAGTGCAACATATGTCACGCTCACAAAAGCTAACAGAAGCTAAGATAAATGGCGTGGAATCTAAGATAAATGGCGTGGAGTCTAAGATAAAGGGCATGGAAGCTAATATGGATGAATTGAAGACAGATTTGAAGACAAACATGGCAGATTTGAAGACAGATTTGAAGACAAACATGGCAGATTTGAAGACAGATTTGACAAATTTTCTACAAGAAATACTTACTAATGGTGAAAAGGTTGTAAAGGAAACTCATGATGTGAACAAAAGTAATGTTAATCATGATTCCATAGACTCTAATGTTGGATCGAAGACCCACCATATTCCAAAAATCGATATGAGGAAGTTTGATGGCAAGGATCCCGCCACATGGATATTACAGATGGAGCAGTTCTTCGATCTCAATAATGTGCAAAACACACAAAAGGTACGTATGGCAACTTTATATTTGGAACCAAATCATTTTGTATGGTATCAATGGCTTTGCTCTCATAAACAATTTATCACTTGGGCAATTTTTACGGAAGAATTGATAGCACATTATGAGGATACAAAAAGCAACACTTTTTTTAGCCAATTGATAAGTCTCAAACAAAAGGGTTCAATAATGGAGCACATTGAGGAGTTCCAAAAATTGAACATAAGGGTAAAAGATATTCCAGAGGAGCATAGGATTGATGTGTTCATAGGGTCTTTAAAGGATAATATCCAACATGATGTGCGCCTTTGGGAACCTGATTCATTAGAGAAGGCATTCAGGCTAGCAAGAAAAATGAAAAGCAAAATTATGGCAACTCGGAAGCATACCATTCACAACTATAAAGACGGAAGTGTTGTTGCCCATAGTCTTCCACAACCTACAAGGTTGACTCCACAACAATTGGAAGAAAAAAGAGCAAAAGGGCTTTGTTACAATTGTGATAGCAAATACACAAAAGGTCATAAGTGTGCTGAGAAGAAATTATTCTACATAGATTGTGAAGAGGAAGAAGAAAAGGAGCAAGAAAGGTCAAAAGAAGAGGATATATTCCAGGAACAAAGCCTAGATGAAGAACAAATAAATCCGAACATATCATGTAATGCATTGGCGGGAATTACCACTCCTCAAACCATCAAGATAGAAGGACAAATCAAGAAGAAAAAGGTAATAGTGTTGATTGATTCAGGAAGCACCCACAATTTTATTCATTGTAGGGTAGCAAAAGAATTGAATTGCTTCCTATATCTAGCACCAGAGTGTCAATTGATGATTGCAAATGGAGGAACAATAAATTGTTCTGGAAAGTGCCATAATATCAAGCTATCCATGGGAGAATATGTATTGACTAGCCCAATGCTTTCCATTCCAATGGGAGGTGCTGATGTTGTACTAGGAGTCCAATGGCTACAATCCTTGGGTACAATAGCTTTTAATTTTCAAGAACTTTTCATGAAATTTTCTGTGGAAGGAAAGGAAGTTGAATTAAGGGGTATTGCAGGGAAACCAGGAAAGATAATAAGCTCTAATGGCATGACAAAGCTTCTAAAAAAGGAGCAAAGAGGTGTAATTGCACAATTATGTTCGCTAGATGTTTCCACATTGGAATCATCTATTTCTCCAGATCTCCAAAAAGTCCTGGACAATCATTCCAAGGTATTTGAGACTCCCAAAGGTCTCCCACCTATGCGTGATCGTGATCATGCTATTCATCTGATTCCAGGAAGTGTTCCTCCAAACATCAGGCCGTACAGATATCCATATGTCCAAAAAAGTGAAATTGAACGTATGGTTGCAGAAATGCTAGAAGTTGGTATAATTCAACCAAGTGAAAGTTCTTTCTCAGCTCCAGTAGTATTGGTGCACAAGAAGGATGGATCATGGCGCATGTGTCCAGATTATAGGGAGCTCAACAAGCTCACTATTAAAGATAAGTTCCCCATTCCTGTCATTGATGAATTACTGGATGAATTGCATGGATCAATTTACTTCACCAAGTTGGATCTTCGTTCGGGATATCATCAAATCAGAATGAAGATTGAAGACATTCTGAAAACGACATTTAGAACTCATGAGGGTCATTATGAATTTTTGGTCATGCCTTTTGGCCTTACCAATGCACCTTCAACATTTCAAGGTTTGATGAATTCAATTTTCAAACCATTCCTTAGAAAATTTGTGTTGGTATTTTTTGATGATATACTAATCTACAGCAAGTCTTGGAAGGATCATGTTGAACATGTTGACAAGGTGCTACAACTATTGGAGGAGAAACAATTATATGCAAAAAGATCCAAATGTTTCTTTGGAGTCCAGGAGGTGGAATATTTGGGTCATATTGTATCTCATGAAGGAGTTAAGGTAGACCCTAGCAAAATTAAAGCCATTAAGGAATGGAAAATCCCCACATCCATAAAGCATATGCGAGGATTTCTTGGGTTGACAGGGTATTATCGCAAGTTCGTTAAGAATTATGGGAGAATAGCATCACCCCTAACAACATTATTGAAGAAAGATTCATTTTCATGGACTCCGGAAGCAACAAAGACCTTTAAACATCTTAAAGAGGCAATGTGCCAAGCACCGGTCTTAGCTACACCGGACTTCACAAAAACCTTTATTGTGGAATGTGATGCTTTAGGAAATGGAATTGGCGCTGTTCTAATGCAAGATGAAAGACCCATTGCTTTTGAAAGTCGTCCAATCAAGGGAAAGTTTTTAAGCAAAGCTATTTACGAGAAGGAAATGTTGGCAATACTCCATGCACTTAAGAAATGGCGACCCTACCTAATGGGAAGACACTTCAAGGTAAAAACGGATCATGATAGCCTTAAATACTTTTTAGAACAAAGATTATCCTCTGAAGAGCAACAAAAGTGGGTCACAAAGATGTTGGGTTATGACTTTGAAATCATCTACAAAAAAGGGAAGCAAAATGTGGTGGCAGATGCACTCTCAAGAAAGGATGAGGATATGGAAGCATTGTTGTGTGCCATTTCTATTATCCAACCAGATTGGATAAACGAAGCAAAGGAGGAATGGAAGAATGACGAAGAAGTGTGGGCACTTATTCGAAAGCTACAACAAGATTCCAGTACTTCTGACACATTTAGCTGGCAAAATGATTCGCTATGGTACAAAGATCGCTTATACCTCTGTAAGAATTCCCAGCTAAAACAAAAGATTCTTATGGAATTGCACACTTCTCCCTTAGGAGGGCACTCAGGATTTTTAAAAACTTACCACAGGGTTAAGAAGGAATTTTTTTGGGATGGCCTTAAATCAGATATTCAAAAGTTTGTGGCGGAATGTTTGGTTTGCCAACAAAATAAAGTTGAAACAATTAAGACACCAGGTCTATTACAACCTTTATCCATTCCAAGCCAACGTTGGGAGGAGGTTTCAATGGATTTTATCACAGGTTTACCCAAGTCTGAGGGAAAGAGTGTCATCATGGTGGTAGTTGACAGACTTACCAAGTATGCACACTTTTGTGCATTATCACATCCATTTAAAGCCAGTACAGTTTCTACTGCATTTATGGAAACAGTTCAAAAGCTACATGGAAATCCAAAGATTATTGTAAGTGACAGAGATCCCATTTTCACTGGAAATTTTTGGACAGAATTATTTTCTTGTCTTGGTACTCAGTTAGCTCATAGCTCATCTTATCATCCTCAATCTGATGGGCAAACTGAGATAGGAAACAAATGTTTGGAAGGATATCTTCATTGCTTTGTATCTGATAAACAGACACAATGGGTCAAATGGTTGCCTCTGGCTGAATGGTGGTATAACACTGCCTTCCATACAGCAACAAAAATGACCCCATTTATGGCACTTTATGGGTACCAATCACCATCAATCACATCATATTTAAGAGAAAATTCTAAGGTTCAGGCAGTGGAACATCACATCAAACATCAACAACAAGTCCTCCAACTCTTAAAGGATAACCTCGTGTTGGCACAAAACAGAATGAAACAACAGGCAGATCAACATCGCAGTGAAAGAAGTTTTGATGTAGGTGATTGGGTATTCCTACGGCTACAACCATATAAGCAAATGTCCCTAAAGCAAGCTAAGAAGGATAATAAATTATCACCAAAGTATTATGGTCCGTACAAGGTGTTGGAAAAGATTGGTACTATGGCATACAAATTGGAGCTTCCTGCAGTTCAAACAATATTGCCAGAACTTGACGAGGAAGGAAAAATTATATTGGAACCGGAAGCAGTCACAGAAACAAGAACTCGACAGCTACGAAATCGATCAATTTCAGAGTATCTTATCAAGTGGAAGAACTTATCCGCTGAAGATTCCACATGGGAGGATGAGAATTTTATGCAGAAGTATCCAGAACTGCTCAAGCGTTGAGGACAACACTTTTTTGGAGAGGGGCATGTTGGGTCCCTATAATACTAGTGATTACCCCATTACTATTGTAGTTATACCCCTTATTTATATTGTTGTGCCCCTATTACCCCCATATTGTTATTTCTGTGCCCCTTAGAACCCCTCTATTGTTATTTTTGTGGCTTTATATTATTATTGTTAGGTCGGCTGGATTATATTGTGACTCCTTAGACTCCTATATATAGAAAGGAGGTTTTGTCATTTGTATCATCCAAGAATTGTTCATTTATGTAATCTAAAGGAGGTTGCCCCCTCGAAGAGGCTAAATTCTAAGGCGTTGATCTATCTTTTCTATCTTTTCTTGAGCTGGTTTCATAACACAATGCCTATCACATAGATTCTTAGCGATGAGCCAATAAACTTAGTTCTTTTCTGGATCATCAAAAATTTTCCCTTCTTATTCCCTTGGGACTGGAATTGGCTCTTCAATCCATTTTGAATCATAGTTCCCAATTTTGGAGGCTTTTGAGTTCCACTAAAGCTCAAGAAGGTGGAAACGCACAACTCCCAAAACTTATCCAAGCCTTTTTCCTCATACTGTTTGAAGGTACTTATTGGTCACTTTTCCTATTAAGGGAAAGGATCAACATTGGGGGAAATCCTAAGGTGAAAAAGGAATATCATTCTTTGGATTACAATGGTGGTTCTCATCTTTATGATGATGAGATCAAATAATATTCATTGTTATTTCTTATCTTGAAAATATGTAGAATGGAAAAATACTAGAAAGTAAATTTTCAAATGTTTTTTCAATGCTGAAATAAAACTAGATTCTTAAAGAAACTAGATAATGTATCAAGCACAATGTTACACATGGAAATAATGACAAAGTATGCCTATAAAAAGAAAGAAATTTTTTATTACAAAATATGGGTGCTCATCCTAACACATTGATGCATCCATTATACATAGTAAGAGAATGATCTAAGATGTTGTAGAAAGAAATATTAAAAAGATAATGGCCTTTAAGAAATTCTTTAAAATATTTTGCATTTGTATCAAATAAAGATGAAAGAATACATGCCCAAAATCTCCACTTCATAATTTTGAGGATAATGCTCATAAAAAAAGTATCCCTTATCAACTTGTTGAGGTGCCTCTGAAAACACTTAATAACAAATATATTCTAGAACTAACATTATTACAAGTTTGAAAGAAATTATACTTCATAGTGTTACAAGGGTTCTAATGAGATGGATAAATAAGAAATGAAAAACATTCTCCTTTGAAGGTATATATGGTGATCCCAACTTTGTTGATAAAAAAATGATATAACATGTCCATGGAAGCTGATAATGCACATGAAGACCTAACTAGCTTAACTATTTTTTTATTCATGTAGCTTCAAACTATGCAACCATAACTTGATTTACCGATTCTTTGATGTAGTCACAAAGTGGGTCCATAATAATTTTCTCCTCCACCCGTAGTGGGTCTTTAGGAAATGCTTTAAAATATTTTGCATTTGGATCAAATAAAGGTGAAATAATACATGCCCAAAATCTCCACTTCATAAGTTTGAGGATAATGCTCATAAAAAAAATGTATCCCTTATCAACTTGTTGAGGTGCTTCTGAAAACACTTCATAACAAATATATTCTAGAACTAACATTATTTACAAGTTTGAAAGAAATTATACTTCATAGTGTTACAAGGGTTCTAATTAGATGGATAAATAAGAAATGAAAAACATTCTCCTTTGAAGGTATATGTGGTGTTCCCACCTTTGTTGATAAAAAAATGATATAACATGTCCATGCAAGCTGAGAATGCACATGAAGACCTAACTAGCTTAACTATTTTTTTGATTCATGTAGCTTTAAACTATGCAACTATAACTTGATTTATCGATTCCTTGATGTAGTCAAGTGGGTCCATAATAATTTTCTCCTCCACCCATAGCATAAATGTTTATTCTTCAATTTCACATAGGATGCCATGCTATTTCTTGTAGGGTTCCACAAGCACACTAATATCAACCTGCTATGCATTATGAATCTCTTGTTTGAACTAAGAAATCCATTTTTGTAATAGTGAAACCATTTCCATATGCATATAGGAAAGCATTAGCTTTAGATATATTAAGAATCTTAGTTGGCTCCAAAAGACACACCATTCTTTTGATGTAGAGGGTCTTAATGGAACATGAAGTTTTACTTCTCCTTTCAATCTCACTAGTTGGTGTTTGGCATGAAAACTTCTAGCACACCAACACACAACCTTTTTATTAAAAAATTCTATCATATATCCAACGTTCACCAACCCTAAAACCCAAGATTTGTTTTCCTTCCTCTCTTCCCACAAATTCTTAATACCATTGTAGTGTCCCACCTTGGCAAGGTTAGTTTTATGACACTTAGAGAGGGTGATTTTGATGTAATGATATAATATTATGCATGAAAAACTTATGTACATGCTTATATGTTATAGACCTAGCTGGGGTCATCTGGTTGATATGTGCTTATGATAATATCTATGGTTATGTGTATAAGAACTGATTTTGGTTAAGAGCATATTATCGATGTTTTCTCTTTTGGTATCCTAATTTGGACATAGGTGTATGACATGGATGGTGATCTAGGATTGAGACACATAGATCCATGGATGATCATGGTTATGTGGAACATATGGTTAACTATGATTTATGGATGATATATGATTGGTATGATTATATATGCATAATATTGTGCAGTATGTGGCAGGGGACTTGGTTATTTGAAAATAAGGATGCTCAAATTATAAATGACTGTGGAAGTCATGATACATGATTTGTATGATTATATATGCTTAAGCTTGTATTGAGCAAGATGTGGCAGGGGACATGGTTATTTGTCAACAAGGATGCTCAAATTATAAATGAATGTGGAAGTCATGAAACATGATTTTTATGAGTATATATGCTTAATATTGTATTGAGTAGGTTGTGACAGGAGACGTGGATATTTGAAAACAAGGATGTTCAAATTATAAATGGTTGCGAAAGTCATTTCTCCAGAACCAAAATAACTGTGAAAGTCATGCACAATCTTTGGTAAAATGTGAATAAGTTAATTATGAAATTCATTTGATTCCTTTGATCTATGAGATTGTGATGTGTGCAGGTCTTGGAACAAGGCCTTACCAACGAACCATCAGATGGGTATGAGCTCACAATCAATACCTTAAGGTGAAACATAGAGTTTCAAATTAGAGTAGATGATAAGCCATGGAAATTAGGGCACAGAGTCCTAAATCCATGAAAGATAAAGACATGGAGTCTTGGATATATAATAAAAGGATTAGGGTGTGGAGTCCTAAATCCATGAAAGATAAAGACGTGGAGTCTTGGATCTATAATAAAAGGATTGGGATGTGGAGTCCTAAATATTTAAAAGATCAAGGTGTGGAATCTTGGATCCTTGGAGTAGATCAGGGCGTGAAGTCCTCAATCTACTAAGGCACGAAGATGTATGCAATAGGGATGTAGAATCCCTATTCTATGGAAGAAAAATACAACTCATAGGAAGCTTAGGGATGAATTTCCTTAATAAAATATTATTTCTGACAATTCTAGAGTAACTTTCTAAAAATAGAAAGCCATGTCTAGCATCTCAAGTATGACTTTCCAAAAATAGTAAATCACCTTCAATCAATGGGTAATCAAGTATAGTTGAAGGAAATCACTTAACTTATTGTTAATAAATCATAATAGTTCAATATTGACTTAATCCTCAATATTATTAGTATTGTTATTATTATTATTATCTTTTATGAGACTATGGTATTATTATCAAAAGGGAATTACAAGTCACCTTCATCTCCTCAATCAATTCACACCTCTCTCCTTGATGATTCTCAGGGCTCTATGTAACTCTCTCTCTTAATAATACATTACACTCTCTTTTATTCACTCATCAAAGAATGGCATATTCCTCTTACACTCATTAAATACATTTCATAAAAGATTCCTCTTACGCTCTCTTTAATCCATATATTACACTCTCCTCTCCTTAATGGCATGACTTACACTCCTATAAATGGAATACAAGGCATGCATATTACTCCTCCTTTTTTACAAGAATTTTTTGCTCCTCCTATATATGTGTCTCATGTATTCTCACTTGAGGGGGGTGTATTGTGATACAAAGCGCAGGAGAGATTTAAAAAAAAAAATTATGAGAGGGAAAGACTTGGAGAGTAGCCAATATCTTTCGAAAGGAATTTTAAATTCCTAAACTAAATTACTAAGTATCTCTATCTCATGGAGCTGAACATGAGTGGCATTAGGAAGAAGTGGAACTTATCTTCCTCAACTTGCCTTATATTTTGGTACTGCTTGTGAGCTCTTACAGCTCAGGGGTTCCAGGGGGAGAAGTTCTGCTGGATATGGTTGGGTGGAAAACTGGATGGTTCAAATGAGTTGGTTAAAGGATCAAAGTTGGATCATATTCTCAATGATTGGAGTTGAATATCTCTTCAGGTATAATTTTCATTGTCCTAAAATTGTAGTATAGCTGTTAGTGCCTAGATTTACCTTAGGCTGATAAAGGTAGGATCCAGGGCCAACATCAAACCACGCTTAAGCTGGTAGCTAGCCCTACCAGGTCGGGAGAGGGCTCTCTCCGGGTCAATCTCAACGAATTATGATCACTAAGGGCTTGAGATATGACTGATTTAACTACTGATCTTAGGCTAGGTATATGTGCAAAGAATTTGATTGGATAAAATGATGTGTTTTTTTTTTTTTTTTTTTTTGTTAATGGAAAAACCTGTGAGCAATTTAAGAAACCGACGTTTCGGACTAGCTAGGTGAGTCCATCATCAGGGCAATGAGATCTGAATTATGAGAAGAGAGAGTCGAGAAATTAAGCTATTAATAGAAGAATCGTAAGATATCTCTTAGCTTGTACTGTCGGCTGGAAGATTTACATTTATAAATTAATTAATTCAATTTAATTTCAATAATTTTTTTTTTTTTTTTTATTAATTTATTAATTTATTTTTATTTGTTTATATATATTTATATATCTCTTTTATTTTAAATTTCAAAAATGAGATCAGTTAATAAATAAGTTTTATTTAAAAGACTTATATGTAAATATTTTTATGTTATACCTAATGATGTTATTTATTAATTTATTAATTTATTTTTATTTGTTTATATATATTTATATATTTATTTTATTTTAAATTTCAAAATTGAGATAAGTTAATAAATAAGTTTTTTTTTTTTTTTTTTAAAAGACTTATATGTAAATATTTTTATGTTATACCTAATAATGTTATTTGTTTTGAAATAATTGCAAATGAAGAAATTTAAACTAACATGAAATATGGATTAAGTTAATAAATTAATTTAATTTAATTTTTATTTATATTGTTTATTTATTTATTTTTCTTTTATTTATTATATTCCATTTTTTTTTTTTTAATTTATTTATTATTATTATTAATATTATTATTTATTTTATTTTATTAAATTGCAGTTAATAAATAATTTTTTATTTAAAAGACTTATATATACCTAATTTTATTTTATGTTTTTTATTATTTATTTTGTTTTTTCATATTATGTGTTTGTTGGCTCAAATGGGAAAGCAGATTTTGGGTGTGGGGAATGAGGCTCAGCTTTGCAGAGATCTCAATGGGGCAAGGTAGGCAACTGATTTTGGTACTTCAAATCGAATGAGGTGGAAGGATTAGACAGGTGAGGAGTTGAAGAAGGCAAGAGAAACCATGGATCCTCTCCAAACAGCTGGAAACATCAAGAAACTAAAGCAAACCTCAAGTAGAGCACTGCAATTTCAATGGATTCTACTTACACTCTTGTTTGATTTAGTTAAGAAGAAACAAGATAGATAATGTCATACATAACACATAAAAAAATACAGAAGAAAGCACTGTACCAAAAACAAAATGCCACAGGGATCCCAAAGAGTGCTGCAAACCATGATCTCAATTCCTTAGTCAAAATGCTGATATGAGGGTACGATGAAGCTCAAGGCTTTCTCAAAAGTCCAACCATGCTAATGACTGAAAAACTACATAATATAGACAAACCATAGCTCATCCTAGCCTCTAGGGGTCGATCTCACATGTTTAGGAGCTGTTTCAACTAATTCTAAACTGAAAACTAGAAATTAGGCAATAGAACAACATGCCTCTAGAAACAAGGGAACTGATTCATTCAGTTTCAAACAACTTTTTAACAGATGAATCTACCTCCATAAGTTAAAATTTGAATATTTACATCATGATCCATCCATGTACATTAAATTACATCACAAATTTGACATTAAGAAGGTGAAAAATTCAAACTGGAAAAAGTTAGGCAAAAAACAGAGCATTCTTGGTCAAATTGGGCCAAATTTCCTCTATGCGCCGCCCCTGATTCTCTATGCATAGCGCCTGTTTGGAGCCACTTTTGAAGGTCTTCCCGATGTCCAAATTCACTCCAAGTGTGCTTTTTGGAAAGTTCTTCTTGTCTACTTTCCAACCCAAGTGGAATGCTTCAATTTTGCCTTCATTTGCCCCTCCAAAATTTAGTTCTCCCAACACTACTTCCTGTGTGTCAAAATAGGGGCAGTAAGGTCATTTTTTGAGTGTTTTTGACCTTTTGGAGGGCTCAAAACCTATCAAAATTTCTTGGCCATTGGTAGCCAAGCATATTTTTTCATGCCAAATCCAAAAATTTTGAGTTTTTATCATTTGGAGTCTCCCATCAAAAGCGAGCTCCAGGTGGCGCGGCGCATAGAGCAGAAAATCCCGTTTTTTGTGCCAAAAATTCCAAAAATGCAAAAAGTGCCCCAAATTTTTTGAAATTTGTGTTGAGTCTTCTCCATCAAACATTATGTTGGGCCAAGGAAGCCCTAGCCAATATCTGAAGTCCTTCATGCTCCTTTTTCCTCCTTGATGCTCTCTTCAATTTTGCCTTCAAGCTCCCGATTCTAGCTTGGCACACCATGTTCCTTGACAAATAATGATATGCCATGTTTCTTAGCATATTATTATCATTGATGGCCTTTTCTAACCTCCTCTCCAAGTGGGTATTGGCTCTTTCAAGCCATGACTCCCAATCAGCATTAACCTCTTGTTCAAGTGAAGTGAGCTCCACCCTCCTCCTT
This sequence comes from Pinus tabuliformis, assembly GCA_031772625.1. NCBI lineage: Eukaryota > Viridiplantae > Streptophyta > Pinopsida > Pinales > Pinaceae > Pinus > Pinus tabuliformis. Next base: position 350,144,095 of record CM062814.1, on the reverse strand, counting down.
TGGGCAGCTTGGCGATTCTCCCGAATGTTTTGCAACTCCATAATCGCTTGCTAGTCTTCAAGCTGCTTATTTCTTTTCTCCAGGTACTGTATTGTCCATTTATCCCTATCCAAGTTGATGGACAAGGCATTGATGTCCGCCTGCTGCTCTTGAATGACTTCTTTGAGATTTGTGCTTTGCGGGCCCATATCAGTATCATCACCCTCAATGAGAATGAAATCAGTCTCACGCTCACTTGATGGTCCTTCATCCTGTAGTGACCTCTTGCCTTTTTCCTGAACCTGTTGTGCTGATGATGGAAGCGAGACCCCTTCCACCCTGGGTGGAGATAATACTCGCTTAGCTGCTGCGAACAACCGTCTAGTGCCCTTCTGATAAGTGATAAACACCGGCATACTAGCGGTCTGTGTCTCATGACCCTCATGCTGATATGAAGGTCCACCTGTCTCATGTACAGTCTCTGAAGGTCCCTGAGGAGCTGTGAAAAAATCACGAGAAATGAAGTCCTCCCAAGTGATGCCCTGTAAGCCAAGCTGATGGATGACCACAATTTTAATGAGAGCAAAATGATATATACTGTTGAACTGCTACTGAGGAGTCTTGTGCTGTACTAGGGTGGTCATCTTCTCAATGTTTCAACACATGAAGTAGGGGAGGTTCATCAACCTCACCCTGGTAAAATGCATCAACAGTCTGATATGATAAGCATATAAACGGGAAATCCGGCTCTCACAGCTGAAATGATCAATTTCATCAAAGGAGCATAAGAATCTTTGAGGTACCGGAAAGGAAACACTCTGTTGAGTTGTCTCAAATAGCCGGGCTTGATGTATGGTTCATAATGCTACCTGTCAATTTGCTACCTCTTGTTCCATTGCTCTCCAATGTTAGGAATACCGGTTGCTAGTGAAATAGATTCTGGTGTTAATGTGAATGTGACACCAGCTAGAGTGGCTTGACCATCATGTAAATGAAGCACAAACAAATGAGCCAACTCATGATGAAACTAAATTCTAGCAACCATCTCACAAAATTCATAGCAGGACTGGTGTTGGAAATAAGTGATGGCAAGAGGGCAGGCCTGTAACTCAGTAAGAGTGGTTGGTTCTTCTCGAATATGTTTTCCACCTCTATGAGGCCTCCTGGGTGCATGTACCTCTGTAGGTGAGTCACTGTGTGTCTCCTCTTCATAAGCATATGAGGGATCAGATTCCATCTCTGCTAGGTGGATGAGCTTGTCTTGATGAGAAGTAGGTGATTTATGATGTTTTTGATTTTTGCCACCAAGGGGAAAAGTGATATGAGGGACTGTGGAGGGAGGAAACAATGAGGGATTTAGGGACTATTGGGACAGGGTTTAATTAAGGGAACAGGGAATTAGAGAGTAATTTGGGAGCTTTTGGTATAGGACTAGAGTTTGGGAATTTGTATTTGGGATATTGGGAAATGGGAATCGGGTAGGAATAGATGATATTTTAGGAATGTGTGAATTTAGGGAATAGGGGAAACAGGGAAAATGAGTGAGGGAGTGGAAAGGTGAGGGAATAACAAGATTGACTTGGTAGCCAAAACAACATTTCAAACCCTAGGCAACAATTTCCTTTGAGAGATTTCAAGGGATAGGGTTTGATTTCTTTTTAAACAATCACCATAAGACAACCACCATAAACTTTGTAGAAAAATCTTTCACTAGCCAAGAGGAGGACTGTACTTACTTATACACTGGAAGATTTGGGTGATTTTGGCATTTTGGAGAAGTTGCTGAAGATTTTGGGCTTGTTGGCTCTATGTGCCGCGCATCAAACCCAACGCGCTGCGCCCTGTGTATGCGTCGCGCCCATGTAAATTTGAACTGGAGATCGCGGCCCTATGCACCGCACCCGTTATGTGCGTTGCGCCAGTTACCCAATGCAATGCGCCTCTGTTTTGGGGCAAATTTTCACCAACTTTGTCTTACTTTCTCACCAACATGACTTTAATTTGCTCAACTTTGTCTTTGAGTGCAAATGAGCTTTTCAAATTGGAGAAATGACTTATATACAAGGAGCCTTTAAATTTTTGGTTTGCAAAACCCACTTTTACAATGTTTTGAAAATGACTTTATTTTAACTCTGTTTTGAGCTTTTTCACTTTATTAGAACTTGTGATGAACTAAATGACTTATGTTTTGTTTGTTTTGCAGGGGGTTGGAGCTACTGAGGCTAGGAAAAGTGACCAGGGTTGCAGGTGAAGTAATTTACATATGAAGGGATAAAATTACATGAATTTGTACAATAAAATCTAAAAATACCCTGTTTTGATCACTTGATCATGAAATTTATTGATGCTGGAACCTACTCATGTGCCTGCTGGTTATTATTGGACTTTTTGAAACCCTAATGAAACCCTAAACCTAAATGACGATGAAATCCTAGAAAAGACTTTTGCAATTTTTAAGACAAAAGGTGACTGTATACAATTTTTGATGAATAAACATGAGCCAATAGGTAAATGACATGAGGGAAACTGTAGGAGAAGCCACTACCGTCAGATGATCCATGCGCCTAATGGAATGCAGCTGACTGGGCGGGACACCTAATATGCAATGCAACAAGAGGATTTGATCTCTGATGGAGGGATGAAGATACCGACACTAACAATAGCTTTAACATAAAATGAAAAGTAGAAATTTAAATTATTGTAAGCATCTAATTTTGGTTTAAGCTTATGTTATCTCGAATCTTATTGGATAGTTGAAAATGAAGACTAAGAGTGGTCTATATGTATGGATGTTTAGATCTAAAGCTGTTATGGAATTATTATTGGTGTAGTTTATTGTACTAACCTTGGTATAGTAGCGTTTGAGAAAGGAAAACCAAATATTGCTGAAGGTAATTGCAATAAAGAAATTCCAAAGGACTTGGGTAAGAATTTCATGAGTTATGGTTTTGTTTTAGGTAATTATATGCATGTTTTAGAAAAGTTTTCAAGATATTTTGCAAAGTGTTTGACAAAATCCATGAATGGGTAATGCTATCAATTTATTTATGCATGAATAAGTGCTAACTTGCATCTTACAAGAGAAGTAAGAAAATAAACATGTACCCAAAATATACTTGGAGGAATTACATAATCAACCCTTAAAATAAAATGCACAAAATAATGGTAGCTGAAATATGGTTTGGAAGATCAAAGGTTTGAGGTAAATTTTAGTTATGGCTTATGTTTCATATTCTTATCAATAATTCAATGTTTTGTGAGTCAAGTTTTGCTATAATACTATTAGAATTTTGACAGAAAGCCTTAATGGCTGTAGCATTTAGGGCTGCCATGTGTTTGTCAAATTGTAGCAATGGCTGCAATAAGCTTGTCAAATTATGTCAAAGGAATTATGTTAAAGGAATTAGCTTGTCAAATTATGTCAAATGTGTGAATTCAATGAACATACCTTAGTAGCATATCTCCGGGTTGTCTTTCTTCATGTAGAGTTATAGATGAAAGTTTTCATTCCATGTGTTTGACAAAAGTCGCAAATGAAACATTAAGGATATTTATTTTTTGTTGTTTTAAAGAATCGCATCCCTGGGCATTTTGGATGCGATTCAGCCAAACATTAGGGGGTATCCGTGCCCTTTGGTCCTGTAACCCCCCATTTGATTCCCAAAAAGTAATTTTCAGAACCCAAATCGTAAATTTGGTCGATTTTGCAGATTACTGCTACCAACTATGTGTGTCTTCTTGAGTTTTTGGTGAAGGATTAAGATGATTTAGTTTTCTGTTTTAATATGCCAATATTTGAAGTTTTAATTTATGAATTTTACGAGTTAAATAGGTTGAGTAAGAATCTTATATTCATGTTGCTAATGGTTGTCAAAATTGTCTTAAGAGATGATGGCCGCCAAGTGTTCGACAGAATGCCTCAATTGTTGTATATTGTATGCTTGCAAACTGTTTGTCATATTGCTTCAATGGCTATAGATATTTAAATTTATGTATTTTTTGTAGAAAAAAATCTTGAGTGAAATTAGGATTTGTAACCAAAATGTTCTGGAATGTCTCAATGAATATGCGTGATAAGCCCATTGAGTTAAAATTTATGTTGATAAAGTGAGATTTGGGTAAGTGATTTGTTGTAATGTGAGCTTACAAATGAATTCATAATTATTGGATACCACTCCTATAGAATTCAAATTCTCCTTTTAAGTAAATAATTCATAAGCATGTTATTTAAAATAAAATCAAATTAGTCACTCGTAAACACATCTAATTGCAACATAAGTAAATGATTCGCTTGTTGGAAATTGTGACTCGTAAAGTTTGATATTTATTCATCCCACTAAATACTCTTTCTTTGAAATATGATTTTTGAGATTGAGGATCAAGTGATGGTTGTTGTTTGGTAGTTTGTCTTTGGGGTTTGATTGAGGCATTGGCTTTGGGCTTGTCTTGGGAGTTGGAAATAAAAACAAAAAAATATATCGTGTTTTGAGTCTTAGTGTTCAATATTTCTCTATAATATTGATGGTTGGTAAGGTGGGACCTTACAACCATTTATATGTAATAGAATAGTGAAAATATATGATATCCTAAGCAAACAATTTGACAATGCCTTCATAAAAGGGTTCACCTTTCCTTCTAGGCACCATATTTCTTGTTATGTTTCTTTGTGGCTCTAATGAAATTTCTGAGTTACTTAGTCAAATTCATTATAATTTTTGAAGGACGATGAACTTATGCCAAAATCATTAGATCTCATGGTACATGTACAATTGTTTTCCATAAAGTATGATGTTGTCATTTAGCTAGCATTACACGTCATATTTTTAAAATGATACATAACGTATGATGTAATGATCTATATAATGCCATGGATATTCCATTGGAGCACTTTATCAAAATAGATTTGATAAAATTACTGAAATATTTACTATTCATTTTTCCTTAGATTCCAAATTCTTTAATTGGTTGATTTTTTGCTTAATCAATTAAATAAGGTGAAATGCAATAAGTAGAAATAGAAAGAAATACACACACCATCCAAAATAGGCACAAAGATTTTCTCTAGGAAACTCTTATGGGAGAAAACACAACTAGAAGCTGAGGCTACTCTACTCTCTTTTCTCTACCATGGAAAATGTCCAAGTACAAAGGAAGAGGTAATCTATATGGAGTTAATTGGGATCTATGGCCTATAATACTACTACAAAACATCAAGCCCCTCTATTTTTCTCTCTAACTTTCGACTCCCAATTTATTTGCTTAACTATAGAAAAAAATGAAATCACATAAAATGGAACCTCTACTCCTCCTAGTTGCTCAGTTACTTTAATATAGCTCTATAGTCATCTAAGGGTGAAGTTTGACTTCTTCAACCCTAAAATAGTGATAAGGTTCTTAGAACTTCTGGAGACTTCTTGAAATCCCACATGTGTGAGTAAGGGGGCTGACCAAGCATCCACTCATACCATGGTGGTCAACTAGATACGATGACTTATGGGATGAATACCTTTTTCATACAAGCTCCAATTAAGGTTATTCTTATATTGTTAGAATGGTATTGGTGTGGATATTATGGAATCTTGGTCAATAATAGGTTTGGGACAACAAAAAGTTTCATTTAAGGCCTCAAAATGGATCCATAAGTTTTTTGCCCCCGATTTTCCAAACTAGAACATTGGGTAAAAATGATCATGCAAGCTAAATCGTCTAATTTTTCCACTCTAAAAGCATCGAAAAAGATGAAAAATAATATAATGATCTAATATGGATCATGCATTAACCTGTACACTCATATATTATGTGATATGTGACAAAATATAGAGGGCAAAGTGGTGAAATGAATTGGTAAATGCCTCCACATTCACATGCTAAAAGGCATTGTGGGGATAGAATGTGTAAATGAAATTGTATGGAGGGTGAAATGACATACATCTATGTGACATCCCTTGTGGGTTAATTCCCCTTGTAAGCATTGTAAATAATTGCCTATAATTATGTAATTATAAATTAAAAAGGCCTGAGAAAGGGATACAGATTCCATTGCTTGAGGGAGGGAGATTGCATGAGGAATTGGTGATTTTAAATGTATAAGCCTTGGGTTGGCAAAGAAGTTTAATGGGATGACTATGCAATAAATAAAGAAAAGGATAGGCCCATATGTATTTTAGCCTGCAGATTGGTCTAAATGGCCTATATATGAAGAGGCAAGAAACCTCTATCAATTAATTGGATTATGGTATGAAATGATGTGGCTAGTAGGCATTGGTTTACAAATTGTAAGGCTCAGGAGGAATAACATTCATATGTATATATGATTTTGCAGGCTATAGTCCCAGTTGGGCCAAGTACTTGCAAAGCTCAGAAGAGATATCGTGGTGTTATATATATATATATATATATATATATATATATATATATATATATATATATGAATGTATGTATGTAGTGGATTAAAGGTCATGGTCGAGTCTCAAAAAATCTTGGGAGGGATAGCCCAGACCGACTTGTATAATCTTTATGCACATAAATATACACACACTTGGAGTCTTGATAAAGGCCTCATACTTTCACACCGATAATTGGTAAAGTGTGTAGGCCTGGAATTCTTAAGCCCAAAGCGCAGGACTTTGGAAGGAAATAACTTTAACCTATTTTATCTTATCACTAGGTGTGGTGATTGAGTGCTTGAACAAGGATAAATTTGGGCCATTAAAGAGCTAAACACTTATAGCCACACAAGTTTCCTAGAGGTTTTACCTCGAAGAATTCAAGGGGAGCCCCAATGGAAACTCCTAGGATTTTATTCTCGAGGTGACTTGGCACAATTGACTTGGTAGTTAGTTCATCTGATGTAACTCAACTGAGGACCCCATATGTTTGTAATGTGATTGATGCTTTTAACCATGCCTTGGAGGGCTTAGTGCGACCCATGGCTAGCCTGGTAGGATTCGTGGCCAAGAATGAAACACACACACACATATTCATTTGGCTGAATGATGATTAACATTGGTGTGAGGTGGGGACCAGGGTAGGACACGTCACCCTGACATTTATTCCTTAGCAGTATTCCATAGTGTTGGGTACCAAAGCCCTAGGATTTTATTTCTAGGTAGACGTGGCATAGTGGGCCAACATACATACCATGACGGTGCTGGGAGGAGCCCCGTCGCATGTCCACACCACCCCAAATATTTGCACGGAGGCCAAGTCACCCTGGTGGTTGAATGCATCACGAAAGGGGAAAGGGTCAGGATGACAAGGCAGGGTGGAGCTCAAGTGCATATCCATATCAAGTTACGAGATGATATGTGGAGGCAGGGTCTGTGGAAGGTCCACGTAAACCTGACTCCTATACCCTGGCTAGGATTATATTCCTAGGATGAGGTGGCATATAGAGGGTCCAACATGATATGTATATTTTTGGAAGGGGTTCAACCCTTATGTTATAACATATGCACCCATTTTGCTAGTTGTGGAAGCGGTATAAAATAGCTAATCATGAACGGGTCGACAACTGCCACATGGGGGTGATGTGGCATATCCCTTGGATAGCCAAGTGGTAGATTAGATGATGTGGCACTATCTGATAGGCCAATATTTAAACAACAATATCTTTTGATCTAGGAGTCAGATTGAAGAAAATTCTATATCATTGGAAAGGTTTCAATAAGATGAATGCAACAAAGTCATTCATTTTAGGTCTTGAGAAAGTAGAAAAATGTCAAAAAATTAAGACCCCAATTCCGTAACTGAAGTTTGGAGGTTGGGTGAACTTAGTAACAACCTCCTTCTACCTTAATTATGGCTAGGGATAGTAGGGGGTATGTTATAAAGTTGTATCAAAGCTTTCAGGTTCAACACTTGGATTGGAAGGGCTTTCTCATAAGAGAAATGTAGACAAACATTTCAACTCTAGACCTTTGGGAATAAGTTGGTTCTTTGTTACTGAATTATCAGAGTAGTAGGTCTAATGTATGGATATTTGGAGATGAGTGGAGCTCCAACTCTAAGTATTATAACTAAATACAAATATAATGGTGTGCTATTCATAACACTGATTGTGGATTGTAGGTTTATGGAAAGGATGTTTATTTTCTTGATAAATGGAATGGTATTGCATGTAGTTGCTATTAGGAATCTTGAAGGCCTAGACAATCTATTGTTGTGACTATGGGTGCTTATGGATTGTTTATTATTGTAGAAATACTTGTGTGGTTTTGTGCATAATTATTTGAAAAGTACTAGTGCTATCGGATAAGTGGTATATTCTTACACACTTGGAATAAGTGTGCAAGTGAATGTTCTTGTGATATGAGGGACATGGGGAAATCCATGTGTTGTTTATAGCCTGCATAGCATGGCTTCTTTTAATCCATTGTAAATATGTGCATATGTATATATTGATTGGGATGTGAGAATCCCATGGTCTGATTATTATATGGCAAAGAACCTTAGTGGAGGTTGACTATTTCTACACAATGATTCTTTTGGTTATTATGTTTTTCCTTATGAATGCTTTTCCTTCATAGTTAATACCTTCCTTGTTTAAGGAATGGGGTGTAACATATGGAAATCACTAGTTAAATCCTTTAAAGGTTATCATATCTATATGAGATAGGGCATCCATGTTCAATACTTGAACTAGAAGAGTTCAAAGGTAAAGGTCTCGTGTAGACCTTGTAGATAAAGGATTTGTAGCTCTGCGAAAGAGTGATGTGCTTGATAATTTCTTGCTTGTGATGGTTGTAGCACTTTGAATGTAAATGGTATATTGATTGCTTTCTTGTGCAAGTAGGTGTTAGGTGTAGCACTGATCAATTGTATGTTTTAACCCCATATAGAAATTAGCTGCATACGAATTCTAAAAACATAAAATAAACAATGGCAAGAGCATAACACATAAAAAAAATATACACAGAGATTTCCCCTGAATCCCAAAACCAGGACTACGAGATTGATATTTCATTCTGTTGCTTTCAATGTTACAATACATATATATACATGCTGAAGCATCCATAAACCCCAATCCATTAACCATGGATTAGAACATAACCTTAGTTCCCTTGGCCAGATCTACAAAATACCATGGATCAAAAACCATCGCGCCCAAAACCATGTGCGAAATCCATGCACAAAACCATAGGTATGTCTGCCCACCTAATATAGGGCCAATTCTATTTTTCCTCGAGGCACTGTCCCAGACCCCGTAGAGGGGGCTGTTGGGAATGGGATCCCACAAGGACAATTTTGGGGCTAAAAGCCCATGCTTTGGGTCAATTTTTTAATAAAGTTGTAAAGTCTTCACATTTTGAGGTCGTGGAGTGCGAAGCTGTCATGAGTCATAAAGGGTTGTCCGCCCTTATTTTCTAAATTGTAAAGTCGACTGTAAATGTATAAAAAAAGCTAAGTAAGTAAGCTCTAAGTAGTGATAATTTTTTGGGGAGTGGAAGACAAGGCTTGGAGTCTTGGTAGAGAAGTCTAAGTTTTGGGTCTTAGCGTAGGTTGAGGCTCTACAGTTGAAAGCGCAGAGGCCTAGGGTAGAAGTCCGCAACTAAGTGCACTGACCCCTGCAACTATGTGCGCAAGGTGGGTAGAGTCTATAATGATCTGAAGATATCAATAAAGAGAAGTATTCTACAATTTTTGTGTCTTTATTTCCTGTTAATGCATCTGGTTATACTATGTTTTGGGTTTAATTTACAATGTTTATGTGATGCACGAATGTATGTGATTGTATTAGTTAATCGAACGCAAGTGAGAATATCAGATTACGCGGTGCTAACTGTGATTGTTTAGTAAGATAAGTAAAACACTTAAGATAACATCGGAACTAGTACAATATGCTGTCGTAGCAATGCAAAAGTACTTGGACCGCAGGTTAGGACTGCGCGAAGGTCAATCGCCCTCCTTCGCGAAGGCACTAAAGGGTGGAATAAAGGGCTAGACTTATAAAGCCCTAGAACTTAACGACCTCCCCTCAAACCCCCCAACGGGGGGGGATGCTGCTCCCCTGGTGATCCCCCACGTTGCACCCGTCGCAATGAAGGGGGGGCTCCACCCCCCATCTCATCTCCCGATTTGACTACCGGGGCTAGTCGTGGAAAGAATATAACACAACCCAACAAATGAATGGCTATATATGCATTGATCCTCTATCGCATTTTTTGAAAACTTGATGGATTCCCATGACCTTCTGAACATTGATCTGACTAAGCTCATGCCGACCTGGAGAAACACAAGGATGGGGGAAGATGCATTTTCCAGACAGCTGGACCGTTTTCTGATAAATGCCCCTCTACACTCCAAAATGGATCATTTTTTCCAGTGCCTGGGTTCAGGTGGGCTATTGGATCATTCTCCTATTTTTTTGGAGATCCGGGATGATAATCACAAAGCCCAAACACCGTTCAAATTTAACTAAACTTGGCTGTCTAAGGCCAAATTCCACAAATTAGTCAGTGACTCTTGGATTCACTGTAGGCCGGGCAACCAATCCTCCCTAGCTGAGGTAATTGCAAATAATTTTTCCTACCTAAAAACAAAAACCATTGATTGGGTGAAGAACAAATAGAGAAAAGATGAGGCTGATCTTCGAAGGATTAAGGAAGACCTAGCAGTATTGGAAGCCTTTGGGCTTACTAGTTTCACTTCAACAGAAACAAAGGAACATTTAATCCATCTCGAATTGGAGAAGATTAGACTCTTGAGACTGAAAGAGGAGTCTTGGCGTTTAAAGTGCAGAGCATTATGGCTAAAAGCTAGAGATGAAAACTCCAAGTTTTTTCAATAATATGCTTGTGGGAGAAAATCTATCAACACCATTTGGGAGCTACATGATCAAGAAGGCATGGAGGCTAACACATTCAATCAGCTGGCTGATATGGGTGTTTGTCACTTTTCAAATATATACAAAGCCCCTCGGGGTGTCACCCTCCCAGAAATTATTCGCATTGCTAAGGCACTCCCTAGATTTGTTGAGCGAGAAGATGAAGAGGCCTTAATAGCACCAATTTCACAAGGGGAACTTGAAGCAGTGTTGAAATCCTTCAAAAAAGATAAAAGTCTGGGGCTGGATGGGTGGCCGATGGAATTCCACAATTCCTTCATTGAACTTATTGGGTTGGATCTCCTCTTGGCTGTTGAGGAATGCAAAACCATGGGCATAATGTATGAGCGTTTTAACACGACTTTCCTGGCCCTAATCCCTAAAATTGATAAACCCCTCACTTTTGATGATTATCGACCAATCTCCCTCTACAACAACATCTACAAAATCATATCTAAAACCATTGCCCTCCGTGTTAAACCTATTCTCTCTAGGATGATATCAAAGGAACTGTTATGAAACCAGCTCACAAAAAGATAGAAAATAAAGATAAACGCCTTAGAATTCAGCGTCTTCGAGGTGAAAACCTCCTTTACATTACAAAAATGAACAATTCTTGAATGATACAAATAACAAGGCCTCCTTTCTATATATAGGAGTCTAAGGGGTCATAATATGATCAGAGCCGACATAACAATAATATTGTAAGGGCACAATAATAACAATAGTGGGCTTCTATGGGGCACAATAATAACAATATGGGGACTACATGGGCACAATAACATAATAAGGGGGCTATACTAATAACAATAAGGGGTTACACTAGTAGTATAGGGACCTAACAGGAACAATTTTCTTTCGTCAGTCATCGTCAAATTCACGAAGCTATTGGGGCTGCTGTTATAGACATTTTTGTGCCTTACAGCTCTAAGCATGAAATGTCCATAAACCAAGGGATCCTAATTCCCTAAAAGTGTTGTTCCTACCCCTAGAGGAACAAGGTCAACCAATTACAGCTTCTCCCAGAAGTTCTCCACCAGAAACTGCTCAGAATCAGTCAAATCAGGATCATTTCAGCTGCTCCACTAGCTAGCTGCGTTGCATAGCACCCCAGTACACTAGCTAGGTGCGTTGCAACGCACCTAAATACACTACCAGGGTGCGCTGAGCAGGAAATGACAAATGGCAGTGTCATTCCGCGAGGTGGACAGACAATGGAAGCTTCCAGAATCTTCCCCAATGACACTTGCCTCACTGAGTTCGACCAAGGATGAGTAAGAGGCTCTCAGTCTCCAAGTGGAAGCAAGAACTGACAGAGAGAAGCCACAAGTCAAATCATAAGCTGACTCATCCTCTTTGCATACATCTATATATGGATCCCTCATCCCAGAGATCCAGAGGCTGGAATTTTGTACATTGCAGAGAATTGCTATTGGTTTTGAGATAGAGATCAGTGTATTGGGTGATTTATGCTTTGTTGGAGGTGAAGAGGGGATTCCTTTGCTGGGGGGTTGATGCTGGATCAGGAATCATTGGTTGTAACTCCTCCTGGACCTTCTTGTTATATCAATAAAACTATTTGAGTTTCTCCTACATGCTTGTGTATCAATGATGTTTTGTTATATTTGCATGTTTAGCTTATATCTGATCCTAAGCTATTTATGAATGTAAATCCATGTCTTTGTGTAGTTTTCCTCTTCTGTGATCTTGCAGGAACTTGGTGAAGCTGGGAAAGTAAGGGAGCAAGTAGCTGGAAGCTGTCAAAGAGGAGAGAGATTGGATCAAAGGACTAGCTCAAGACACAGGTTGGTTCATCCTATTCCTCTTCGTTTATAGTTCATAAAGAAGAATACGAAAGTAGTTTTCCTTGTTTGTTTCTAAGGTACTGTCACACCTTAGTGGGATAGGGGCGTTCTGAGTAGACACTTTTCCCGTTAACAAAATGGCGACTCCGCTGGGGATCGTGTCTAGTTAGTTTGTTTGTGTTTCCCTTGTTGTTTGTTTCATAAACACAGAAGTAGCAATCGAACTGCATTTGCTATTATCAAATGCAAAGTAGACACCTGCTACTTCAATCCATTCACTGGATTTGTTTATGATTTGAACAGCTGATTCACAAATGATCTGATTACCCTTTGTGATAGCTCTTAGGCCTCCTTTAAATCCACCCTCTGATTGTGCATTACTGATTGCTTTTACTCGGCCAAAATCCATAGATTAAACTACAAACCGTGACCCAGAACCCAGATAGAAGTCTCGTTTCTGCCCCAACGCAGGCACTGTGAAGAGACTCTGCATTTCAACGCAGTTCCTGAGAGGGCTACCTGCACTGCAATTCAGTTTCTCTGTGTAACAGGTGCGCTGATCAGCCTAGCCCTGTGCAGCTAAGGTTCTTTGCTTCATTTTTTCAGTTTTGTCTCTGATTTTGCAGCCTGTGACCAGTGTGTGTCTGTTTAAAAACCCCTTTTCTTTGCCTTAATTCCGCGTCCTTTGTACAAAAAGACTGTAGATGTTCTTTGTGTGTTTGTTACATCATTTACAGTTTTCCATTGAAAGAGTAGAATAGTCATACTGTCGTCCTTGGATTTAGATCTGTCGTAAGCGTCGATTTTGATCTTAGGAGAAAGTTTATTTGTTGTTGATAGTCGATTATGCTTTTACTTTTGTCTTTGGTTTGAATTTGTCACTTTCTAGTGTCGAAACGAGTGTTTATTTCAAAATCATAAAGTGTCGTAATCTTCTCTACCTTTTGATTTCGAAAAGAAGCTTGTTTGTGTTTTTCACTTGAAAGCAAATTCAGATTTGTACATCAACTTTCTTTTTAGGCATCAATATTAAGAAAGTGAAAACAAATACATGCATATGTGCATTTGCATATTGATAGTCTGTTTGGCTTGATTTAGGAAAAGTGCATTTACAGTGTGCTCTTTGCTCTTTGAGAAAAGATTGTGTCTTTCTTTTCCCCTTGTAGCTAGGATTTTCATTGCTGAAAAGAGATAAAAGCTTGCTTATCATCTTTAGATTGCATTTTAGGAATTACATATACATCTCGTGGTGATCCCAAAAGGCAAACTTCTAAGAAAGATCAACTTAAAATAAATTGAATGAATCTAACAATGCTTTGGAACTTAACGCACAACATTTAGAGGTCTAGGCTAGAGACGTATTCCGGCGTCGTAAAGCCTGGTAACTGTTGTCCTCACTGATGGTTGGGTGATTCCTCCACTTTGAGATGATAAGTGCCAGTACGGACTTGTGCTCCCACGTACCGTCGAGTATATATTGGGAGACCCCTATAGGCTTAAAACCTTTTATCCATAGGAAGCTGTGTCGGCCGCCCTACTGATCGCAATGCACCGAACACAACATTCGGGAAGATTGACTGCCGTACCGTAAAAAGTATTCTGCAGTTTTGCGATTGGTTTGGTACTCCCTCTACCTAGATCTCCAGAGCAGTCCCTTTCGTTCCTTTTCAGACTCCTTAACGGAAAAGGTCCATCTGAGCACTTGTCACTTCAGGCTCATTAAAAATCGAAGGAGACTAGAGTCATCTTTTGTTTTTTCTCGACTCTTTAAAATTGAAAAAACAAGTTGTGTCAAAGCGTCTAAAAATTTATTTTAAACGGAATATTCATACCCCTTTCCTATGTTGATCTTAGGTTGAGAAAATGGAGTCTACCAACCAAGGAATTCCCCTTGGTGGAAATCCTAGTCCCTTCTCCTCTTGGGGAGATGTTGGTGCACCCCATATGGCCACATTGTCGCTTCCAGGACTGACAATTGGCTTGCCAGTCTGGCTCTTCTCAACCAATGCCGTTCAGAACACCACTATTCCTGAACAATCAAATCAACAATTAGACAAGTCCAGAGTTGCCCACCAACCTTCTACTTCCTCTAATTCTTCCTCTCCTCCTTCCTCTTCGCTTGATGGGGCTGGCAAAGCCAAAATTCAAGTTCCTAAGGAGAAGAAGGAGAAGAAGAAGAAAGAGAAGAAGAAGAAGGATCCAAAGGCGAATGGGGGAAAACTAGTGTCGTCTAACGAAAATCCACACACTGCACCGACCAGGCCTAAATCGCCATGTGTCATTTGCAGAGGAGACCACTTTCACAGAGATTGTCCTTGCATCCCTCGGATACTAAGGGACTGGTCTCCTCGTTTGCACAATCCGGTGTCATCAACCTCTGATGATCATGTTGAAAGCACACCGTCAACTAGCGAAAGTGAAGCCCCAGGACAAAAAGGGAAAGCTAGATTTCCCTGTAAACTATGCGAAGGCAATCATGCCGTCCACCGTTGTCCCTTCTTAGACGAAGCGAAAAGAGTTTTGGATGACCATCCGGTTTCACCGTTACGACTTCCTCCTGGATATAAAAAACTCTTGCCGAGTCCATCGCTAGTTGAGAATCTAGCTGGCCCGCTCAAGTGGTCGGCTGAAGCGCTTATCATCGAAGATAAACCATCTGAATCCATACCAGACGAAAGTCAAAAGGTCGAGGTGGCAGTTGACCCGGTCTTGCCTTCAGAGGTTTTATCTTCGGATGATACAGTCACTGAAGAGAACAAGGATGACACCGTCCAAATTCTCTTCATCAACACAGACTCCGAAGAACATGGGGGCAATCTACCCATTCCCTTACCGCAGGAGGGAAGTTCGTCAGAGCCATACCCAACTGTCTACTCGGTCCCACCTCCAAGCAACCTAGTTGTCTCCTTTGATTGGAATCAACTAGGCAGACCCCGCTTACCAGCAAGCATACCATTCTGAATTATCGTTCAAATATATAGAATGGTCATGGCTGGTACCATCATAGATGAGGGGGCCTCTGTGAGTATCCTTTCCTCTATTGCTTGGAAAGTTCTTGGTTCGCCATCGCTGTTGCCTGAAATGAGAAATCTGACAGGCTTTGATAAAGGAACCAGTCGACCTTTAGGGATCCTTCCCAATGTGTGCATAACATTGAGAGGGAAGACAGTTCAAATGAACGAAATGGTAGTTCAAGGACCCTTGGATTATAACCTATTCCTTGGACGAGACTATATTTATTGCATGGGAGCCATCGTCTCCTCACTCTTTAGAGTAATATGTTTTCCGCACGAAGGAAGAGTGGTCAAGCTCGTGGACCAGCTTTCATTTCCCGGATCACGCATAGAAAATAGTCATATACCATCCCTAAATGGTCTGTTCACGCAAGAAATGTCTCAATCTCCAGTCCATCCACCCGATGAGCGCGAGTAATTCGGAGGGATATGACTGAAACCCAGGGGGCATGCGTCCTGGTTTGCTTCGGCAAGAAAACTTCGGGTATAGAGTAGGTTTCCGTGGGAGAATATGACTAGTCTGTACCCCGTCCGTGATTGGAAGAGGGGTTATTTTGGAATAAGATTCTTTTGTCAAAGTTATGTGAGTTGGCGGGCATCGTCACTCACCTTTGTTTATCTCGGTAGACATCGCCGAAGAAGTGTTTTGTTTGCTGTGTGAATAGAACAATCTTTGGGTGACCTGTAAGAGGTAGTACCCTTCTTGATAAAACGAATGTTTTGTCAGCTCGAATAAAGGGTGACCCTTCCTGATAAAACAAATGTTTTGTCAGCTCGAATAGAGGGAGACCTCGAAACTCTGTTTTATACCTGGGGGCATACAAACCTTTTGGAGTGCAAGCGAGGGGCGGCTATTTATTTTTAAAATTTTTAGGACGTCTAACCCTTTAAACTCGTAGGATTAGTCGTCACCTAACTTGCATAAAGAAAGGATGTGGGGCAAAAATCTAAAAGTTTCCGTTTTATATGAGACATTCTTATCATATGACTGGATTAATCGAGCAGTTTTAGCACATAGTTCAAGCTCGTTAAAAAATAAACATAAGACATGAGCAAGTGTTTCCACCCGCATTTAAGCTCATTAAAAAATGAACTATTCCCCGGTAAATAACCACCGTGAATGAAGATTTCAGCCATTAAAGCCTTGGTCGTGTTTGCACCGTCGCCTCCACTTTTCCATTGGCCGATCATTCACCTCCATTTGATTGTTTACCCATTTTGAGGAACAACTACAAAGAGTGATTTCATTAGCCATCCTTGTGACACTGCCGTGATTGGAAAATTCCAACCATTACCTGGAATCAGCTGCTACCCATTTTATCACTCGTTCCTCAAAAGACGAGTCTTCTTTAAGCTCTTTTCAACTGACTCGTAAAATATGAAAAGATTGCCGAGTTTTGGCCTTCCAGCTCGTTAAAGCGACCGTAAGTGCTATCCCTCCTCTAGATTTTAATCTTTTTGGACCTGAGGGATTATTGCACAAAAAGATCGAGCGCTTGTTTTGTTCGGCTCGTTAAAACTATCGAAAATTCATCCCTTCTGTATTGTTTTATACTTTTTCGGACTTAAGGGATTAGATGACGAAAAAGGAATTTCGGAGTTACCTTTACGTACCTTTTCAGACTCTCTAAAAATGAAAAGGACCGAGTTATCTTTGTCGTTAAACTCGTTAAAAAGATTAATAGCGACAAACTTGTCTTTAGACGAGAATGAGTTTCACTATCGCTAGGCTCGTTAAAACATAGCGATGGTTTTGCCCGAAGGGAAAATTATAGAACAAGCATATGTTATCCTCCTCAAGCTTGACAAAAATAAAGAGGTACTGGTCAGCAATGACTGGGGAAAAATTGGGAAGAAACTCAAAGAATCTTTATTGGTAGCAAGTCGCTCTTGAACATGACACTTCCACTCCGTGCCTGAGTTGGGTTGGGTTGTTTCATTCACCGGTCACATCACCATGGTCACGCCATACCATCCACATTTGGGGTAAATGCTACCAATCCATCACATAAGTGTCGCCGACATGTTCAAGAGAAATCATCCAGAGAAGTCACCCGTGTCCCATCCACTACCATACATTATACTTCATTCTTTCATGACTGCCATCCTGAACCATATATCATCAGATCATTTTCACCTCCATCAAAATCATTTGCTCTGTTCCGTGTCATTGATGTGGGATTCATCAAGGCCCTCCTTTGACAGATCACTTCTTGTCGACACCAGCTCATTATCCAAGAAGTTGATCTAGGAACACCCCATTCAGTACTTTGAAGCTTGCATGCCTCAATGGCAAGTTTCTCACTTCCGGCGATAGGTATATATCAATGACCTTCGACCGAAAGATTTTGCGTGGTGTTCGATGCCAAGTCCTTTATTCACACCACGTGAATTGTAGTGCAGTACCTTGAGGGTCATCATCCTTATCGGTGATTCCTCTCGCACTTGTTAACAGTTTACATCATCGACTGGTAATCAAGCGATGTCTTTCCATGTTCGACTTCAAAACATTTCTCACATGGATCGACTTGTACTTCAAGTGAAGATCGGACGAGATTGAAGACCTCGGATCTAGTTTCATCCATCCGGGCTGCGATATATATTCAGGAAAAATAAAAACATTGACATGTACAGCATTGCAGCACAAATAATCATCCTACCAAAAGGATGATGACTTCATCAGAATCATCAGTCTACCATCAGACGATTGTCTGTCCTATGTACATAAAAATGAATTTATAAAGCTGAGCATGGGAATGCCCACCTCAGCTAGATCATGAAAACAGTATGAAGATAATGTATTTTATTGTATCTTATTACAGGTCTCCTCCCAGCATTGAAAGAACTTCGGATCCTCCTAATAAAGCATTTCACCCGATAAACGACCTCATACTTTAGGGGGCAACTGTTATAGACATTTTTGTGCCTTACAGCTCTAAGCATGAAATGTCCATAAACCAAGGGATCCTAAGTCCCTAAAAGTGTTGTTCCTACCCCTAGAGGAACAAGGTCAACCAATTACAGCTTCTCACAGAAGTTCTCCACCAGAAACTGCTCAGAATCAGTCAAATCAGGATCATTTCAGCTGCTCCACTAGCTAGCTGCGTTGCATAGCACCCCAGTACACTAGCTAGGTGCGTTACAATGCACCTAAATGCACTACCAGGGTGCGCTGAGCGGGAAATGACAAATGGCAGTGTCATTCCGCGAGGTGGACAGACAATGGAAGCTTCCAGAATCTTCCCCAATGACACTTGCCTCACTGAGTTCGACCAAGGATGAGTAAGAGGCTCTCAGTCTCCAAGTGGAAGCAAGAAATGATAGAGAGAAGCCACAAGTCAAATCATAAGCTGACTCATCCTCTTTGCATACATCTATATATGGATCCCTCATCCCAGAGATCCAGAGGCTGGAATTTTGTACATTGCAGAGAATTTCTGTTGGTTTTGAGATAGAGATCAGTGTATTGGGTGATTTATGCTTTGTTGGAGGTGAAGAGGGGATTCCTTTGCTAGGGGGTTGATGCTGGATCAGGAATCATCGGTTGTAACTCCTCCTGGACCTTCTTGTTATATCCATAAAACTATTTGAGTTTCTCCTACATGCTTGTGTATCAATGATGTTTTGTTATATTTGCATGTTTAGCTTATATCTGATCCTAAGCTATTTATGAATGTAAATCCATGTCTTTGTGTAGTTTTCCTCTTCTGTGATCTTGCAGGAACTTGGTGAAGCTGGGAAAGTAAGGGAGCAGGTAGCTGGAAGCTGTCAAAGAGGAGAGAGATTGGATCAAAGGACTAGCTCAAGACACAGGTTGGTTCATCCTATTCCTCTTCGTTTATAGTTCATAAAGAAGAATACAAAAGTAGTTTTCCTTGTTTGTTTCTAAGGTACTGTCACACCTTAGTGGGATAGGGGCGTTCTGAGTAGACACTTTTCCCGTTAACAGCTGCCCAGGAAGGCCTCCACTTGATTAAAAAACATAATAAAAAGTCCATGATTCTAAATATTGATCTCTCCAAATCCTTTGATCGGGCTAGTTGGTCCTACTTGTAGCTCATCCTCACTCATATCGGCTTCCCACACTCCTTTATCTCCTGGATTAAGTGTTGTTTCTCTTATGCCTCCTTTAGTATCCTTATCAATGGGCGACCTCTAGTTTTTTTCATGATGAGATAGTTCTGAGACAGGGATGCCCTCTCTCCCCCGTCTCTTTTCTTCTAATCATGGAAGGTCTAAGAAAATTGATAAAAAATGCCTGTGAGAATGGTGAACTGGGGGGAGTCCGGATTTTGGATATGACTACTCTCTCGCATCTTTTATTTGTTGATGATGTACTTATATTTCTAAATGGTTCTTTTCGTGACTCATATGTTTTCAAGAACATACTATCTCTCTTTTGCAAAGAAATAGGTACGGAACCAAACTATGGGAAATCCATAATCATTTGTGTGACCTATCTCCAAAACGAGGAAATATACGTGACCCAACAATTTGATTTTGTCAGACAAGAGCTGGATGATGGTCTAAAATACCTGGGGTTTAGATTGAAACCAAATGGATATCACATTGCCGATTGGGCCTGGCTTATTACAAATATTGAAAGCAGAATTAACATTTGGCAACAACGTTGTCTCTCTAGGGCAGACAGACTCACTTTGATAAAAGTAGTGCTCGAGGCCATTCTAGTTTACTAGATGACTCTAGCTTGGATCCCAAAAGGAATTCTTAACAAGATACAACAAATTTGTTGTAGATTCCTTTAGAGGGGTCAGAATGCGGGGAGGACATTTGCCTGGGTCCACTGGGACAGGATTGGGAAGCCAAAAAAACTGGGAGGCTAGGGGTTAAAAGACCTATAGTCCTTTGCAATGGCACTCACAACAAAGATGGGTTGGCATTTAATCAAATCAGAAAGTCTATGGAAAGAGGTAATGTATTATAAATACATCCACCCCCTCACAATTATGGATTGGATTAGCAGACCTAGTATATCCTTTGCGGGTGCCTTCATCATCTGTAAGGCTATTTCTCGATCTTTCAGTATTATCAAGAACGGGCTTGCATGGTAAATTTGGAACGGTGTGCAGGTGCATTTGGGAATAGATGCCCGGACCGGTATCTAAAAAATCGCCCAAATTGCTGTTGCAGGCATCGACCTTTGGGTGCCTGAGCTATGGATGGATCATAGAGCTTTGAACATCCCATATCGATGGAGAAGGGTCTGGAATTGTTTCATTGGGGCACCGGAGGAAGCCAATATCATGTCAATAGAGAAAGAGGAGGATCTCATTTGGGTTTTTGTCCCTCATGGGCGATACTCCCCAAAAGCAGGCTATGCAGCTCTTATGACGAGCTAAGGAAATGGTATAATCAGCTGGTGGTGGTGCCACCTTTGGAAATTAAAATTCCCCCCAAAATCGAAGTTGTTCATGTGGTGTATTCTCACAAATATAGCCCCTACTGAAACAAACCTCATGAAACGGGCCTTTCATGGTCCCTCCAGATGGTTTATGCAAATCCTATGCTGAAGACTCAAACCATCTCTTCCTCCTCTGCTCGGTCACAGTACAATTTTTTTCCTCTATAATGTATTCCCTCAACATAAAAACCAATTGGTGTTGACAAAATGTTGAGGAAGCATGGTTTAGTTGGTGGACTGAGGCTCCTTCCCAAAAGGCCAGGAATCTTCCCCTGATTGTATGTTGGGGCATTTGGTTAAATAGGAACTGGCTGATGTTCCAGGAGGCTCCGATGCACTGGTTAACCCCCAGTACCAACACTATTTCCATTTACAATCAGATTCCAGAAATCCCTGACAATAAACCTCCCCGGGTCATCACTCCTAAACTCTTTGATAATAGTTTCCCTTGGGGTTATTTTGATGGTTCTGCCCAAGGCGAGGGATGTGAGGGGGGGGGGGGGGATGTCCTACACATCAATGAGCACCAGTCATTCAGAATCAAAGTGGGTCTTGGCAGGGGAACAAATAATTTTGCTAAGTTTCACAGTTTAAAACACCTTCTCCTTTTTGCGAGGGAACAAAATTGTCAAAATATTCAGATCTTTGGGGATTCAAAACTTATTATAATTTTGATAAACAATGTATATCATTGTCACTTGCACACACTCAGGGACTCATTGGATGATGTCATTACTCTAAAATCACAATTTGATTTTATTGTATGCTCTCATATATACAGGGAAAAGAATGAGATCGCTGATCGTTTATCCAAAGAGGCCGTGCAACTGAGCAGGGTTCAATGGTTAATTCAGGAATTCAGAGATGGTGCTTTCTTTCAGTTTTTCCATCATCCATTCATCGAGATGAATGGAAATCTCTTGGAATGATCACCCTGATATTTCCATGGTTTTTTTGCTTTTTGTCATTATCAGATTTTGGACAATGACTTGGTTTAAGTTATCACCGCTGTTATTTTACTTTATGTCACTATACTGTAATATGTATATATGGTTTTGAACATTAACTGTTTTGTTTTACTAGTGAATGCATCTCATACATGCCGAAGATACAACATGTAATTTTCTTAATTTATTAATGAAAATTGTGCCTTTTTCCTTGGAAAAAGCAAATCATGCTTGGTATATCATGGAAGGGAAACACTAATATGTGTTATGCATTGATAATATTAATAACCGAGTTTGTGTGACATCACATAGAAAGACTCAATGGCAGCAAGAAAAGAGAAACTTGCAAGATCTCTCAAGCACTTGAGACAACAAAGTTTATTGCTGCAAGATTAGGAAGGCTTCACTCAATGAACTTCTGACATATCATGTGCATTTGTGGCATACTAAACAATACCCTTAATTTGACTACATATTGGAAAATACCTCTAAAATTCACATTATTTAACCCTCGACTAATACAAACCCAATACACCTTCCCAATTTTAAAAACCCCTACTTTCACTAGATATTGCAGACATCCATTTTTCAGTTAACGTTTTTTTATACCTATTTATATTTTTTCATTAACTTTGAGCTCCATTTTTTATACCTACCAATAAAAAATCCTTTAACCCCTATTATATGCTCAATATATTATGTCATTTTCCCCTCAATATATATCCCCCATTATGAATGCACGTGGTATGGTATTTCTCCCCCAGTGAAGCCCCCATGTCCAAGAGAGGGAAGACAAGGGGGATTTACCCCAAGACCCTTTGATAAGTATCAAAGGACTTCTCCTATGAGAAATTGGAGGGGAATTACAAGTTTAAAAGGGTTTCCATGAAATATTAAAGAAGGATAGGACTAAGCTTATATTCATGAAACATTGAAAACATCGGAACTCATGGGGATTGAGCGGTTGTGGTTGTTGAATATTTGTTGTTTTGTGTTCCTCAATTGATTTTATGTTTGATTTTCCATTTTGACTATTTCCTGTTCATGGCCATGCTACCTTTTCTATGGTTTTCTATTGTTTTAATGAGATTTTATGACGTTTTTCTTCATTTTGTTTCTTGTTCTTTCCTTCTATGTTTTTTGGGGTCTTACGAATTTTTGGGGAAAAAGAAAACTAATGGAGCTCAGGGAGAGCTAAG